>QNTS01000716.1:119542-186765 GCA_003317085.1 Hucho hucho | reverse complement strand
AAATGCGTTTTCTTCACGGTTCAATGGCCATTAGACGTTGGATTTTCTGATCATAACGCGCCAACCAAACGGAGATTTATGGATATAATAAATTACTTTTTCTAACAAAAGAACCATTGGATGTCTTCGTTGGACACTTGGGAAGCCCTCAGCAGAAGTTCTTCGAAAGGTAAGAGATTTATTTTAGCTGTGATATGGGTTTTGTGTGACCCGCGCTGGATATGAATTTATGCTAATGTGGAAAATATGTGGGGTGCTATCCTCAAACAATCAAATGTTGTGCTTTCGACGTAAAGCCTTGTTGAAATCTGACAACGCTGTGATATGGCGAAGAATCAGAGCTTTTGATGACTATGCAACACTTGTATATTGATGAATGTTTAATAATTAAACTAGTAGTAGTAACCAAAAAATATATTTTACATTTGAGATTCTTCAAAGTAGCCACCCTTGCCTTGATGATCGCATTCTCTCAACCAGCTTCATGAGGTATACCCCATAATGACAAAGCGAAAACAGGTTGCTATACATTTTCGCAAATGTACTAAAAATAAACAACAGAAATACCTTACTTACATAAGTATTCAGACTCTTTGATATGAGACTCAAAATTGAGGTCAGGAGCATCCTGTTTCCATTGATGTTTCCACAGTTGACAGTGCATATCAGAGCAAAAACCAAGCCATGAGGTTGAAGGAATTGTCTATAGAGCTCAGAGACAAGATTGTGTCGAGGCACAGATCTGGGGAAGGGTAACAAAAACCTTCTGCAGCGTTGAAGGTCACCAAGAACACAGTGGCCTCCATCATTCTTAAATGGAAGAAGTTTGCAACCACCAAGACTCTTTCTAGAGCTGGCCGCCAGGACAAACTGAGCAGTCGGGGGAGAAGAGCCTTGGTCAGGGAGGTGACTAAGAACCCAATGGTCACTCTTACAGAGCTCTAGAGTTCCTCTGTGGAGATGGGAGAACATTCCAGAAGGACAACCATCTCTGCAGCACTCCACCAATCAGGCCTTAATGGTAGAGTGGCCAGACAGAAGCCGCTCCTTAGTAAAAGGCACATGACAGCCCGCTTGGAGTTTGCCAAAAGGCACCTAAAGACTCTCAGAGCATGAGAAACAAGATTCTCTGGTCTGATGAAACCAAGATTGAACTATTTGGCCTGAATGCCAAACATCACGTCTGGAGGAAACCTGGCACCATCCCTACGGTGAAGCATGGCGGTGGCAGCATCATGCTTTGGGGATTTTTTTCAGCAGCAGGGACTGGGAGACTAGTCAGGATCGAGGCAAAGATGAACGGAGCCAAGTACAGAGAGATCCTTGATGAAAACCTGCTCCAGAGGGTACAGGACATCCGACTGGGGCGAAGATTCACCTTCCAACAGAACAATGATCCTAAGTACACAGCCAAGACAACATAGGATTAGCTTCGGGACAAGTCTCTGAATGTCCTTGAGTGACCTAGCCAGAGCCTGGACTTGATCCCGATCGAACATCTCTGGAGAGACCTGAAAATAGCTGTGCAGCAACTCTCCCCAATCCAACCTCACAGAGCTTGAGAGGATCTTCTGAGAAGAATGGGAGAAACTCCCCAAATACAGGTGTGCCAAGGTTGTAGCGTCATACCCAAGTAGACTCTATGCTGTAATCGCTGCCAAAGGTACTTCAACAAAGTGCTGAGTAAAGGGTCTGAATACTTATGCAAATGCATTTTTAAATTTGGCAAACGTTTCGAAAAACCTGCTTTTGCTTTGTCATTATAGGGTATTGTGTGTAGATTGATGAGGGGGAAAAAACTATTGAATACATTGCACTGTATATCTAGAATTAGATTTTCCAAAACATCAAATGTCAAATCAAATGTGGAATGAAGCATAACAGGGAGGAAACCAATAACAGTGTGGAACTAACACCAATAATGAACAAAATATTTAAACAATGAAATATATTTTATTAACCTTAATCTGTGAAATTGTAAAAAAAAAAAAACACTAATGAACATACATTTAAACTATTAAAACTTTGAAATCTGTGAAATGGTAAAAAACAACAACATACCTTAATAATTAGAACTACTTTCTATGTATTTAATATTCTATTTACTATTTTGTCTTTTTAAAAACATTGTCAACCTAAGTTTGTAAAACAACATAAAAATGGATTATTAAAACACAAGTATTGCATTAGAACAACATCTAAAACAATTGGATTGTATTTGAAAATCACTATTAGTTCAAGTTTAATAACAATAATCAGGCATTTTATGATAAACAGCCCTACTCATTTTGCTCCTAACAATTCTGGGCTCCCGGTTCAAGCTTAATAAAATGGTTATTCAAAAAGTTTTAAACAGCATTTATAAAATATGTCATACATATAAGGATACATGAACCTTTAAAAAGTGCCACCCCTCCCCTTATTTCCTCTCAGATCCTTGCCTCTCCTCCACTTCACTCCCTTTCCAAACTCTTCCCACTCCACCCCTCTCTCAACTTTTCTCCCCTTCACAGACTGCAAGTCCCTTTGCTCCAGTTGTAGCTCAATGGTTTCCAAAGTGGTATTTTATGTTCCTCCAAGTAGACTTTTTCCATTTGTACAGACCTTTTATTAAGTGCCTGTGGCTCTGGGATCAGGAATACTACCTGGTTGTCAGCGTACCAGCTGATGTCGTCTCGCCGGCTTGGCCAGAATAATTTGTTTATTCCATTATGGCGCATGCACTTGACCTGAATGTTATCCTCGTCCACATCTCTTATGATTCCTGAGTATGGCTCATTGTCGTAGGACACCACACACCACTGACCAATATGCTGAGAGTGAATAGTCTCTGGTCGCCACTGGGTTTCACTGGTGCACACAGATCTTGGGAGTCTCAGCAGCTTCTAGAGTTGATTATTTTAACTTAAAGCAGGGACAGTCTATGACCCCCGCATCTCTTTGGCAGAGACAGGTTATGTCTCTGTACTTAATGTGACCTGGCAACACACTTATCACTTGATGCATCTTCATTGTGTCTTTCACTGAAGTTAGATGAGTTACCTGAGAAGAGATGAGACAATATACTGAGATTAGAACAATTTTGAAAACATTCCCCTACTCACACAGCCACGAGATAATATCTCCTTCTCGCAGTTAAAAGATTGACATGTAAAAAAGCAGTTCTGTGTGAGTGTGTGTGTGTGTGTGTGTAAGCGCACACACCTACCTCAATCATTTCCTGCACCTTTGTGTCAACACTGTTCTCGCTGACAAAGAACAGCTCTACTGATGATTCCAGACTCTTCAGCTTGATGAACAGCATCTGGAATGTCTTCTCCTAGGCTCACTAGTCTGTCGGCTGATCTCATCAGGGTCCCCCCAACACCATCTGGAGCCAAATGCCGTGGCTGGCCTCAAAGAAATTCCAGCTGATGTCGTGGTTCAGTCGAAAAGAGGAAAACCTTTCCCTTCTGTTTTATTCTGGCTTGCTGGCCTGTCACTGAAGAAGTGCAGCTGGTGCAGTTCTGGGTACCTCTTCTCTTCTCCAGACCTGGATCAAGGTGTGCCCAGATTGCTGGCGGGTCATGCCTTCTTGATGGGGAGATAGAGCAGAAGGCAACACGTGAAGGCTGTGCTCCTGTATATAATACTCCAGTGTGGAGGGTCCCCTGCTGATGCAATCCTCCAAAAATGAACCAACTGGATTTCCATGGAGTATTTGCATTAGTATTTTCTTGCTGAATTCCACATGGATTAAAACACTCGTTGTACTTGAGACTCTCCCTCAGCTCGCTGTACGCTGCATACTGCCGTCTGATGTTGAAAAGGTGGTACCTGAAACTGAAGAGCCTGTCCTGGAGCTGTTTGATAAGTTTGTCCTCAGTCGTCGTCACCTCCTTCACTTTAACATTGGTCTTCTGTTCTTCATCTTTGGAACTCTCAACTGACCATTGGGTCAGGGCAATTTCTTTGTTTGATGGGGGTTTCACAAGTGGTATGGTGGCACTCCTTACACTCACCATACGCACAGGTTTTAGACTTGGTGTTGCACACAGTGGCATCTGCCACCTCCTCAAGACTTTTGGACAATGAAAGCCCATGGCTGTAAAGGTTGTTACATTTTACATTGGCACATCTCGGTCAGCTTCTGCGGGTGCCACAACCCAAACTGGCCTAAAGGTGCAGAAGAAAGTGTCGGAGATTGAGTCTTTTCTTCAGGAACTTTCTGTGTAGATTCTTCATTGTGTTGTCAGAAACCTTTTTTGCATTGTCTTTTTGTTTCGCCTGACAGTTTGTTTCCTCCCTGTAATCGTGCGACACATCATCCCTCAAAAATAAGGATTTCACTCTCTTCTTGGATTCAGCAATTGCCCAGTTTCTCTTCATCCACACAGAGGGACAAAGATCTCCATCCAATCCAGCCCTCTCCATTGAAAAACCTAGAGTAGTCTGGGCGAGCCTTTTCAGTCGGTACTTCTTCACTATGTTCCCAATAGTTACTCTTGCAAATCTCCTTTTCTTTTCTGGTGTTGTTGTTGTTATTTCCTGGGGACAGAAAAGGCACCGCATAACAGCAGAGACCCAGCCTGGTAAAAATGTACAATTAATTTGCTACAGAGGCATTTGGTATTTTATGAATTTCGAGAAATGCATTATGAAATAAAACACATGTTTTTCAAGCAGGGGGAGTTCATTTTGAGCACCTGCCCCCTGAAAGGTCTGTGCACGGCCCTGACACACACTATTTCATGTTCCACCTCCCTCCCACACACACACTCCTCACCCTCTCTCCCCTCCCGCCAGGTATCCGTCCGTACCGCTGCGAGCTGTGCGACAAGGCCTTCACCCAGCGCTGCTCCCTCGAGTCCCACCTGAGGAAGATCCATGGCGTTTTCCAGCAGTATGCCTACCGCCAGCGCCAATCCAAGATCTTCGTGTGCGAGGACTGTCGGCTACACATCCAACCGGCCCGACGAGTACTTCCTCCACATGCGCCAGTGCCACCCGGGCAGCCAAGCCCTGCGCCGCTACCACCACCGCCAGGCACATGAGGGCGCCAACAACATGCCCTCTCAACACAAACCCAGCCCCGTTTTTATCTATACTACTGCTGGGTATTATATGGGTTGATTAATGCTCCGGAGTGAAGTTTCCCCTAGGTACAGATATAGGATCAGCCTATATTTAGATTTAGCGTCTACAGGCAATTTGACTTGTTTCTGCCTTAGCCAATTCCTTTGTTGTTACCTTGCCACAAAGTAGAGACAGTCTAGCACCGAGGTTAAATGCTTCACAAGCATTTCGCTACACCCGCAATATCATCTGCTAAATATATGTATTGAGCCAATACAATTTGATTTGATTTGATTATGTATCAAAAAACACGTCAGTGTTTGTGTGACCATTTGAAAAGCACTGCCTCCTTGCGTCCAGTTGAGGTAATGCAGAGAGATTGAGGAAAAAGTGAGTCAGCCAATGGTCAACTACTTCAATGACTTGAACAATAAAGAGTGCTGCTGCTTCCACATAAAATACATAGAATCAATTGAGAATAACACCCCGTCATACTGTACACTCCCAACACACACAAGTAGTTCATAAGTTCATGGCTGTGACTAGGTGCTAGTTCCACATGATGAAGGCCTACAGACCAGGCTCTTGTCCGTCATTGCCGTCTCCCTCGTCTGCCTTAATGTCTCCCTTGCTGCTAAGCAGTGTTATTGACGAGCACAAACAAATATTTATATCTGTTCAGCCCTATAACGCCTCCTCGATGGAATCAGCTGGAACTCTTTGTCGAGTTCATGTGTGGGGTACCAAATGACCTTTCTGGCCTGTCTGATGGTCTCCTCGAAAATATGTCCTGGAGAGAGGAGGAAAGTGTCATGCCTCTAATCTTCCCTGCTGTCTTGGTCAGTCTCCAGATTTGTGGTTTGAGCTGCACCGTCAGGTTACCAAACCATGTAACAATGGCGTAGCGTTGTCGGCGCAATGAGTCAACGTAGGAAGTGCAAGTAGTGTTGGAATGCGTAAGCACACACTCTTCACATGGGTGTGCCAGCACATCCCACTGTCAATGTGGACCCCCAGGTACTTATTTGAGTTCACCTAGCATGTTACTGTACAGCCACTGCGTTCCAATTTAGGCCCTTATCAATGACAAAATCTGCCATTCTCAACCCGTACAGGGGATGAAAAGGCTGTGAGTGGAAATGGTTAATGGTATGTTTTTGTGGAGTGATGCCTTATCAATGTGTGCTTTAAAATGAACTGTATCCCTGGCACACAGGCTTTTTCCTCCTGTCCTTGCCATCCATCCCCCTACCTGTACATAGCTACCCCATGTTATATTGACTTGCTTCTTATTTATTTGCATGATGTTTATTTATACTGCATGTTTGACGTTTCATGATGATGTTTTGTGTTTTAAGAGATGTTGTGAAGCTTAAAATGCCAAAAGGATTTCCCCAAGCTTTGGATAATAAAGGCCTTCTACACTGAACAAAAATATAAACGCAACATGTAAAGTGTTGGTCCCATGTTTCATGAACTGAAATAAAAGAACCCCTGAAGTGTTTCATATGCACAAAAAGCTTATTTCTCTTAAATGTTGTGCACAAATTTGTTTACATCCCTGTTAGTGAGCATTTTTCCTTTGCCAAGATAATCCATCCACCTGACAGGTGTGGCATATCAATAATCGGATGAAACAGCATGATCATTACACAGATGCACCTTGTGCTGGGGACAATAAAAGGCCACTCTAAAATGTGCAGTTTTGTCACACAACAGAATGCCACAGATGTCTTAAGTTTTGAGGGAGCGTGCAAATGGCATGCTGACTGCAGGAATGTCTACCAGAGCTGTTGCAGATGATTGAATGTTCATTTCTCATTTACCATAAACCGCCTCCAACTTAATTTGAGAGAATTTAGCAGAATGTCCAACCAGCCTCACAACCACAGACCACGCGTCGTGTGGGCAAGCGGATTGCTGATGTCAACGTTGTGAACAGAGTGTCCCATGGCGGCGGTGGGGTTACGGTACGGGCAGGCTTAAGCTACGGACAACGAACACATTTGCATTTTATCGATGGCAATTTGAATGCACAGAAAATACTGTGACAAGATCCTGAGGCCCGTTGTGTGGCCCATTTTCTTTACGGTATCTGTGACTAACATATCTGTATTCCCAGTCATGTGAAATCCATATATTACAGCCTATGTAATTAATTTAAATTGACTGATTTCCTCATATGAACTGTAACTCAGGAACATCTTTGAAATTGTTCCATTTTGCGTTTATATTTTGTTCAGTATAATTCAAATTCCCAATGGATGGGACCTTACCCCCTAAAGTCAGTCGCTGCTTTAGAGGGTGGGGTACATGTTTTGTAAGGCTACAGTATCTGTATATATCACTAGTATACAAATTAGCTGATTAGTTGCTTGACCCGTGGGAGAGACAGATACAGTTCTAGACACCAGTAGAGTTTGAGGAAAAGTGAGGGTCTGACTGAAACATAAAACTTGCCAAATAGGATGTTTAATTTCACTGCATCCATAGTAACTAAAGTCAAGCTCATCTGGGGTCCAACATAAAACATTGTTCAATCAAGTACTTCCAACCACACCTGCACACTGTTTTAATAATAATAATAATAATAATAATAATAATAATAATAATAATAATATATATCCATATACAAATACATACACATTACACACTATGGTGTTCACATGTTTTCTGTCTGTTTGCTATATGCATGAGTCACTTGCCTGTAACCAGAAAACACTCCTAACAAGAATGGGCAATACGGTTTTGAACTAGAACGTGAAGTTGAATAATCCTAAAACATGGGATTCCTACAGCATTCCTCTAAATACCTCAAACTCAACTCTGGACCTCGAAGCTATTTCCACTGCATTTTGTTTTACTGTTCCTTCTAATCAGGGACTGAAGCTCATATCTAGAGGCTAGAAGTGAGGCATCATGGGATTGGTCTTGTTCTGTAACCACTATGGTTTTATAACATTTTATTGTGCTTGATGAGGTAGATTCCCCAAAATGTTTTAATTACTTATGTTTCCTTACCAAGTTTCATTGTGCTTAAAGGGAGAGTTCACCCTAACAAAAAAAACATTGTTTGTTTCCTTACAATGAAAGTAGTCTAAGCACAGACTACAATCCACACTTTGGGATTATTTACCAAGCATATTTTTATATTTCAAATTATGTGAAAGAGATTGTAAAGCTCAATGACCACTAATATTATTGTTTTTACAGTTATTAGTTGTTGCTGGCAGTGGCTAGGTAAACAAGTCTTAAGCAGGGTCTTCCTTTCCTGTGGCGGTCCTCATGAGAGCCAGTTTCATCATAGCGATTGAATGTTTTTGCGACTGCACTTGAAGAAACTTTCAAAGTTCTTAAAATGTTCCCTATTGACTGACCTTCACGTCTTAAAGTAATGATGGACTGTCGTTTCTCTTTACTTATTTGAGCTGTTCTTGTCATACTATGGACTTGGTCTTTTACCAAATCTTCTGTATACGAACTGATTGGATCAAACACATTAAGAAGGAAAGAAATTCCACAAATGTACTTTTATCAAGGCACACCTGTTAATTGAAAGGTGACTACCACATGAAGCTGGTTGAGAGAATGCCAAGAGTGTGCAAAGCTGTCATCAAGGCAAAGGGTGGCTACTTTGAAGAATCTAAAATGTTGTTTAACACTTTTTTGGTTACTACCTGATTCCATATGTGTTATTTCATAGTTTTGATGTCTCCACTATTATTCTACAATGTAGACAATAGTAAAATAAAAAATAAACAACTTGAATGAGTATGTGTGTCCAAACTTTGACTGGTACTGTATACAGATATATAGAGAGAAGGAAATAGTGTGAATACATAGTGAATAACAAATAGAAATAACAATTAGAAAATAACATGGCTATATACAATGAGTACCAGTACTGGTGCGATGTGCCAGTGTACGAGGTAATTGAGTTAGTTATGTACTGTAAATATAGGTAGGGATAAAGTGACTAGGCAACAGGATAGATAATAGATAGTAGCAGCAGCGTATGTGCAAAAAAGACAGTGAGTTAGTGAAGAAAACAGGTCAATGCTCCCAAGTGGCGCAGTGGTCTAAGGTACTACATCTCAGTGCAAGAGATGCGTCACTACAGTCCCTGGTTTGAATCCAGGCTGTATCACATCCGGCCGGGATTGGGAGTCCCATAGGGCGGCGCACAATTGGCCCAGTGTCGTCCGGGTTTGGCCGGGTTAGGCCATCATTGTAAATAAGAATTTGTTCTTAACTGACTTGCCTAGTTAAATAAAGGTTCAATAAAAAATAAAAAAATGCAGGTAGTCTGGGTAGCCATTTGATTAGCTATTTAGCAGTTTTGTTTAGCAGTCTTGTGGCTTGGGGGTAGAAGCTGTTCAGGACCTTGTTGTTTCCAGACTTGAAGCACTGGTACTAATTGCTGTGCTGTAGCAGAGAGAACAGTCTGTGGCTTGAATGGCTGGCGTTTTTGACACATTTTTGGGCCTTCCTCTGACACAGCCTGGTATAGAGGTCCTGGATGGCAGGGAGATCGGCCCCAGTGATGTACTGGACAGTACGCACTACCCTCTGTAGCGCCTTGTGATCCTTAGTGATGTGGACACAGAGGAACTTGAAGCTCTCGACCTGCCCCGTCCATGTGGATGGAGGCCTGCTCGGCCCTCCGTTTCCTGTAGTCCACGATCAGTTCCTTTGTCTTACTGACGATGAGGTTGTTGTCCTGGCACCACACTGTCAGGTCTCTGACCTTCTCCACATAGGCTGTCTCATAGTCGTCAATGATCAGGCCTACCACCGTCGGGTCGTCTGCAAACTTAGTGATGGTGTTGGAGTCGTGCGTGGCCACGCAGTCGTGGGTGAACAGGGAGTCCAGGAGGGGACTTAGCACGCTCCCCTGAGGGGCCGGATGTGTTGTTGCCTACCCTCACGACCTAGGGCGGCCCTTCAGGAAGTCCAGGATCCAGTTGCAGGGGGAGTCCCAGGGACCTTAGCTTAGTGATGAGCTTTGAGAGCACTATGGTGTTGAACGCTGAGCTGTAGTCAATGAACAGCATTCTCACGTAGGTGTTTATTTTGTCCAGGTAGGAAAGGGCATTGTAGAGTGCAATAGAGATTGCGTCATCTGTGGATCTCAAATCAAATTAAATACATATTTAGCAGATGTTATTGCGGGTGTAGTGAAATGCTTGTGTTCCTAGCTCCAACAGTGCAGTGGTATCTAACAATTCACAACAATACACACGTATCTAAAAATAAAAGAATGGAATTAAGAAATATATAAATATTAGGATGAGCAATGTTGGAGTCGCTTTGAATAAAATACAGTAGAATAGTATACAGTATATACATATGAAATGAGTAAAGCAGTATGTAAACATTATTAAAGTGACCAGTGATTTTGTGGATCTGTCGGGGCGGTATGCAAATTAGAGTGGGTCCAGGGTGTCTGGGATGATGGTGTTGATGTAAGCCATGACCAGCCTTTCAAAGCACTTCATGTGAGTGTTACGGGCCGATAGACATTTAGACAGGTTTCCTTGGCATTCTTGGGCGACTATGGCTTGAAACATGTAGGTAATACAGACGGTCAGGGAGAAGTTGAAATTGTCACTGAAGACACTTGCCAGCTGGCCAGCACATGCTCTGAGTACGCCTCCTGATAATCCGTCTGGCCCTGCGGCCTTGTGAATGCTTCATGATTAACTACGTATGGTGTGATTGCGGCAACGTACAGGAACTCAAGTCCTTTTGTTCTCCTGATCTGGTATAGCTTACTATCAAATGCCGACCACATTACCTCATCTTCAGGCCTGTATATTCCCCCTCAAGCCGACACCATGACGGCTCTCAAGGAACTACACTGGACTTTGTGCAAACTGGAAACCGCATATCCAGAGGCCACATTTATTGTAGCTGGGGACTTTAATAAAGCAAATCTGAGGAAAACGCTACCAAAGTTTATCCTACTGTTACAAGTTGACAACTTTTACACTTCCACAATTTCTATTTGGACCTAGAGATAAGTCAGGGGGTTTCTTAATTACTGTTCTTTTGGGTGTCACGCGTCCTCCATAGTGACTGCTGTACAGTCCTGGCAACAAATATAAATTTTCACAAAGTCTGCTGCCTCAGTTTGTATGATGGCAATTTGCATATACCCCAGAATGTCATGAAGAGTGAATTGCAATTAATTGCAAAGTCCCTCTTTGCCATGCAAATGAACTGATTCCCAAAAACACATTTCCACTGCATTTCAGCCCTGCAACAAAAGGACCAGCTGACATCATGTCAGTGATTCTCTCGTTAACACAGGTGTGAGTGATGACGAGGACAAGGCTGGAGATCACTCTGTCATGCTGATTGAGTTCGGATAGCAGACTGGAAGCTTCAAAAGGAGGGTGGTGCTTGGAATCATTGTTCTTCCTCTGTCAAACATGGTTACCGTTAAACCTCTTAGGGATAAACGGGGCGCTAGCGGGCCGTTCCCGACACTACCCGGTGAAAATGTAAGGCGCCAAATTCAAAATCCAAAAGTTGAATTATTAAACATTCATCAATATACAAGTGTTGCATAGTCATCAAAAGCTCTGATTCTTGGCAATATCACAGCGTTGTCAGATTTCAAAAAGGCTTTACGGCGAAAGCAAACAACATTTGATTGTTTGAGGATAGCACCTCTTATTTATGCATTAGCATAAATTCATATCCAGCGCGGGTCACACAAAACCCATATAAGAGCTAAAATAAATCACTTACCTTTCGAAGAACTTCTGCTGAGGGCATCCCAAGTGTCCAAGGAAGACATCCATTGGTTCTTTTGTTAGAAAAAGTAATTTATTATATCCATAAATCTCCGTTTGGTTGGCGCGTTATGATCAGAAAATCCACCGTCGAGTCACCCGTTGTACAGTGAAGAGAAAGCGTTCAAATATACCTATCAACTTTGCCCAAACAAATCAAACATCATTTATAATGCATCCTTAGGTATCATTTTATGAATATTAGCGATAATATTTCACTGTGACCAATACAGTTTGATTTAATTTGATTTGTTACCCCGCCTAGTTCTTTCCTTTCCCCTCTACGGGTGAGAGGGGGTCTGATTGAAGTTATTCATTGCAAACCTGATCTGACCTATTTGGATTCTCGTGGACAGTCATAACAATAGTCATGCCAAACAACTTGCAGATGTCAATCAGTTGATACCATTTTTCTCACCATATCTGAGAGACATACAGTGCATTCGGAAAGAATTCAGACCCCTTGACTTTTTCCACATTTTGTTACGTTACAGACTTATTCTAAAATGGATTTCCCCTCTTCAATGTACACACAATACCCCATAATGACAAAGTGAAAACAGGTTTTTAGAAATATTTGCAAATATATTAAAATAAATAACAGAAATACCTTATTTACATAAGTACCCTTTGCTATGAGACTCGAAATTGAGCTCAGGTGCATCCTGTTTCCATTGACCATCCTTGAGATGTTTCTACAACTTGATTGGAGTCCACCTGTGGTAAATTCTATAGATTGGACATGATTTGGAAAGGCACACACCTGTCTGTACAAGGTCCCACAGTTGACAGTGCATGTCAGAGCAAAAACCAAGCAATGAGGTCGAAGGAATTGTCTGTAGAGCTCCGAGACAGGATTGCAACTTTCTGCAGCATTGAAGGTCCCCAAGAACACAGTGGCCTCCATCATTCTTAAATGGAAGAAGTTTGGAATCACCAAGACTCTTTCTAGAGCTGCGATGGTTGTCCTTCTGGAAGGTTCTCCTATCTCCACAAAGGAACTCTGTCAGAGTCACCCTTGTGTTCTTGTTCACCTCCCTGACCAAGGCTCTTCTCCTCCGATTGCTCTTCTCCCTCTCATCGGAGGAGAAGAGCCTTGGTCAGGGAGGTGAACAAGAGCACAAGGGTGACTCTGACAGAGTTCCTTTGTGGAGATGGGAGAACCTTCCAGAAGGACAACCATCGCTGCAGCACTCCACCGATCAGGCCTTTATGGTAGAGTGGCCAGACAGAAGCCACTCCTCAGTATAAGGCACATGACAGCCTGCTTGGAGTTTGTCAAAAGACACCTAAAGACTCTCAGACCATGCGAAACAAGATTCACTGGTCTGATGAAACCAAGATTTAACTTTTTTGCCTGAATGCCAAGTTTCAAGTCTGGAGGAAACGTGGCACCATCCCTACGGTGAAGCATGGTGGTGGCAGCATCATGCTGTGGGGATTTCTTTCAGCGACAGGGACTGGTAGACTAGTCAGGATTGAGGGAAGAATAAATAGAGCAAAGTAAAGAGAGATCCTTGATGTAAACCTGCTCCAGAGTGCTCAGGACCTCAGACTGAGGCAAAGGTTCGCCTTCCAACAGGACAACAACCCTAAGCACACATCCAAGACAACACAGGAGTGGCTTCAGGACAAGTCTCAATGTCCTTGAGTGGCTCAACCAGAGCCTGGACTTGAACCCGATAGAACATCTCTGGAGAGACCTGAAATTAGCTCAGCAGCAACGCTCCCTATCCAACCTGACATAGCTTGAGAGCATCTGCAGAGAATAATGGGAGAAACTCCCCAAATACAGGTGTGCCAAGCTTGTAGCATACCCCAAAAGACTTGAGGCTGTAGTTGCTGCCAAAGGTGCTTCAACAAAGTACTTAGGAAAGGGTCTGAATACTGATGTAAACGTGATATTTCAGTTTTCAACCAAAAAATGTACCTGTTTTTATTTTGTCATTATGTGGTATTGTGTGTAGATTGATGAGGGGAAAAAACAATTTAATACATTTTAGAATAAGGCTGTAATGTAACAAAATGTGGAAAAAGTCAAGGGGTCTGAATACTTTCCAAATGCCCTCTATTCATTGGGGACCCAGAGTAGAAAGCGGGACTAAGTGGTTCTTCACTCATAGGATGGCTGGGGAAGTCCTGGACTTTCCTGAGACAGACGTTAAAGACCATTTCATTTTGACTTCCACATGGTTGGCAATTTGGGGTTAGAATCAGAGCAGGCGGTCAGTCCTGTTAGGGTTAGAATCAGAGCAGGTGGTCAGTCCAGTTAGGGTAAGAATCAGAGCAGGAGGTCAGTCCTGGCAAAACAATCAATACTTCTCAAATTCTCAGTAAAGCAATTTTTTCAACTGTCAACACATTCAAATGAATGTGAGGGGGTAGCAGAGAGGGGGTGGCAGAGAGGGGATGCGTTGGTTGGGGATTATGGGGAGGTGCATGTTCGGGTTGTGCATCCCCCATGGATGGTGGTATCAGAGCCACGTAGCTATGTTACAATGGGAAGCCGGACTATCACGTCTTAGAGTCGGTGGACTATTATCTACGGACTATTATCTACATACATTTTGACGAACTGACTTGTTGGAAAGGTGGCATCCTATGACGGCGCCACGTTGAAAGTCATTAAGCTCTTCAGTAAGGCCATTTTACTGCCAATGTTTGTCTATGGAGATTACATGGCTGTGTGCTTGATTTTATACACCTGTCAGCAACAGGTGTGGCTGAAATAGCTGAATCCACTAGTTTTAAGGGGTGTCCACATACTTTTATCACAGCAAAAAGTAATAATTCCCTTAAAAATATGCGTTTGATAATGCTTTTCATAATTGTTCGACCACATAGGGACACTATAGGCTGTTGCACTTCATCCATAGATCCATAATAAAGATTTTATTAGTATAATTCATATTGTTTCCAAAGATGATTAAATATGTGCAATTAAACGTTAAGGCATCTCAGTAATACAATATATATATATAAACTGAGTATACAAAACATTAGGAACACCTTCCTAATAGTTGCACCCCGCCCCCTCCCTTTTGCCCTACGAAGAGCCGCAATCCCTTGGGGCTTGGACTCTTCAAGGTGTCGAAAGCGTTCCACAGGGATGCTGGCCCATGTTGACTCCAATGCTTCCCACAGTTGTGTCAAGTTGGCTGGATGTCCTTTGGGTGGTGGACCATTCATGAAACACACAGAAAACTGTTGAGCGTGAAAAACCCAGCAGCTTTGCAGTTCTTGACATAAATCGGTGCTCTTGGCACCTACTACCATACCCGTTCAAAAGCACTTCAATCTTTTGTCTTGCCCATTCACCCTCTGAGTGGCACACATACACAATCCATGTCTCAATTGTCTCAAGGTTTAAAAATCCTTCTTTAACCCGTCTCCTCCCCCTTCATCTACACTGATTGAAGTGGATTTAACAAGTTACATCAATAAGGGATCATAGCTTTCACCTGGATTCACCTGGTCAGTCTATGTCATGGAAAGTGCAGGTGTTCTTAATATTTTGTCTACTCTGTGTATAATGCCACCTCTTTCAAACAAAATGAAGTCACAAATGCATGACCTTTTATGGTACCCAGTGAGTGACAATCGTGCTCTTCCTCATGCACATCTCATGTATCGCTCAAATACAAAAGGCCTTGCAACCTACAGTATACAGTGCATATTTTGTAGTATACAGCCCCACGGTGAAGGCCTCATAATACCCATAGACCTAGAGTTCAAACAGGCAAATATATTGATAAAAGTCACCTTGTCCTAGAGAGATTTACACATATATCAAAACGTCACGCCAGGGTAAGCCTACCTGAAACACAGCCCTTATTATAAGTGTTTCTATGGTGGAAAAACGATTGGAACCATTTCCCTGTTTGACCGCTAGGTTTTGTGGGTATTATGACTCAGACTGTGGTTTCTCTCAAAATCCAGTATAATTCTCTTACATGCCTCAATGTCCAAAGGAACATTTTAGGCCTATATGATTTAAAATGGCTTACCAAACAGCAAGGAGTATATACAAAAGCATTTATTTTGACAGCATAATAGCTAGCACAGGACACATAGTTTGGGATTCAAACCAATAGCCTTGTGTTGGTTACTTGGCTATACTGGACTTATGTCCCATAGCTCTCCAACATGTATTCTTAGTACCCATCATCTATAGTGTAACCTATCTCTGGTCCAGGTCATTATGGCGCTTAGCCCTCCTGTTTGTAGGAA
Source organism: Hucho hucho (assembly GCA_003317085.1). Lineage (NCBI taxonomy): Eukaryota > Metazoa > Chordata > Actinopteri > Salmoniformes > Salmonidae > Hucho > Hucho hucho. Next base: position 170,680 of record QNTS01000716.1, on the reverse strand, counting down.
GGCTCAGTGTCAGCAAGCTGCATGTAACACCCTGGACCAGACCTAATTCGAACTTTACAACGCCAGAAAACGTTAACAGACACATATGCCTCAGATCTCTCTATCCTTAATCTCGTTCCCAGACACTTCCACCCAAATGCGCAAAGAGTCTGGTGGACAAACTTGTCCTTCGTTAGCCAATACATAGACCTGGGAGAAATTCCCATTGGCTAAATCGGCTTACTCTGCCAACCAATCATCTCCCACAACACCTTTCCCCTAACCCTCCCCGTACTGTACATGTCTTGTGCACCTCAGTTTACGTTCCCCTTACATTCCGCCTCGCAGTCGAGTGATTTGCTACAAATTAAACAGTGACAAACACTTTACTCAGTAGGTCACTCCCATAGAATTATATCAAAGACAGTACAGTATGAAGATTGCTCCAATAGGAATCCCCGATCACACTTATTGGCTAGCTAAGCTCATGCTTAGACACATGTCATCAGGGCTGCGGTCCAAACACTTAAAAGACACACCCTATCCCCTCAGCCGTCAAATTAAGTGGACACTTCTGATGACGTATCATGACGTCTGACGAGTGTACACTTGCAGGGCAAGGGGCTAGGGAGGAAGGAATGATTTTTAAATGGACCACCCTTGTCCGGAAAATACGTCACTCGTTCATTCCCGATGATTGTGTTTTCAGCTTGTGGTTGCTTTATATGCGCTACAGTCAATTATGATTGCATGTCTACCTACACTACCGTTCAAAAGTTTGGGGTCACTTAGAAATGTCCTCGTTTTTGAAAGAAAATCAAAGAAAATGCTGTCCATTAAAATAACATCAAATTGATCAGAAATACAGTGTAGACATTGTTAATGTTGTAAATGACTATTGTAGCTGGAAACGGCAGATTTTTTATGGAATATCTACATAGGCGTACAGAGGCCCATTATCAGCAACCATCACTCCTGTGTTCCAATGGCTCGTTGTGTTAGCTAATCCAAGTTTATCATTTTAAAAGGATAATTGATCATTAGAAAATCCTTTTGCAATTATGTTAGCACAGCTGAAAACTGTTGTTCTGATTAAAGAAGCATTAAAACTGGCCTTCTTTAGACTAGTTGAGTATCTGGAGCATCAGCATTTGTGGGTTCGATTACAGGCTCAAAATGGCCAGAAACAAAGACCTTTCTTCTGAAACTCGTCAGTCTATTCTTGTTCTGAGAAATGAAGGCTGTTCCATGCGAGAAATTGCTAAGAAACTGAAGATCTCGTACAACGCTGTGTACTACTCCCTTCACAGAACAGTGCAAACTGGCTCTAACCAGAATAGAAAGAGGAGTGGTAGGCCACGGTAAACAACTGAGCAAGAGGACAAGTACATTAGAGTGTCTAGTTTGAGAAACAGACGCCTCACAAGTTCTCAACTGGCAGCTTCATTAATTAGTACCCGCAAAACACCAACGTCAACAGTGAAGAGGCGACTCCGGGATGCTGGCCTTCTAGACAGAGTTGAAAAAGCCATATCTCAGACTGGCCAATAAAAATAAAAGATTAAGATGGGAAAAAGAACACAGACACTGGACAGAGGAACTGTTTCCAGCTACAATAGTCATTTACAACATTAACAATGTCTACACTGTATTTCTGATCAATTTGATGTTATTTTAATGGACTTTTTTTGTTGTTGCATCGGACAAGGACATTTCTATGTGACCCCAAACTTTTGAACGGTAGTATATATTAAATATATAATTATAAATATACGCCTACTGTATAATAGCTAGCAAATGAATTACCTAACTAACTGTCTACAATTTCCAAAAGATAACCAAACAAAAACATATTTACTTTTTTACGAGACGTGTTTGTGCCGTCATGTGCATTAGTAGCACAATTTGTAACTTATTTGCATTTGTTTTTTACTTACACTTTTATGTTGACTTCTCCATTGATGTTGTTTTTAAGTTTTCGCAAATCAAGATGGCGACGGGGATTCCCCCAAGGGCATAAGGCGAGGGTAAGTGGACGAGGGTGTGTCTTTTAAGTGTTTGGACCGCAGCCCACGTCTAACGGTCGCCTCGGGCCGAGCTGCAGGCTGTAAAATCAAAGCCACTCCTTCAATTTGAGTTGTTAATTTCACAAGGTTGGATTAGTAAAACATGTTCGACTACTTAAGACATTGGCTTGAATCTAGGTTGTGCCTTTAGATTTCCAGAAAATAAACAACTAAGGACTCATTTTCTTCTCAAACCCTGGTCTGTTTGGTCTGTTTCGCAAGCATTCCCGGATGTCTCGCGACTGTTTAAGTCTCGTTGATATCCCAGGCTTGTATGCGCTGTTCCCAATAGCCTGGGGACAAGGTTACTCCTTAACCTTCAGGCAGCGCTCGCTCAATATTGTACTGTATCTATGTACTCCAAACAGGCTTATCTAAAATGCCTTTCAATCAGAGCCTCTTGTCTAGTGCAACAAATATCTCTCAGAGTCAACACAATCCACTCTTAGATGCATAGATACAAATTACAAAGGAGAACTCAAACAGTGAATAACCATTAGATGGTGCTGTTAATAAGTCATGCCACTAACATTGGGCAATCAATGTCCAGGTGGGCTGGAGAGTGTTGGCTTATGGAGGGGGCTGATTGGCCCCTCTGGCTGTCACTCAAACCAGCAATGTATTTTTCCTATGGTGGTGTCTTCTTTGTTTTCAGTGTTCGCTTTTACCTCTGTCCGATTGGTAGTTCAGGAGATGTCCTTCATTTGGTTATTTCCATCTCCTCATTCCTTTTAGTGGCAGTCCTTAGCTTTCCCATATCTGTCCAACGGCCTGCAAGTTTCCAGTTCTGCTTGCCACATTGCTCTCAGTTGATTTATGCCCCAGTACTCTGCTCAGTGCCATGAGTAGCGTTGCACCCACCCACCCACCCACCATACTCAAAATTCTCTCGTTCCAAGGTACTGAACTAGGACTCCTCGGTGGAATAGAGAAGTCTGTCATTCCCCACTTTAGTGGGGGTGTGTGTGTGTGTGTGGGGGGGGGGNGGGAGGGAGGGAGGGAGGGAGGGAGGGAGGGAGGGAGGGAGGGAGAGGGGGGCATACAAGGGGAGAAATATGAGGGAGAGGGAGAAGAGAGGGAGAGAGAAAGGTGGAGACATTGTGGTAAGGATGGGGAGAGAGCGCAGAGAAGGAAAGATGCAGTCAGTAAGGGAGGGATAGAGAACATGAAGAGGAAACAAGAGAAAATAGGTAATTTTTTCATCAAGCATATATCACTCTAAAGATTTGAACCAAAGTGTGTCCCAAACAGCACCCTATTTCCTATATAGTGCACTACGTTTGACCAGACCCCTATGGGCCCTGGTCAAAAGTAGTGCACTAAATAGGGAATAGGGTATAATTTAGGATGAAAGCATTGTTTCTAGTCCCCATGTAAATGTTGACATCTCCTACCCTGTGGAACAGCAGCAGGTGGCGGTGGAGAGGGATCACCAGCGGGTAGTGACAGGCAGGGGGTGATCTTTTCCCCTGAAACACACTCACAGTCAGGCACTGAACAGGATACAGATGCAGTCTTTTTTTGTGTGCGAGTCACAGCACAGCACAGCACAGCATGCCACACTCGCCTGGGACAAAATCGTGAAAGTAAGGCAGACACAAAATATGTTTTTTTATTTCCCTGGGGATGATGAAGACACGTGGCATTGGTAAATTCAACTGAATGCAGCAAAATATTTTCCCCCAGGCAATTTTGACCCAGGCGAGCGTGGCTGTGCTGTGACGTGTGCAAAAAAGACTGCATTTGTAAAAATGTATTTTGATAGTACCCTACAGATGGTTTACAGGCCACATTTATCCAATCTCACCCTACCCCTTAACACCATCAAGGGGTACAGACCAGCAAATTGTATGAACCATCCATAGAGGACTACAAATAAGGTGGGATACATTGCAGGAGCATACATAAGGGGTTGGTGTCGATTGTAAGGGAGGAAAGAGCTTGTTTTCTTCTCTTTACATGACCTCTATATCCTCGTGAAAATGTACACACACATTCTCTGTATATACCCCAAACAAAGCTAATATTACTTGATAAAACAAGACGTTTCCAAACTGACAGAGCAGACAGCCAAACATGTGTTTTGTTATGCCCTCAGAAAGCCTTTGATAATCTCAGAGGGAGAGAGAGAGAGAGTGAGAGAGTGAGAGAGTGAGCGTGAGTAAGGCTTACATTGTCCAGACAGTTGGCAGGCAGAGAAAGAGACGACGGGCAGACACGCAGTTCTGTGATTGGAGAAGAGAGAGGTATATTACAACAGCCCACGACAGCAGGGACCTGTTCAGGATGGTGGAACGTTACAGGAACATTATAAAACAGATATGGTTGTCTGTCACCCAGTATTGGGGATTAGCTCTATCGATGTCAGCTCTATTCATGACTTTTCTATCTGCAACGTTCCACAACGTTTGCCTACTGGACGTGGCAAAGGACTATGTAGCGCCACTGTTGCAGGTGACTGTTTTGGGTGGGAGCACGGCTGATGAACCAGCTGACTTTGCCATCCATGTGAAAAAGACACAACAACAACAACAATTTCAGCATGAGTGATTGCGTGACTGAATCTGTGTGTGAAAGTGAGAGAGAGAGAGAGAGAGACAGTGATGAAAATTAAGGGATTGGAAAGGGTGAGAGGCATTGCCAGTTTTTCTTGAAAACCTTAAAAAGGTACAGTACATATTTCTTGAAAACCTTAAAGGGCCCCTCCAGAGGAAGTTGCCGTCACTCTTTTGACTTAATTCCTAGTGAGGAAATGCTGGTTTAGTTTCACCCTCCGAACACCGACGTATGGCTCCTTATAAATATTGATTGATCGGGCTGTAAGTGTTGTTATTGTGACGTGGAAACGTCTAGGAGCAACAATGGCTCAGCCGCGAAGTGGTAGTTCACACAAGCTCACACAAGCTTTTAACATCTTAAGTAGAAATAGAATGAAACAAACAGGCATTCTATTTCTGCTCTATTATACTGGCCACTATAGTAGACGTCGATCAAGTGCACAAGGCTACATATGTGCAAAAATAACATTCACTGAGTAAAAAATGTAATAATCCCCCCTCACTCACACAAGTGTTGCTGTCAAGTTCAACACAACAAAAACAATATATTCGGTCTACACTGCACATTATTACATCGTACACTTTCTGCCTGTGGACATCTGTTCTACAATGTGCCAGCAGAGCATGATACCCTTTGTTGGCATAATTTATCTCTTCCAGGCAGAGAGTACACCTGGCATACCCCCTTGTTATCCACTGTATTGAAGAAGTGAGAAAGAGGGAAAGTGTGTGGTGTTCCTTTCACCTCTATAATGGCATCCAGCTTAAGCCAGGCCCAGGTCCAGCTCCACTTGATCCCTGAATCCACCTGTTTAACAAGCACCTCTATAGTGGCATCCAGCTTAAGCCAGGCCCAGGTCCAGCTACACTTGATCCCTGAATCCACCTGTTTAACAAGCACCTCTATAGTGGCATCCAGCTTAAGCCAGGCCCAGGTCCAGCTACACTTGATCCCTGAATCCACCTGTTTAACAAGCACCTCTATAGTGGCATCCAGCTTAAGCCAGTCTCAGCTCCAGCTCCACTTGATCCCTGAATCCACCTGTTTAACAAGCCACGCCTCATTTTCACCTAATTCTCTCATTCAGACAATTAAAAACATACCGTAGAGGGAATCCATTAGTTCTAAGATATGTGTTAGTTCGTTAGCTAACTATTTAACATTTCACACAGATTGCCAGGGTCCAGTAAGCAACTTACATGTTATAACTTGAGGAACGGCAAGAAGTCGTATACCAGTTAATACTATAGCGCATTGGTTACAGTGGCTTGCGAAAGTATTCACCCCCCTTGGCATTTTTCCTATTTTGTTGCCTTACAACCTGGAATTTAAATTTATTTTTGGGGGGTTTGTATCATTTGATTTACACAACATGCCTACCACTTTGACGATTCAAAGTATTTTTTATTGTGAAACAAGCAAGAAATATGACAAAAAAATGAGTGTGCATAACTATTCACCACCCCTAAAGTCAATACTTTGTAGAACCACCTTTTGCAGCATTTACAGCTGCAAGTCTCTGGGGGTATGTCTCTATAAGCTTGGCACATCTAGCCACTGGGATTTTTGCCCATTCTTCAAGGCAAAACTGCTCCAGCTCCTTCAAGTTGGATGTGTTCCGCTGATGTACAGCAATCTTTAAGTCATACCACAGATTCTCAATTGAATTGAGGTCTGGGCTTTGACTAGGCCATTCCAAGACATTTAAATGTTTCCCCTTAAACCACTTGAGTGTTGCTTTAGCAGTATGCTTAGGGTCATTGTTCTGGAAGGTGAACCTCCGTCCCAGTCTCAAATCTCTGGAAGACTGAAACAGGTTTCCCTCAAGAATTTCTCTGTATTGAAGGAATGTTTTCCATCATTCCTTCAATTCTGACCAGTTTCACAGTCCCTGCCGATGAAAAACATCCCCACAGGATGGTGTTCTCGGGGTGATGAGAGGTGTTGGGTTTGCGCCAGACATAGCGTTTTCCTTGATGGACAAAAAGCTCAATTTTAGTTTCATCTGACGAGAGTACCTTCTTCCATATGTTTGGGGAGTCTCCCACATGCCTTTTGGCAAACACCAAACACGTTTGCTTATTTGTTTCTTTAAGCAATGGCTTTTTTTCTGGCCACTCTTCCTGTAAAGCCCAGCTCTGTGGGGTGTACGGCTTAAAGTGGTCCTATGGACAGATACTGTAATCTCCGCTGTGGAGCTTTGCAGCTCCTTCAGGGTTATCTTTGGTCTCTTTGTTGCCTCTCTGATTAATGCCCTCCTTGCCTGGTCCATGAGTTTTGGTGGGCGGCCCTCTCTTGGCAGGTTTGTTGTGGTGCCATTTTTTTTATAATGGATTAAATGGTGCTCTGTGGGATGTTCAAAGTTGTTCAAAGTTTCTGATATTTTTATAACCCAGCCCTGATCTGTACTTCTCCACAACTGAAGAGTCATTGGACGAAGGCATCTTCTGTACGGGGAGAGTTTTGTTAAGAGCCACACCGCTGAATCTGAACATCAGCACACGTCGCTTGCGGTGCGGTTTTGGAAGCATAAGGATCTTATCTTTCATAAAAGCGAGAAAAAATTATTATAAAAAAACTAAAGGTTAAATTGATACACACCTTTATAGGGTTAGTGTTCCCACACGGCCATATCTCCATGTTACAACGCTTGTTTACGGAAGACAAGAGGAGGCAACCTCTGCTAATTAGCTATCTAGCATGCTCTGAACACCTATTTTTTTATTTGAAGGATTATTTCATGCTGATGAAAGATAAGGGCCATATGTTTTGAAAGCCATATCGCAAGTGATGATTATTGACGTTTCTAGACAGCGTTGGGATTGTAGGTAGTCTTGGGTGAAGCTAATGGCTGAAAACTGTAGGGAGAAGGCAGAATGCCGCCTAGAGTTTTCGAGAGCTACTGTGATGGTTCTAGCTTGCTTAGCCTACAAAATGTGATGGGTTAAAAATATTGGAAAGCTTGGCAGGAGCAGCAGAAAAAAACATTTCTGAATGGAATTAGGTCAACTCTTTTTGTGTGTGTGGGGGGCTTTTTCCACATTGAGAACCTGCCCCACCAAAGGTCTGCCCCACCAGACATCCATCTGTTAGAAACCTTCCCCGGAGAGGAGGGAGACCCCCTAACACTGCTTCTTTATAAAGCTCATAATGCTATATTGATTTATCGTCAGTGAGGGCCAACGACTGCATACCAGACCTATTTTTAGAGGGAATATTTATCGTTTTGTTCTGGCCAAAGGTTCCAACATAAGCAGATGCTGCTCCTGCTATGCAACACTCTTTTTTTTCAAAGTATGTGGCTCATATGGTCTGGAATTCCTACCATCTCACATTTGTCTTGATGTTAGACACTGCTGCTTGTGAAGAGGTGCTACATCCAATAGATGTCTATAGGATGAGTTAATGCTGTACACAATAAAAGGGTTGTGTTCATTAGGCATCAAATGTAAGAAAACTTACTGAAAAAAGGGAGGGACTAGTTGGATTTGTCCAAAAAGTTTTCCGTTGCAAAGCGATTTAAAACTTTTTCAGTTAATAAACACAAGCCAGACCTTATCTTATTGAACTTGACGAGAGAGGCCACAGGTTCAAAATGATCTGTCAAATGGATGGAACAGAAACCCAAGGAAGGATGATAGAACAGGCAATGATTCAGGTATTTTTTTTTTTTTTAAGAAGAGATGAGGCGGGATGAGTGCTGGGTCCCTTGCCTGTCTCCTTGGGGGACTTCAGGCACCCGATCTCCACCCTTAGACTCTCCATCTCTTTCTCCAACTCTCCATTCCTCTTCTCTGCCTCCTGTAGCCGTCTATGGAGATAAGTGGACACGGTCAGCTCTGGTATTGGCTATGAATACTTACCTAAATATCAAATTACATCATGACATTATGGATACCTCTATAACATACATGTACATTACCTAGATGTCAGAGCTGTCAAGTCTGAAGGGAAAGGTGAGGGAGACCCATGTTTAGCAGTAGAGCAATACTGCAATAAATGCCCCATATCAACGTATCTGTGTCTGTCTGTCTGTCTGTCTGTCTGTCTGTCTGTCTGTCTGTCTGTCTGTCTGTCTGTCTGTCTGTCTGTCTGTCTGTCTGTCTGTCTGTCTGTCTGTCTGTCTGTCTGTCTGTCTGTGTGTGTGTGTGTGTGTGTGTGCGCACACTCAGGGTTAATCTAACCTGTGCAGGTCCTCATCAAGTCCTGAATTCTGGTCTGTCTCCTCCTCATCCTCCTCTATTGTGGTGTGAGTGGACTCTGCAGTACCCTGCTCCAAGGCTAGGGGGAGCTCAAGCAGAGCAGGTAGGTTGTCAGTTGATGTCAGAGCGTCTCTGAGCTGCCACATCTGACTCTGAAAACCCACACCACCCCACTCAGTGTCAGAAATACATGGCATGGTAAAGGTAAAAATATCAGTTCCCCCGAAAATAACAATCTAGCAGCCGTTAATATCTCTTGCATGCCTAACTCTCTGACGCATGCCACAGAACACATCAGACATTCAAGATGCAGCTGGCTCAAGAAACACTAAGCATTTGTGTCACAGCTGACTGGCACACTTGAGATGAGGTTGCCTGTCTCCTATATTCCTGAATAAACAAACTGACATGTACATGTGTAACAGAGCTACGGCTAACTAGCTAGCGATTCCATATCGGCTACATGAGACAACTCAAATTGACTTAACTTTTTTGGGAGCAGCGCTCGAGGTGACCGTTTTGGAGAGCCTGGCGTACCCAAAGTAAAATGCCTCCCATTCAGGCCCATAAAATAGGATATGCACATATTTAGTACCATTGGATAGGAAACACTCTGAACTGTCTAAAAGTGTTAACATTTTGTCTGTGAGTAAAACAGAACGGATATGGCAGGCGAAACCCAGAGGAATTTCTGTCCTGGAAAAAGTGGTTTTGACACATTGCCTCATTTAGAGCCCCTCCCTTATGAAAATGCCCTTATAAGGGCATATGAATGCAGTACCTATCGCTTCCTCTGGATGTCAACAGTCTCGAGAAAGTGTTCTGATTCTTTTTAGATGCTTTTAGAGCAGAGAAGAAGAGGAATAAGGAAGTGTCCACGCCGTTGTCAATACAAGTAAACGCGCGCTCATGGCTTGCGCGTTCTTTGTTTTTTTCCTTTCTTATCGCCCAGTTTATATTCCGGTTGAAATATTATACAACATATACATTAAAGTGTTCCTAAGGATACATTATCAATTATGTTTGATTGTTCTTGGACAAGTTTATAGGTATAAGTTGAACGAGTTCTCTTCACGTTTCAATGGAGGAGTCAACGCTGTTTTTTCTGATTATAACGCGCCAACCAAACGGAGATTTATGGATATAATACATTACTTTTTCTAACAAAAGAACCATGGATTGTCTTCGTTGGACACTTGGGAAGCCCTCAGCAGAAGCTCTTCAAAAGGTAATTGATTTGTTTTTGCTGTGAAATGTGTTTTCTGTGAACCGTGGAGGCTTATGAAATTATGGTAATGGAAAAAATATGTTAGGTGCTACCTTCAAACAATCAAATGTGGTGCTTTCGCCGTAAAGCCTTTTTGAAATCTGACAACGCTGTGATATTTCCAAGAAGAAGAGATTTTGATGACTATGAAGCACTTGTATATTGATGCATGTTTAATAATTCAACTTTTGGATTTTGAATTTGGTGCCTTGCATTTCACCTGGTAGTGTCGGGAGTGCCCCACCGCTCCCTAAAAAATTAACTAGCTAGTGGTTAGTATTTAGTCTAGTTTTGACTATTAACTCATCTCAGCTAGTCTCTAGTGTGGATAGTCAACCTACCAGCTTGTCCTGGAAATTGAGGCTTGGCAACCCTTGATGTCGCTGGTGGTCAATCTCCATCATGATGTCACAACTGCGGTCCAAGGCACCTGTCTGTCTGTAAGAGATTGAGCGGAACAAACATAACTGTTTTGACATAGTTGTGTATGATACCCCATTAATTTGAGGGATGTTGATACTGAGACAGTATATGATATGAATGTGACCTTGTAGCTGTGTAGGAGTAGCCAACAAAAGCCAGGTGAACACCGATAGGGGCCCTGTCCATCACGTCACTCAGTGTTTCCTGCAGGACAAAAGACAGCATTACATCTAGTGTACTTTATATGCATGTCAGGTATGGGCGATTCCATGCCAGCGCAGACAGATAATATTCTTGGTATCTCAGATTGTTATGGCAATTCTCACATAGAAACTTAATTGTGAGGAAGGATGTTTGACATGCTTTTATACATTTGTATCACAAACCATTTAAGGCGTATATACGCCTCCTGTAAGACTTAGTGATCTGTTAACTACATGATACAGACAACATCTTGGTGTCATTAATACTCTTTTTAGTGTGATCAAATTCGGTCCTGGGCCCCCCCCGAGTGTACATTTTGGTTTTTGCCTTAGCACAGCTGAATGTTTAGCTGAATGTGCAATCCTAAAGGAGTGCTGTGATTGGTTAATGACCTACTGTATAATGCTGTTCATTGACTACACCTCAGCTTTCAATACCATAGAGCCCACAAAGCTCATCACTAAGCTAAGGACTCTGGGACTAAACACCTCCCTCTGCAACTGGATCCTGGACTTCTTGACGGGCCGCCCCCAGGTGGTAAGAGTAGGCAACAACACGTCTGCCACGCTGATCCTTAACATTGGGGCCCCTCAGGGGTGTGTATTTAGTCCCCTCTCCCTGCTCACCCACAACTGCGTGGCCAAACACAACTACAACACCATCATTAAGCTTTCTGACGACACAACAGTGTTAGGCCTGATCACCGACAATGATGAGATGGCCTACAAGGAGGAGGTCAGAGAACTGGCAGTGTGGTGCCAGGACAACAACCTCTCCCTCAATGTGAGCAATACTAAGGAGTTGATCGTGGACTACAGGACAAGGCGGGCCGAACAGGCCCCCATTAACATCGGCGGGGCTGTAGTGGAGCGGGTCGAGAGTTTCAAGTTCCTTGGTGTCCACATCACCAACGAACTATCATGGTCCAAACATAGCAAGACAGCTGTGAAGAGGGCACGACAAAACCTTTTCCCCCTCAGGAGACTGAAAAGATTTGGCATGGGTCCCCAGATCCTCAAACGTTTCTACAGCTGCACCATCGAGAACATTCTGACCGGTTGCTTCACCGCCTGGTATGGCAACTGCTCGGCATCTGACCGTAAGGCGCTACAGAGGGTAGTGCGAACAGCCCAGTACATCATTGGGGCCAAGCTTCCTGCCATCCAGGACCTATATAATAGGCGGTGTCAGAGGCAAGCCCATAAAGTTGTCAGAGACTCCCGTCTCCCAAGTTATAGACTGTTTTCTCTGCTACCGCACGGCAAGCGGTACCGGAGCGCCAAGTCTAGGACCAAGAGGCTCCTCAACGGCTTCTACCCCCAAGTCTTAAGACTGCTGAACAATTAATAAAATTGCCACCGAACAATTTACATACCCCCCCTTTTGTACACTGCTGCTACTTGCTGTTTGTTTGTTACCTATGCATAGTCACTTTGCCCCCACCTACAGTGAGGGAAAAAAGTATTTGATCCCCTGCTGATTTTGTACGTTTGCCCACTGTCAAAGAAATGATCAATCTATCATTTTAATGGTAGGTTTATTTGAACAGTGAGAGACAGAATAACAACAAAAAAATCCAGAAGAACAATTTTCAAAATTGATTTGCATTTTAATGAGGGAAATAAGTATTTGACCCCCTCTCAATCAGAAAGATTTCTGGCTCCCAGGTGTCTTTTATACAGGTAAAGAGCTGAGATTAGGAGCACACTCTTAAAGGGAGTGCTCCTAATCTCAGCTTGTTACCTGTATAAAAGATACCTGTCCACAGAAGCGATCAATCAATCAGATTCCAAACTCTCCACCATGGCCAAGACCAAAGAGCTCTCCAAGGATGTCAGGGACAAGATTGTAGACCTACACAAGGCTGGAATGGGCTACAAGACCATCGCCAAACAGCTTGGTGAGAAGGTGACAACAGTTGGTGCGATTATTTGCAAATGGAAGAAACACAAAATAACTGTCAATCTCCCTCGGACTGGGACTCCATGCATGATCTCACCGCGTGGAGTTGCAATGATCATGAGAACGGTGAGGAATCAGCCCAGAACTACACGGGAGGATCTTGTCAATGATCTCAAGGCAGCTGGGACCATTGTCACCAAGAAAACAATTGGTAACACACTACGCCGTGAAGGACTGAAATCCTGCAGCGCCCGCAAGGTCCCCCTGCTCAAGAAAGCACATATACATGCCCGTCTGAAGTTTGCCAATGAACATCTAAATGATTCAGAGGACAACTGGGTGAAAGTGTGGTCAACTCATCAACTCAACTCGCCGTGTTTGGAGGAGGAGGAATGCTGCCTATGACCCCAAGAACACCATCCCCACTGTCAAACATGGAGGTGGAAACATTATGCTTTGGGGGTGTTTTTCTGCTAAGGGGACAGGACAACTTCACCGCATCAAAGGGACGATGGACGGGGCCATGTACCCTCAAATCCTGGGTGAGAACCTCCTTCCCTCAGCCAGGGCATTGAAAATGGGTCGTGGATGGGTATTCCAGCATGACAATGACCCAAAACACACGGCCAAGGCAACAAAGGAGTGGCTCAAGAAGAAGCACATTAAGGTCCTGGAGTGGCATAGCCAATCTCCAGACCTTAATCCCATAGAAAATCTGTGGATGGAGCTGAAGGTTCGAGTTGCCAAACGTCAGCCTCGAAACCTTAATGACTTGGAGAAGATCTGCAAAGAGGAGTGGGAATTTTTCACATGCGTTTTTCTGGATTTTTTTGTTGTTATTCTGTCTCTCACTGTTCAAATAAACCTATCATAAAAATTATAGACTGAGCATTTCTTTGTCAGTGGGCACACGTACAAAATCAGCAGGGGATCAAATACTTTTTTACTTCACTGTACATGTACAGATTACCTCAACTAGCCTGTACCTCTGCACACTGACTCGGTACCGGTGCCCCCTCGTTAATTGTTATTCTTATTGTGTTACTTTTTTATTATGACTTTTTATTTTAGTCTACTTGGTAAATATTTTGAACTGCACTGTTGGTTAAGGTCTTGTATGTAAGCATTTCACGGTAAAGTCTACACTGACAAATAAAGTTTGATTTGATTTGATATTCTATGGGGAATCACTCTATATTAGGCCCCTTCTCAGGCTTGCTTCTGGAGCCATGTCATATTCTATGGAAGTCGCTCCATATTAGGCCCCTTTACATTTGAATGGATTGTATATAGATTGTATATTGGCTTTTTGGATTAATACCATTTCGCTGAGGCAGTCGTCCAACACGTCAAAGTTGGAGGTGTCAGTGGCGTTGGAGACTTCAGGTTCGAAGGGTGCTGGAAGTTCATGCAGGGAGCCCCAATCTAATCCACAGAAGAAAGGGTGGCCCCTAAAGTCCCCAGAGCCCCCAGCCCCCATACGATCCTCCCTCTCGCAGATCAGCCCCATGATGAGGGAACGGGCCATGTTTGAAACCTCGGGGCCAGACGGGGGGAACTCAAAGTGCTCCTGGAGGGACATAATGGTTGATGCCTTATAGTACAAGCTTGCAGCTCTTCTTCACAATTCTTTAGGGTTGAGCTCAATATATACCGTTTTGCATTATTTGCAGATGTATCAGAAGATGGTCAGAAAGATTACTATGGCAAAATCCCAAATCGACCTCTACGCTCTATGCACTTGTGTAGACCTGATTGGATTTGACAGGTGTGAGCAATATCATAATAATAATACCTTGCCCTCTGATAAGTGGAAGCTAGGCGGACGTTTCACAATATTGCTTATACTAATCAAATTATCTAAGATCTCCACAAGTGCATAGGGTGTAGGGCTTAGGGGTCGATTTGGGATTGAGCCTATTGAATATTAGCTATTTTCCTCGTCGGATTTCCCACCACCGATACCTAGATACATATGTACATTTTCTGATGGCCCTTCAACATGTTCTCCTGATCAATTTGTGAGTTTCTCTCAGTCGCCATCCTACCTGGAAGTTCATGATCTTGGCGTAGGTCTCCGAGATGGACTCTGCGTAGAAGGGCGTGGTCCCCTGCAGCATCTCGTAGGCACAGATCCCCAGGGCCCACCAGTCACACTCAGGGCCGTAGCCTCCCCCTCCCTCTACCGCACGCAGGATCTCTGGGGACAGGTAGTCGGGTGTGCCTACTGCCAAGGACGAGTGCACCTGCAAATGCACAGTAACATGTCAACACACACAAATGCATTAAACAAAAGTAGGATTCTATACGTTCACATTATAGCAGAGAGAAACGTTCCCTCACTGAAAGTAGTAGTTCTAACTCATTAGTAGCAACAGAAGTCGCACACTGTCACACTATAACACACAGAGGAGTACACCTTTGTATCACCGAGGTGGTTTGGTGAATGAGTAACCCTACCTGAGCCCTAAAGACTTGCGTTAGCTCCCTGAGCCTTGGCTTTAGCTCAGAGGGCTAACACAGCCTTCCCACTGGGCACAAACTGGCTGAATAAACATTGTTTCAATGGAGTTTGTCAACGCATTGTGACGTGGATTCTACATTGAAAATATATTTGGAATTTCAACCACAGAATTATGTCCAAATAGACAAACCTTGTATAAAATGTTGAATTTTTACATTCAAAACAGATCGTAAAAAAACTATATGCTGGGCAATACCTCCTCCTGGAGAATTGTGGACACCCCTTCATATTAATGGATTTGGCTATTTCAGGTGTATAAAATCTAGCACACAGCCATGCAATCTCCATAGACAAACATTGACAGTAGAATGGCCTTACTATAGAGCTCAGTGACTTTCAACATGCACCGTCATAGGATGCCACCTTTCCAACAAGTCAGTTCGTCAAATTTCTGCCCTGCTAGAGCTGCCCCGGTCAACTGTAAGTGCTGTTATTGTGAAGCGGAAACGTCTAGGAGCAACAACGGCTCAACCGTGAAGTGGTAGGCCACACAAGCTAAAAAAGTGTCTACTGGATAATGCTAGCATGGCAGGCTAGCTAACGTTAGCTTACAAGTCGGATTTGCAAGTTAGTTTGTAGCTCATAAAAGTATTCTGTATTGTCTAGCTACCTCATGTCTGAGTGTGACTAATACAGTGAACTAGGAGCAACAATCCGAACCGTTACGGTGTCACCGGCCTGAATCTAATCCAATCTGAAGCTACAGTCAGTGTACAATGTAAAACATAGAATTAGCTTGACCAGAGTTACTGCGTTGATGACACAGACGGCTTCATCAACAACGGTTATGTGAAAAGTTTTATTTAAAAAAATACCCCATTTGATAAACTAGTAGGTTAATTAACCAGCCAAGCAGATACAAGTTTTTTTTTTTTTTTAAGTTATTTTCCAGACGTCGACATCAAGTACACTTCAGGTGCTGAATGAACGTTTTGAAGATGTCTTTTCCTGACTACCATTCAAAGGTTTAGAAATGTCTTTGTTTTTGAAAGAAAAGCACAATTTTTTTTTTTTAAATAACATCAAATTGATCAGAAATACAGTGTAGACATTGTTAATGTTGTAAATGACTATTGTAGCTGGAAACGGATGATTTTTTATGGAATATCTACATGGCGTACAGAGGCCCATCATCAGCAACCATCACTGTGTTCCAATGGCACGTTGTGTTAGCTAATCCAAGTTTATCATTTTAAAAGGTTAATTGATCATTAGAAAACCCTTCTGCAATTATGTTAGCACAGCTGAAAACTGTTGTCTTGATTAAAGAAACAATAAAACTGGCCTTCTTTAGACTAGTTGAGTATCTGGAGCATCAGCATTTGTGGGTTCGATTACAGGCAAGTATTTTCTTCTGAAACTCGTCATTTATTCTTGTTCTGAGAAATTAAGGCTATTCCATACAAGACATTGCCAAGAAACTGAAGATCTCGTACAACGCTGTGTACTACTCCCTTCACAGAACAGCGCAAACTGGCTCTAACCAGAATAGAAAGAGGAGTGGGAGGCCCCGGTGCACAGCTGAGCAAGAGGACAAGTACATTAGAGTGTCTAGTTTGAGAAACAGTCCTCAACTGGCAGCTTCATTAAATAGTACCCCGCAAAACACCAGTCTCAACAGTGAAAAGGCGACTCCGGGATGCTGGCCTTCTAGGCAGAGTTCCTCTGTCCAGTGTCTGTGTTCTTTTTCCCATCTTAATCTTTTATTTTTATTGGCCAGTCTGAGATATGGCTTTTTCAACTCTTCCTAGAAAGCCAGCATCCCGGAGTCGCCTCTTCACTGTTGACGTTGAGATTGGTGTTTTGCGGGTACTATTTAATGAAGCTGCCAGTTGAGGACTGTTTTTTGGGGTCATTGATTCTATGGCCAAATTTCAACTGCTACATTCTCATTTAAGTAAGTATTATATCATCGTTTTTCACACCTCTTAATAAGAAAGAGGAGACAACTAAAGATTGCAACTAAATATGTATTATTACTCCCATCTATCACATGCACTTAACTGGTAGTGATGATGTTCGAAGTAGTCCAACATACAGAATAAACCAACAGACCACTTCAACTACAATAACATTCTAAGTAATGGTTACAGATGCTTTCTTTTTCTTGCTATGACTGTGATATGTTGTTTATCTACCTTAGTGGAATGCACTGAGTGTAAGTCACTCTGGATAAGAGCTTCTGCTGAATGACCCCAAAAAATCTTGGTCAACCGAGAGTCATCTGTTCTTTCGACCAATCGATTGGTTAAAATTTTTAAATGTGTATTTTTCTATAATAGAAACACCCTATGTTTGAATAAAATCAACTACATGTAGACTACTGAGCTTGTCTGATGCTTTAAGCACTGATGTTAAAAATGACTAAAGAGGGAGACGGAGATTAGTATAGCCTAACCAGAAGAAAAAAACACTGTTCCAACTCACCTCCTCCTACTTTCGCAGATTCCGCCATTAGGCTCCTAAAGTTGCCAGTGACAGGCTACACCAGCTGTAAGCAACCTTTTCCATTTGGAGTGCAAAGTTATCATACCATTTCTACTGATCTGCATGGCAGTTAAGATTCTCACATTTTTGTGGTACAGTTTTCATTTCATTGATAATAAAGTCTTCATATCTCAACATCAATGTCATGTGGTTAAACAACATGCTGTCTAAAACAAAATGATACACATAAAAAAAATGACTTCTATTGCAATTGCCAATATTTAAAAATAACCTTCATTAACAAACAAATAAAAACATTGCAGCCTGCAGGTAGAAAATATCCTGATAAAAATAAATACCCTATAAATCACATTGGCTACGCATGGCCTGTCTGCAAGGAACTTAAAACATTATATCACCTATGAACTTGGTCCAGCCTGATCGTGCTAGCAAACTTGCAACATTGTATGCAATATTCTGGGCCCTCAGAGTTTCCTACACCAGTGAGCTCCAGACAGACAGAGACAGCTGTAGGATATTTACGCAAGGGATGAGAAGTAATCAGGTAGGCCTATTTTATGGCGTTTCCACCGGATCAGAGCATTACATGCTGAGTGGTTATCGAAAGAGGGAGAGCTACATAGGGGAACTATTTACATTCTCAATGGATGTAAAAACAGACTTTGTTAACTTGCTGTTTGAGGCAAAGAAAAAATTACTTTGAGAAGATTTTTTTTCTGTTGTGTTATTGACTGTACATTTGTTCATGTGTAACTCTGTGTTTTTAGTCGCACTGCTTTGCTTTATCTTGGCCAGGTCGCAGTTGTAAATGAGAACTTGTTCTCAACTGGCCGACCTGGTTAAATAAAAGGTGAAATAAAAAACACAGTGATGGTGAGTCAAGACAATCAGAAAGTATCAGATCCCCAAATGGGCACATTTATAGGCCTACATCTACGCGCAGGCCAGGTAGCCTAGGCCTACTTCTATGCCTAATCAGGTGTGTGTTCTTACTGAAGAAGAACATTTTATAAATTGACAACTCGTAAATGGAATGCAATTTCTCATAAGTGTAACCTAGGTTGTGCACTCTGTAAACAATGTGTCCACTCCTACAATGACAACGATAAGACTGTCATAATAATATATTGAACGCATTAACAGAAATCACTGTAACCAAGCAAAAATTGTAGATTAGAAATGATGTGAATTAACGGTAAATGTACTAGTGGTGATACAGGTGTGCCATCCCTCCGCAATGAGACAGGCGTGACTCCATTGTTTGATATATTTGCCAATGCTCGACTAAAAAAATCTTGGTCGACCAACAGCCTATCGACCGAACAATTGACCAGTCGACTAAATGGGGTCAGCCCCCGTGCAAAGCATGCTGGGTATTATTCCAATGAGCTCCGCCCTCAAACAAGTACAAATTTGGTCAGTGATGTTTCACAAGTTTGAACACGGTACAGTACGGCACAGTTTAGTACAGTAGAGCTCAGTAGAACACAGAAGAGTACAGGACAGTACAGTATGGTATGGTACAGTACAGTAGAGTTTAATTCAGTAGAGTACATTAGAGTAAAGTAGGGTACAATACAGTACACTATACTTTACTTTTCTTTACTGTACTGTGCTGTAGTGTGCTCTACTGTATTGAGCTGTACTGTGCTGTCCAAACTTGTGAACATAGATGTCCCAGACCAGACCAAATCTGAACCAATTAGAGATGTCTATTTTTGAGCTGAATCAAGGACGGTCTGGGTCCCCTGACGTGAAATGCTTAGTGGGTAGAATCATTTTGGTTGTGAAGTGTATTATCAAAAAGCATTGTCCTTTCTTTATAGTAAAATGCAATTTATCACTTGGCTGTCTATTGTATCCCCCTGTCACAGGACCTCTCAGTCAACACCACCTCATAAGATGAGAAAGTCAATTGTTTATGAGGATTGCCTGCTGCAGTTGTTCGACAGATGTCAATTGAAATTACATTTTTACCAGATCCAAATATTTTCACATGAATAGTTTATTTTCATAATTTCGTTAGTTTATACTACAAAATATAGACCTAATATTCTGGCCATATGAAGTATAGCCTAAAGAACATCTACATGATTTAATGAAAAGCAGCAATTAGACACAACATTGTTTCACATTCTCATAAACGTAAACAGGCAACGGGCAACACATCGCTTCACAGTTTCCACAACTAATAGGCCTACAAGGAAACTCGGTGTACTGTATCTCGACGACGTTGAGTACGCCGGTTCTGTACACAGTGTAGTACAAAAAACGTTTTGCTCGACAAAAAGTCACGTAAGTGTTGGATTCACGTCTCCAACTCTACCAAACGTTTTAATTAAAGAATGGGATTATGCCGGTGGCTTAAGATAGATTTCCTTTAAATGTTAATATTTGGTTGGGCTGTCAACCAAACACAACTCAATATTACTTTTGTAATACAGTAAATAGCCTAAAGTTAAGGCTATCTTTCAAACAAATGTAATAGCATTTTATTCAACGTTAAAATGAGTAACACATCCATGGCCACATTTTGAGGTTACTGTAACTATAATTGTCTTATGTAATCATATAAAGCGTGCATGTTCTAGATAGCATGCGTAGATCCTAGCAGGTCTAAGGAGATCTTCACAGCTGCTGTGATAATCTGCACAGAATCTCAAACGGCATTGATCGCTGGCATCGACCGTGTACTTTTAATGTGATCTAAACTGCAATCCAGGCTCTTTTGGTTCTGCTATTAAATGAAGCACAGTGACAACACAATCTGTTGTATAAATAAACAATTCCACATCGTATTTCCATTTCAACGTTACTGTGCTTTCAAATGGGTAAAAGCGCAGTGATAAACATTTGTGTGACAACTAAACCAAAAAAATTTGACATTGTTTTTCCATTGGAATTTGGTTCTGCTTTTAGATGGCTGAAACTATTAGTTGTCTTTTTGAGTGAGTGAATATAGGTTGTAATCTCATTGATCAACGTCAAAACGAAATGCCCAATTATCCACATTGAAATGATGTGGTGTGCCCAGCGGGTTGTGACAGTAGACCCAGGTTCAATACCCAGTCTGTAACTATTGCACAGCAATATTGTTAACAGTGGAGTGAATTGTGAGTGTTTTGCAGCCCTTTGGGGCCTCTCACCATGCCATCCTCCTGCACCCTCAGACAGGAACCAAAGTCCCCCAGCCTGACGTGGCCCTCTGCCGTCAGCAGGATGTTGTCAGGTTTGATGTCCCTGCAGAAGGGAGAGTAAAGGATGCCAATCTGTCTTGGTGCTTTCAAAGGTCTTCTTGTTCCCAGGCCATCTATATGGGATTGCATAACTAATGTTGCCATGGTTCTTGGAATCCTGCACTCATTTGTGGTGCATGGACCAAAAATAAACCATTAGATGCAGTAGACGGTCCACACTCAAAAAGTTGTGTTTTCAAGTTATTGTATGCTGATATATTCATCCATTCTAGAGTCAAGAATGTTCTCTGAACTTCCCTTGTAGGTGTTCCAAAGTAAGGAACAATAGTCCCAGTCGGTATTAAAAAGACGTACGGCCCGCCCACCTGTGGGGAAAACAACCTGTGGTTGCCTTGTTTACCCCATTGGCTCACAAAGAAAAATTGTAACTTTTTCAAACACAATTTTCTTGTTCTCTGCTTTTAAAAAACAACTCAATTACAAAAACTACATTTAAGAAAAGTACAGCTAGCTACCAACCATAACATCATTAAGCTAGCCAAGACCAATAACACAAGCAAACTGACTATAATGCTTCAAGTAGTGAGTGGAGTAAACAACGTACTATATTACACAAGTTAAATGTCTTACCTGTGATAAAATGTTTTCCACACACATAGCTACGTCTAGCCTACTTGAAAACCGGGTCCCCACAATTTCCCACTCTTACACACGGAATACCCTAAAGCCACAGGGTTCTTCTCGCAGGCTCTATTTCCCTACGTGGGAGTTTTGCGAAATAATGATTGTTTTCCCCAATTTGTGGGCATGGTCGAAAGGAATTCCTTCTTATGACATGAATACCAACTCGGAGTGTATTCCCTGTTTTCTGAGTGTTCTGCGAACATACCTTCCAGAAACATTACTGTTTTCAGAACTTTAGGGGGGCATTCTAGGAACACCAGTCTTTCCGGATGTCTCTGACTAACTAACCTGTGCACATAGCCCATCCTGTGGATGGAGTCAATGGCCATGACCATCTCAGCCAGGTAGAACTGCGCCATGTCCTCAGGGATACGGTCGCCAAACTTACTGAGCAGGGTCAACAGGTCACCACCCACGTAGTAGTCCATCACCAGGTACTGAGAAGGAGAGAGAGAGAGAAAGAGAGAGAGAGAGAGAGAGAGATATTGTGAAAGGGGAGAGATAGTGCCAGTGAAGGTGGAAAATAAAGAGTGGGAAAGAGAAATTAATTCATTTTTCCTTGGTGTATTTTGAGGGAAAGAAACTGAGGGCAGCTACGGTTTACACTGAAAAGTATAGCTTCAGTCAAAGTACACGGGGGGTTCCCTAAAATGACACTGATGAACAGAACAGACAAGAATCTGCCACCGAAACACACAAGGTAGACTGCAGTGTCAGACTAGAAGGTCGAAGTGACCCTCATAACTGAGAGTTTGTTACTGATACCCACCAGGTAATTGTCATCCTGGAAGGCGTAGTGCAGCTCAGTGATCCAGCGTCGATCGCCCTTCAGCAGAACCTCTCTCTCCGCTTGGTAACAAGCTGTCTACAGGACGTGCGTACAGACACACAGAAACGCAACACAGAAAGAAGGATGACGTCACATGTTGTCTGACAGCAGAAGCGAGAAGCAACAAAGGAAGGAAGTCGGTGCTGACACAAAATGTGTCCATTATGTGAATAGTGAGAATAAAGCATACAAATCCAATCAAATCAAATTTTATTTGTCGCCTAACTCCAAACGTTCCTGTGTGTTTATATTTACCTCTCCTCGCTTCAGCATGTCCCACTTATTCATAACCTTCAGGGCGTACACTTGCTGTGTGCTACGCATCCTCGCTACAGCCACCTATGAGTACAGCACCACAAACATGTCACCACGGAGACAAGATTCAATTGTCCAATGTGCACCTTGACCTTCGGCGGTGTCCTCTCACCTCACTGAAGGTCCCTCGACCAATCACCTTCAAGATGTGGAAGTCATCCCTCTTGATGCGCGTCTTCTTCACCAGCCTCACCAGGGGCTCCACTGTGATTAGAGGATAGAGAGTTGTTATTGGACAAGAAACGAAAGAGGGTGTTGGAAGAAAAGAAAGTTTATGATAATCAGGGCATTTTTTATTGATGGTGTTTTGTATGGAGAAAATGTTTTATACACACACGTGCTGGGGCCACCATCCCAAAAAATGTATGCACTTATGACGGTAACAAGCACCCACTTCTCCTTTAAGACACTTGTGGTCTGAAATAGTCTAAGAGTGTGTCTAAGAATAGCCACCACCGTTTAATACTTTTTTAAGGCAAGTTTTTCAGCCCCTTCCTTTTTCTTTTTTTTCTCCCACGCCTTCTTGTGTGGGGAGGAATGCGGGCAACATTGTAAACCCTTTTAGTGGGGAGAGAGAGAGAGAGAGAGAGAGAGAGAGAGAGAGAGAGCGAAGCTTCCAGACCTACTCAGTTTTTCAGGCCTCTTGTGGAAACAACATAATCCTGCAGAGTCCTGTTGCTTCCTTGATTAAGTCCCAGATGGCACCCTATTCCCTATACAGTGCCTTAGGAAAGTATTCAGACCCCTTGAGTTTTGTGATATTACAGCCTTGTTCTAAAATGGATTTAAAAAAAAATCTCAACAATCTACAGACAATACCCCACGGAGGACTACGATGGAATCGTACTACACCGGCTCTGACGCTCATCGGATGTGGCAGGGCTTGCAAACCAATACGGCCTACAAAGGGAAACCCAGCCACGAGCTGCCCAGTGACACGAGCATACGAGACAAGCTATTTTCCTTTTATGCTCGCTTCTAGGCAAGCAACACTGAAGCATGCATGAGAGCACCAGCTGTTCTAGACGACTGTATGATCATGCTCTCAGTAGCCGATGTGAGTAAGACCTTTAAACAGGTCAACATTCACAAGGCCCGCGGGGCCAGAAGGATTACCAGGACGTGTACTCAGAGCATCCGCGGACCAACTGGCAAGTGTCTTCACTGCCATTTTCAACCTCTCCCTGAACGAGTCTGTAATACCTACATGTTTTAAGCAGACCACCATAGTCTCTGTGCCCAAGAAAGTGAAGGTAACCTGCCTAAATGACTACCGCCCCGTAGCACTCACGTCGGTAGCCATAAAGTGCTTTGAAAGACTGGTCATGGCTCACATCAACAGCATCCTCCAGGATACCTTAGACCCACTCCAATTCGCATACCACCCAAACAGATCCACAGATGACGCAATCTCAATCACACTCCACACTGCCTTTTTTCACCTGGACAAAAGGAAAACCTATGTGAGAATGCTGTTCATTGACTACAGCTCAGCGTTCAACACCTTAGAGCCCACAAAGCTCATCACTAAGCTAAGGACGTGGGACCAAACACCTCCCTCTGCAACTGGGTCCAGGACTTCCAGACGGGCCACCCCCAGGTAGTAAGGGTAGGCAACAACACATCCGCTATGCTGATCCTCAACACAGGGGCCCCTCAGGGGTGCCTGCTCAGTCCCCTCCTGTACTCCTTGTTCACTCATGCACATCCAGGCATGACACCAACACCATCATTAAGTTTGCCGATGACAACAGTGGTAGGCCTGATCACCAACAACGATGAGACAGCCTATAGGGAGTAGGTCAGACACCTGGCCATGTGGTACAAGGTCAACAACCTCTCCCTCAACGTGATATGGGTGACCGAGCACGCCCCCATTCTCATCAACGGGGCTGTAGTGGAGCAGGTTGAGAGCTTCAAGTTCCTTGGTGTCCACATCACCAACAAATTAACATGGTCCAAGCACACCAAGACAGTTGTGAAGAGGGCACGACAAAACCTGAAAATATTTGGCATGGGTCCTCAATACTCAAAAAGTTTTACAGCTGCACCAGTACATAAACGGGGCCAAGCTTCCTGCCATCCAGGACCTCTATAACAGGTGGTGTCAGAGGAAGGCCCTAAAAATTGTCAAAGACTCCAGTCACCCTAGTCATAAACTGTTCTCTCTGCTACCGCACGGCTAGTGGTGCCGGAGTGCCAAGTTTAGGTCCAAGAGGCTTCTAAACAGCTTCTACCCCCCAAGCCATATAACTCCTGAACATCTAATCAAATGGCTACCCAGACAATTTGCACTGCCCCCCCCCCCCATTCTACGCTGCTGCTACTCTCTGTTATTATCTATGCTTGTCACTTTAATAACTATACCTACATGTACATATTACCTCAATTACCTAGACACCGGTGCCCCCGCACATTGAATCTGTACCAGTACCCCCTGTAGACAGCCCCGCTATTGTCATTTTATAGCTGTTCTTAAATTTTTTTGTTATTCTTATCTCTGACTTTTTTAGGTATTTTCTTAAAACTGCATTGTTGGTTAATTTAAGGGCTTGTAAGCATTTCACTGTAAGGTGAATACCTGTCGTATTCGGCGCATGTGACAAATAACATTTTATTTGGTTTCAAGTGTCACGTTCAGGCCTGATTTTGACAGGCTGGCGTGTTTAGTTTTTGTTTTGGTGTAGGGTTTTTCTGTTCTAGGTGTTGTGTTTCTATGTTGGGGTAATGGTTCCCAATTAGAGGCAGCTGAGTGTCGTTACCTCTAATTGGGAACCATATATATGTTTGGGGTTTTCACTAGTATTTTGTGGGTTATTGTTTGTACAGAGCTTTAGCGGTTTTCACGTGTTATGTTCATGTTACGATCTTCGTTCGTTTTGTTTGTTGTTTTGTCCCAGTTACGCATTTAAATAAAGATGTATACTGGATGCCTCGCTGCGCCTTGGTCTGTCCCTAAAGGAGATCGTGACATCAAGTTTGATTTGATTTGATGTAGTCCTATTTTTTACTTCAATTTTTTGTTGAAAAGGAGACGTGTAACCAACATATTATTGATTAAAATCAACCAACGCTTAAAACCATAGGCCTATACAGTGGGGCAAAAAAGTATTTAGTCAGCCACCAATTGTGCAAGTTCTCCAACTTAAAAAGATGAGAGGCCTGTAATTTTCATCATAGGTACACTTCAACTATGACAGACGAAATGAGAAAAAGAAATCCAGAAAATCACATTGTAGGATTTTTAATTTATTTATTTGCAAATTATGGTGGAAAATAAGTATTTGGTCAATAACAAAAGTTTATCTCAATACTTTGTTATATACCCTTTGTTGGCAATGACAGAGGTCAAANTGAAATGCTTCTTACGAAGCCACTCCTTCGTTGCCCGGGCGGTGTGTTTGGGATCATTGTCATGCTGAAAGACCCAGCCACGTTTCATCTTCAATGCCCTTGCTGATGGAAGGAGGTTTTCACTCAAAATCTCACGATACATGGCCCCATTCATTCTTTCCTTTACACGGATCAGTCGTCCTGGTCCCTTTGCAGAAAAACAGCCCCAAAGCATGATGTTTCCACCCCCATGCTTCACAGTAGGTATGGTGTTCTTTGGATGCAACTCAGCATTCTTTGTCCTCCAAACACGACGAGTTGAGTTTTTACCAAAAAGTTCTATTTTGGTTTCATCTGACCATATGACATTCTCCCAATCCTCATCTGGATCATCCAAATGCTCTCTAGCAAACTTCAGACGGGCCTGAACATGTACTGGCTTAAGCAGGGGGACACGTCTGGCACTGCAGGATTTGAGTCCCTGGCGGCGTAGTGTGTTACTGATGGTAGGCTTTGTTACTTTGGTCCCAGCTCTCTGCAGGTCATTCACTAGGTCCCCCCGTGTGGTTCTGGGATTTTTGCTCACCGTTCTTGTGATCATTTTGACCCCACGGGGTGAGATCTTGCGTGGAGCCCCAGATCGAGGAAGATTATCAGTGGTCTTGTATGTCTTCCATTTCCTAATAATTGCTCCCACAGTTGATTTCTTCAAACCAAGCTGCTTACCTATTGCAGATTCAGTCTTCCCAACCTGGTGCAGGTCTACAATTTTGTTTCTGGTGTCCTTTGACAGCTCTTTGGTCTTGGCCATAGTGGAGTTTGGAGTGTGACTGTTTGAGGTTGTGGACAGGTGTCTTTTATACTGATAACAAGTTCAAACAGGTGCCATTAATACAGGTAACGAGTGGAGGACAGAGGAGCCTCTTAAAGAAGAAGTTACAGGTCTGTGAGAGCCAGAAATCTTGCTTGTTTGTATGTGACCAAATACTTATTTTCCACCATAATTTGCAAATAAATTCATTAAAAATCCTACAATGTGATTTTCTGGATTTTCTTTCCTCATTTTGTCTGTCATAGTTGAAGTGTACCTATGATGAAAATTACAGGCCTCTCTCATCTTTTTAAGTGAGAGAACTTGCACAATTGGTTGCTGACTAAATACTTTTTTGCCCCACTGTATGTATTGTCTATTTTAGTCAAACTTTGGCTTGAATTTAAACAATAATTTCCACCTGACTGACGTGCCCAAAGTAAACTGCATGTTGCTCAGGCCAGGATATGCATCTAATGGGTACCATTGGAAAGAAAACACTTTGAAGTTTGTGGAAATAATGTAGGAGACTATAACACAATAGATATGGTAGGAGAAAATCCAAAGAAAAACCTACCGGATTTCTTTTTTTTTTTGAGAGAGAGCCAGTGCTCTTCCAATGGAACGTATAGGGAAAAAATGTAATCTAGCTCCCAGTATGCAATTCCTATGGCTTCCACTGGGTGTCAGTAGTCTTTGTTCAAGGTTTCAGGCTTGTTTCTTCCAAAACGAGTAAGAAATATGAGTTTTACTACAGGGACACAGACTTGGAAATTCGTGCACGCGTGCGCGACGAAGAGGACACGCACCTGCTAATATCGTTTTCCTATTGAACATACTTCTTTCCGTATGAAATATTTTGACTTGTTTTAACAAAGTTTAGCGGTAGCTTTTTGGATTCCTTTCTCTGCATGTTGAACGAGTGGATTACTCAAATCGATGGCGCCAACTAAACAGACTTTTTGGGATATAAAGAAGGATTTTATCTAACAAAACGACACTACATGTTGTAGCTGGGACCCTTTGGATGACAAATCAGAGGAAGATTTTCTAACAGTAAGTGAATATTTAATCGCTATTTGTGAATTTATGAAACCTGTGCCGGTGGATAAATATTTTGATGTGGGGCGCCGTCCTCAAACAATCGCATGGCATGCTTTCACTGTAAAGCCTACTGTAAATCGGACAGTGCAGTTAGATTAACAATAATTTAAGCTTTTAACCGATATAAGACTCTTGTATGTACCGAAATATATAATATCCATAATTTGTATGATTATTTATTTGAATTGCGCGCCCTCCAGTTTCACCGGAAGTTGTCCCGCTAGCAGGACGCCTAGCCTTTTAAAACCATAGGCCTATATGTATTGTCTATTTAATTTGTATCTGTTAAACCTACCCTTTGGGGAAAAAATTATAGCAACAGTGACTATATTTACTTATTAAAGCCGCAAAGTAACTTTTTGGGCGACCTGACCAAATTCACATGAGAGTTATAGATCTGTTACTCGCATTGTAAGCAAGTCTAGGAAGTGGTAGATATGTTCTATGTGCGCTATTTCTATGCTTCCTGGCGGCCCGTGGGTGGTTTTATTTGGCACCCCAAGTTTTCTGAACAAAAGCACTTTTGTTATAATTTTTTTGTTATTATAATTTTTGGGACATAAGACTGTAAAAACAAATTAGCATTATATCTGTTTGGACTTCTTGCAGTCAATTTGCGGTCTACAAAATATTTGTAATTATAAACTGGGTGGTTCTAGCCTTGAATGCTGAGTGGCTGACAGCCACTCTGCGTTGCGTCGTGCATAAGAACATCCCTTAGCTGTGGTATATTGGCGATATACCACACCTCTTTGGGCCTTATTGCTAAATTATGTTCCGGCCCCCCGACCATCCGCTCAAGAAAACATTGGCTATTGATCCTTGCTCCAGGAGGTGCTACCCAGCCTATAGTTTTTTTCTTTCTTCTGATAGTGGATATAGTGTTAAAGATCTGACACTGTTTCAAGGTACAAATAAACCATATTTTCTACAAGGTTTTTCTATGTTGAGAATTAATTATAATGATGACATAATCCTGTGGTTGAAATTTCACCCTCAAAACAACAGTTTACATTTATTACTATGCGAAACTGAGCCTACGCAGACCGCGAAAAACAACAGTAAACGGGATAAGATGTTTACATGCCACAGTATCCCCTCTAAGATCAGCAAATCCCAGGCATCTTATTCGGGGTTATTGTAAACGGGATATAATAACAGGATATTGGTGTGCATGTAATTGTGGTCAATGATAGAGTTTCTAACCTTACTAATAGCCCATAGGGGTTCCAACATCATGAACCCACCAGCATTTGATTTAGCCAGCCTGGAGTACCAGATGTGCCATGTTTGCAAATGTTCCATTGTGCCAGGGGTTCCATTGTGCCAGGCAAGCTCATCAATCACAGTGTAGGAACTCACTAGCCTCTAACTACCTCTCAGAGAATGGCTATGGGTGAAGTATACCCTGGATGCTGATCTTGGGTCAGTTTAGCATTTTCAGCAATAATGGTTCAGGTTAAGATTGGCGGAGAGGAAGCTGATCTTAGATCTGTTCCTATGGGAAACTTCACTCTGGAGTGTCAGAGAATGTGTCCCTGTCAGCAGGACATGCTTGGTTTATGAGAGATGATGACTGTAATGCCACAGGAGAGGATATGAGGTCAGAAATCATCATTCTCGATTTCCACCCATCCTGACCAGCTGTATCCCCCTCCATACACACATACACCAGTAGCCTAGTGGTTAGAGCGTTGGACTTGTTACTGAAAGGTTTTGTAACCGAAAGGTTGCAAGGTCAAATTCCCAAGCTGACAAGGTAAAAATCTGTAACCCTGCTCCTGAACAAGGCAGTTAACCCACTGTTCCTAGGCCGTCATTGAAAATAAGAATTTGTTCATAACTGACTTGCCTAGTTAAATAAAGGTTAAATAAAAAAACATGCGGTGAGGTCAGTGGCTGGGTAGGCACTGGCTATTATCAAAGCCAGATTTACTCACAAATAAACCTTGATGAAGCCCAAGTTAACCATACAAATTGACAAACAATTCCCAACTGATGTAAATACCAATTTAGCAAAGATACGCAAGTGATATGGTCCAAACACACCAAGACAGTTGTGAAGAGGGCACGACAAAGCATATTCCCCCTCAGGAAACTAAAAAGATTTGGCATGGGTCCTCAGATCCTCAAAAAGTTATACAGCTGCAAGAGCGAGAGCATCCTGACGGGTTGCATCACTGCCTGGTACGGCAATTGCTCGGCTTCCGACCATTAGACACTACAGAGGGTAGTGCGTACGGCCCAGTACATCACTGGGGCTAAGCTGCCTGCCATCCAGGACCTCTACACCAGGCGGTGTCGAAAGAAGGCCCTAAAAATTGTCAAAGATCACAGCCACCCCAGTCATAGACTGTTCTCTCTACTACCGCATGGCAAGCGGTACCGGAGTGCCAAGTCTAGGACAAAAAGGCTTCTCAACAGTTTTTACCCCCAAGCCATAAGACTCCTGAACAGGTAATCAAATGGCTACCTGGACTATTTGCATTGTGTCCCCCCCCCCCAACCCCTCTTTTACGCTGCTGCTACTCTCTGTTTATCATATATGCATAGTCACTTTAACTATACATTCATGTACATACTACCTCAATTGGCCCGACCAACCAGTGCTCCCACACATTGGCTAACCGGGCTATCTGCATTGTGTCCCGCCACCCACCACCCGCCAACCCCTCTTTACGCTACTGCTACTCTCTGTTCATCATATATGCATAGTCATTTTAACCATAGCTACATGTACATACTACCTCAATCAGCCTGACTAACCGGTGCCTGTATGTAGCCTCGCTACTATTATAGCCTCCCTACTGTATATAGTCTCTCTACTGTATATAGCCTCCCTACTGTATATAGCCTCTCTACTGTATATAGCCTCTCTACTGTATATAGCCTCTCTACTGTATGTAGCCTCCCTACTGTATATAGCCTCTCTACTGTATATAGCCTCTCTACTGTATATAGCCTCCCTACTGTATATAGCCTCTCTACTGTTATTTTCACTGTCTGTTTACTGGTGTTTTTGTTTCTTTACCTACCTATTGTTCACATAATACCTTTTTTGCACTGTTGGTTAGAGCCTGTGAGTAAGCATTTCACTGTAAGGTCTGCAACACGTGACAAATAAACTTTGATTTGATTTGATAGTCTCTGATGGCGGCATATTTCATATCATCCAACAAAATGACACACTGCTCATCTCAGCTCAGCTGTAGACCGATGTAGCATCCAGATTTACAATCAATAGTTGGCACTAAAAGACCAATACATGGACACATTTCATCCGAATAGGTTGCAAAGAAAACTCCATTCACAATGGATTTACAATTGTTCCAATGTACCGCATACACAATATAATAATATTATGTAAAATGTTATCATACACACAAATTGCATATAATAAATAAGGTTCAAACGAAATGTCCATATCAACAATTAACAGTTCAAAACGTCACAAAAGTGTCTCATCAAAATTAAATTATAGCTTGATAAATCAAAGGGATGTTGTCTATTCCCACGTTCTTTCAACAGTAGCCTAGGAAAATCCATTTAGGCCTACCTTTACTTGCAAATTACAGTTGAAGTCAGAAGTTTACATACACTTAGGTTGGTTCGTTTTTCAACCACTCCACACATTTCTTGTTAACAAACTATAGTTATGGCAAGTCGGTTAGGACATCTACTTTGTGTATGACACATTACATTTTTCCAACAATTGTTTACAGACAGATTATTTCACTTATAATTCACTGTATCACAATTCCAGTGGGTCAGAAGTTTACATACACTAAGTTGACTGTGCCTTCAAACAGCTTGGAAAATTCCAGGAAATTATGTCATGGCTTTAGAAGCTTCTGATTGGCTAATTTACACCATTTGAGTCAATTGGAGGTGTACCTGTGGATGTATTTCAAGGCCTACCTTCAAACTCAGTGCCTCGGTGCTTGACATCATGGGAAAATCAAAAGAAATCAGCTAAGACCTCAGAAAAACATTTGTAGACCTCCACAAGTCTGGTTCATCCTTGGGAGCAATTTCCAAATGCCGGAAGGTACCACGTTCATCTGTACAAACAATAGTATGCAAGTATAAACACCATGGGACCACGCAGCCGTCATACTGCTCAGGAAGGAGAAGCACTCTGTCTCCTAGAGATTAACGTATTTTGTTACGAAAAGTGCAAAACAATCCCAGAACAACAGCAAAGGACCTTGTGAAGATGCTGGAGGAAACTGTTTGGCCATAATAACCATCGTTATGTTTGGAGGAAAAAGGGGGAGGCTTGCAAGTCGAAGAACACTATTCCAACCGTGAAGCACAGGGGGGTGGCAGCATCATGTTGTGGGGGTGCTTTGCTGCAGGAGGGACTGGTGCCCTTCACAAAATAGATGGCATCATGAGGAAGCAAAATGATGTGGATATATTGAAGCAACATCTCAAGACATCAGTCAGGAAGTTAAAGCTTGGTCGCAAATGGGTCTTCCAAATGGACAATGACCCCAAGCATACTTCCAAAGTTGTGGCAAAATGGTTTAAGGACAACAAAGTCAAGGTATTGGAGTGGCCATCAAAAAGCCCTGACCTCAATCCTATAGAAAATGGGCAGAACTGAAAAAGCGTGTGCGAGCAAGGAGGCCTACAAACCTGACTCAGTTACACCAGCTCTATCAGGAGAAATGGGCCAAAATTCACCCAACGTATTGTGGGAAGCTTGTGGAAGGCTACCCAAAACATTTGACCCAAGTTAAACAATTTAAAGGCAATGCTACCAAATACTAATTGAGTGTATGTAAACTTCTGACCCACTGGGAATGTGATGAAAGAAATAAAGGCTGAAATAAATCATTCTCTCTACTATTATTCTGACATTTCACATTCTTAAAATAAAGTGGTGATCCTAACTAGCCTAAGACAGGGACTTTTTACTAGGATTAAATGTCAGGAATTGTTTAAAACTGAGTTGAAAAGTATTTGGCGAAGGTATATGTAAACTTCCGACTTCAACTGTAAGTCCATTCATCTGTCATGCAGGGTGAACCTCGGTGATGGCATTGTAGAAGTCACGGACATGGCTCTGCTATTATTTTATTCTGCATGCACACTGCAGGCCTATGCTCGTGTGGGAGACACATGTCCAAGGCCTCCTTTGGTTCCATTTACACACTGACACAAAAAAGTTACACTCACACACACAAACAGTAGCTGGTAGCACAGTTCTCCCACACAGCACACATGTAGGCAGCTCCATGCATTAGGACATCCAACTGGTCGGGAAGCAGAATCCTCTCACTAGTCATATCCATCTTGTAGAAGCCAAGGCTCTGGCCCGCATTTAGTGGCGGGAGAAGCCCCATTTCCATTACATCCACAAAGCCAAAAATACATGTCCAAGATGTGTAAAAGTCTGGGTAAAAAGTATGAATTCGTAATGACATTTCAGAGTGGACAATCCAGTTCTCACTGTTCGCCTGCCCGACAGCTAGCAGTGAGGGAGATGGTGATTGCCTGTCATGAATAAAGTCACGTCTGGTAGAGCTCCTATATGCTGCCTCTATCTAGTCTTATCTTTCATTATAGTTGATGTTCCACTCTTCAAACCCTCCAAATGGCGCATTAGAATTTTCCAACTTGGAAAATTGTTTGAGGTGCAGTATAGTGTAGTAGAGCGACACCTATGCTGCCTCTATCCATTAACGTTGATTGGAGTCAGGAATGGCCGCATGAGTCAACGATTTGAATGGATTTGAATGGATGAAAAGGATGGCGTGAATATCCTGCCGCCTTTCCTGAGGTTTTGATGCAGTTTTAGCAACAACAAAAACATGTGAGAATCACAAAAACACAAAACAATTTTTTTTTAATAATAATTTAAATTTTAATAATTTTTAATAATAAATGTTTTATTTGGCTTTTCATAGCAGCTAATTTAAAAATGTGAATATCACAGGGTACACACACACCAGATAAACAAACCCTAGGGACACACACACACACACACAGATTGGTTGACAGAGAACAGGTCCCTGATGGAAAGTATGGTATGGAGTGGGATGAGATTCTTTCCTCTCCTCTGCCTGCCTGCCTGTGTTGTTTACCCCAGTCCTTTACTGGTGAAATTGTGCCAACCCATCCAACTGCCTCATACAGATGTAGGATCTTAATTGGATCACTTTTTTAACTTGTAGTGTATTCAATATTTAAAAAGGCTTCCACTTCAACATTTCAGACTTTATTTGCCCTAATGGAAAATGTGTCAACCCCTGAAAAAAAGCACATGAATTATAATACACATAGTAATTCACATTTCCTGTTGCTGCAGGATTATATTCCTGCTGTAGCAAACTGGCTCAAATTGGCTCAAAGATACTACATCTGTAAATGTAAATGTCTTTCCTCCAGGGAAATGGGCAGAGACAGGAAAAGAGAGGGACAAAGAGAGAGAGAAAGAGAGAGAGAGAGAGAGAGAGAGAGAGAGATTGTGAGGGAGGGGGGGTGGTAAGGGGGAGTGGGAGTCATACCTTTTGCTTTGTTTTTGTGTAAATTTTTTGGAAAGAAAGATTCTTAACAACTTAAAATACGTGGAGGAGCTGACTTGATAAAGTTGAGTGACATATGGGTAAATTAGGTGACTTTTTACAGCAACTACACAGCATGCGTTACTTTTTACAGCAACTACACAGCAAACGTTACTTTTTACAGCAACTACACAGCATACGTTACTTTTTACAGCAACTACACAGCATACGTTCATTTTTACAGCAACTACACAGCATACGTTACTTTTTACAGCAACTACGCAGCATACGTTACTTTTTACAGCAACTACACAGCATACGTTACTTTTTACAGCAACTACGCACCCCCTCCTCTATTTGGCACCATAAAACACAGATCCTGATTTGTTGGGAGATAACATAATAATCCCAAAATAATTTTGCAAAATACTAATATCATGAAGAGGATAAGGATCCCAAATTGAAAACTCATATAGCTCCTCTGTAACTGCTGACAGATTCCAAGCGATATAATGTTACAGGATTCATGTAATACACTTGTAGGCAACTAAGACATTGCATTCTCAAAGCGGGAGCAATGATGCTACCCATAGGTACTTTGTTGCATGCAGTGTCTACATTATTCACGTCCAAAAAGTCTGAAAGCTTAAAAGGAGGGTGATTGACCCACAGCCTGTTCCTGTGCATGTTGACTTTGGCCATGTCCCCATTGAAAACTCATCCTGTTATGAATGCCATGTAGGGAGTGACCAGACCAGACCAGAACCCACCCAGAGAGAGAGAGAGGGATGGGGAGAGAGAGCGAGAGAGAGAGAGCGGGGGGGGGGGGGGGGGGGGGCATACACACAGATCCAGACAGAAAGATGCACAGTGAGAGAAACGAAGAAAGGCAGACAGACCGACAGACACACACACACACACACATGTTATGTTAATCTATCCTCGTAGGGACTTAAAATGTATTTCCATTCAAAATCCTAATCCTAACCCCTAAACCTAACCCTCAACCTTACCATAACCTTAACTCATGACCCTGAACCTAACCCCTTACCCTTACCCTAACCCTAATTCTAACCAAACCCCTAATTGTAACCCTAACCCCCCTAACCCCTAAACTTAAAATAGCCATTATCCTCTGGGGGACGTGGGAAATGTCCACACGAGGGAGAATTTAGGTCCCCACAACCAACCAGGGTCTCCTTGACTCTCTGATGCCTATTTGACCCTTGCTGACTGTGTTAAGCAAAGATTAACTGAGGTCTAACCCAGTCAGCCTACACTAATCCCAGGAACCTGCTGCATCACTGGTCACCGTTCCACATCTGACACTCTACACTCATCCCTGAGCGAGACTGGACACATGCTAAGACCAAAATAGGAACCTCCATCTCTGTGACATATGATATCCCTCGGCAACTGGACTAAATTGCACTAACACAGAAGCAGCGGGACACAAGCAATTGCATGCACACACACATACACAACATTTTGTGCACACACACACTCACTCAGTCACATCACATATTTACGAAGCATTTTGAAATACTGTACACTAAGAGTTTATTCAAAGAGCACAGGAGAAATTAAGTTTAAGCACAGATTTGACAAGATGTGGATTGGTGATGGCTGTGTGGTGGAGCCCTATCCAATTGTCGTATCAGTGATTACTTCAAGGTAGGGTGGAGGGACATTGTACCAGTGGAGGCTCCTCAGACGAGGAAGGGGAGGACCATCCCCCTCAGTGAATTTCATAAAAATGTTAATTGTAAAACATTTCAAATGTTATCCTTTTTAGATAAAACTATATTAAATATAATCACATGACACCAAATAACTAATTAAAACACTATTTTGCAAAGAAGGTCTACAGTAGCCTCCTCCTCTGGGTAAATTGACTTCAACATAAAACCTAGGAGGCTCATGGTTCTCACCCCCTTCCATAGACGTATACTGTAGTAATGACAACTTCCAGAGGACGTCCTCCAGCCTATCAGAGCTCTTACAGTATGAACTGACATGTTGTCCACCCAATCAAAGGATCAGAGAATGAATCTAGTACTGAAAGCATCAGCTACAGCTAGCTAGCACTGCAGTGCATAAAATGTGGTGAGCAGTTGACTCAAAGAGAGAGAAAGACAATAGTTGAACAGTTTTTAACAAATTAATTTCTTCCAAAATGAAGGATAAGCAAGAGATAAATTGATAGAGATTTCTTCATTTTTTTCCCACTTTCAGTATCACTTACTTAGCTAGCAAATGCAGCTAGCTAGTTTAGTTACTCAAACATCCTGCTCAAACAGAGGGATGCTATGTTAGCTAGTTGGCTATGACTTTCCAAAACAACACTGGAACTCTTCCAAGTCAAGGTAAGCTTTTGGTATAACAAATGTATTGTCACCGGGGCCCGCTGTTGTAACTGCTTACTGACTGTGCAATAACATTACTGCATAATTGTAGCAGGTTTCATTCTACTAGCTATGTTGACTATGACGTTACTTTAGCTAATATGGTGACAACGATGTAGACTGTGTGTAGCGGTTATGATATGGTTTGGCTTGGAAAGGTTTTTGTTGTTGCCTGGTCACATACAGCTGATGTGTATTGAAGTCCACAAGGGAAGAGAAGGAATACAACGTGGCTGTTATGAGAGTGAACTCTGTTTACGCGTGATCAGGGGTGTATTCATTCCGGCAGGGTAGTCTAGTGGTTAGAGCGTTGGACTAGTAACCAAAAGGTTGCAAGTTAAATTCCTCCGAGCTGACAAGGTACAAATCTGTCATTCTGCCTCTGAACAAGGCAGTTAACCCACTGTTCCTAGGCCGTCATTGAAAATAAGAATTTGTTCTTAACTGACCTGCCTAGTTAAATGAAGGTAAAATAAAAATTCTGCTGATTCTGTTGAAAAACATTTCTTAAACGGAAGCAAACGGAACAAAACGGAGATAAACACACCTGAATTTGTCCAATAGAAACTATCGTTTGCAACTGGACTAATGATTACACTCCTATATCAGCTAGATGCAGGCAAGAGTGTGCAAAGCCTTATTGAATGTCACTGTCTGTCACCTCAAATTTGTCTCTCGACACGTGTGTACATAAGTTTTAAACTTTCATTCATAGGCTAGGTTGTTGCAACCTCATGATGGGTAAATTAGAGTATCATGTAGTAGCCTAAACCTATCGCTGTTACATTGAACTGGGTGAATGGAATATGAACGAGAGCCATCTGATATGCTGTAATAGATATAAGACCATAGAAAAAAAATCTTCTTCCCTCATTTTAATCGGCACCAACCGCCACTGCATTGTACAGTATATACTGGGACATGTGGAACCATTCACCATATATGTTACAGTGTGCATGTATGCACATATATTTGATTGAAATATCACGGAATATACAGTCAGGTCCATATTGGCACCCTTGATAAAAAAATTGAAAGAAATACTATAAAATAAGCAATACAAATACTGAGCTGTATTGTACGCCCCAAAACAATTTGAGCATAGTATTTTATACTAATACAATTTTTAAAAATGAAGAGATTTTGTAAAAAAAAAAATGGATAAAATATAAGGGTCAAAATGATTGTCACCTCTGTTTTCCGCATCTTTCAATACCTCACCTTGAAGGGATAACGGCACTGAGACTTATTCTAAAAGGTTTTATGAGATTGGAGTACACATTGGGAGGGATCTTAGACCGTTCTTCCAAAAGTAATCTTTCCAGATCCTTGATATCCTTCATCCGGTCTTATGGACTGCCCTTTTCAATTCAAACCACGGATTTTCAACAGGGAAACTGATTTTGTGGTCAATTAATTAATAATTTCAGAATTGGAGGATAAACGATGAAAGGTTGAAAAGAGAAGTGTGAAGATGTGAGGAGTTTTTTTTTTCTCCCACATAGTCTATGTCCCACAGTGAGGCCAATGTTCCCAATAAAACAGTACTCCGTTTTAGTAGTAGTCCTGTGATTTCCTGCTGTAAAGTGTGTGTGCGTGTGTGTGTGCGTGTGTGTGTGTGACTCCTGGTGGGCCTAACGGGCTGACACCAGCTGAAATATCATGGGGGCTCACGAGGGCTGGAAGAGGGTTAACAGAGGGGTGTTGGCTTACATGACCTTGTGTCTGCACCGCGGTCTTTACACTAAGGACACTTTATTCTCCTTCCCTTACTAGAACACAACATGACTCAGTACGCTACTCTGGGGAACACATCACATGCACCCACCACAACCAAGGGTTGACTGTCCTCTATAGACATAGAACTAGTGATAATGCTGTCCATTACACTTTCTAGTCAAAAGTTTGTCCAATGTTTCCAGACTTCTAAAGTAGTCTAATGTCAAGATTAAACGACATCCCACAAAAAGTTACAGATACACA
Organism: Hucho hucho; assembly: GCA_003317085.1. NCBI lineage: Eukaryota > Metazoa > Chordata > Actinopteri > Salmoniformes > Salmonidae > Hucho > Hucho hucho. Next base: position 131,933 of record QNTS01000716.1, on the reverse strand, counting down.
AAGATCATGTCTTCAAACATGCACATTTCTTTTGAGGGGTGTGATCTTTGTACATTCACCATTCATTCACGATTATCCGCAGTCATGGTAGCATCCACTTTAATGTAGTCCAGAAACATGTTCTATTCTTATTTACAATAAAAGTGACTCCAAAATGACACTATGCATTATTTACCATTCATTTCAATTGCGCACAACATAATCTAAAACACAAGTTTGTCGAGTCACAAGCTTGATGTAGTCGTTGCGTGCTGGAATATGAGACCAAACTAAACTTTTGACTTCATTTAATACACTATAAAGTGAATTTGTCCGTGTACTTATGACACCTTCTAATGGTTGGGACTAGATACATAAAGTGCTTTCATTTCTAAACAGTAAAACATATATGTATGATACGCTCAAATAAAATTGACATTCTGTACTGTCACCTCATGTAAAACATTTGATCACAAATCCAAAATGCTGGAGTATTAAATTAAAAGTTTTAGCTTCACTCTACAAATAAATACGTAGGGGAGTGTTATTGTTTTCTTTCAAATACTTTGTGCTTAATTTAGTTTACCTGGGGCAATAGAACCTATGGATAATCCCAAAAGGGCAAACTCTGCCCTCCCGGCATGCATGTAAGCAAATTGAAACACAGGCAGGTTTTAAACCAGTAAGTAGCCATGCAAGGTTACATTTGAACAAATACACACAATTGCACAGACGCACGCACGCACGCACGCACGCACACACACACACACACACACACACACACACACACACACACACACACACACAGTAAGGCTTTGTAAATAAGGGACTGACCCCATTGCAGGAAGCCCGCAACGTACTTCTCCCTGGCAAGGGGTGAGAAGCGGAACTCTTGGTACACCCCCACTAGCAGGTCCAACAGTGTCTGCAGTCCCACCGGCCCTGGGGCCTGGACTTCCAACAGCAGTAGGTCTGAGTCACGAGGCCCTGGGCCCGCCGACATGCTGTCCAGCAGGCGCTACGACTCCCTGAAGTCAATGGAGACTGGAGGCTGGTGGCTGGTGGCTGGTTCTGGACTGGAGCTCTTCTAGTCCCCTGTTTGTTTGACACTGGGGCTTCCTGTAGTTTACAGTGGCCCGTCTTTTTGTCTCTTCTTCCCTGTCTGTCTCTCTCTTTCTCCCTCCCTCTTTCTCTCTCTCTTGATCCCTCTCTCTTTGCTCTGTTCCACTTGCTACTCCACTCTCATCTGTTCGTTCGTCACGCTGTACAGTATGTGTGTGTGTATGTGTGTGTGTGTCTCTCTCTTACCCTTTGGCCCCCTCTCTTGGTTTCTGTTTTTGTCTCACTTCTACCACTTCTTAATTTTTCTCTTTCAGTTTATCTGTCTTTCTCTCATCCATCTCATTCGTCAATACTTGCCTCCTAAAACTTCAAAGTTCAAAATCATTCACCTTTTTCTCAGAATTGTAGCTCCATGTTCTAGAACTGTATGTGGTGAAACCAAAACTTACACTACTCCATACTGCATGTACAGTACATGCTTTATTGTCTCCACAATTCTCACACGACAGTTACAAAACTGTCCACGGTCCATGAGCTATTTTGGTCCCTCAACTTTTGCAGACCCCTCCATCTCACCTCTCTCTCATCTTCTGTCTCCACAGCCCTCCTACCTCCCTTTTTCTCTCCCTCCTTCACTCACTCTTTTCAGGGGCACAGTGGTTGTCCACTTTTCTTGTCCAGCTCACTGGCTCTGAAAATCCTCCACTCTCTGTCTGTCCATACGTTTATTCTCTTTGTCTGTCTGTCCTTCTCTTCTTCCCCGGTGTCTGTCGCTCATTGTGTGCCTGTAAGCTTTGCTCCATCTATCCTCTCGTTTTTTTTTTCTCTCTCTCTCTCTCTTTCTCTCTCCCTCTCTCTCTCTCCTCACAACTTTTCTGTTTTGACTTCTCCAGTGAACGGCCCCCTTCCTCTCTTCTTCTGTTTATGCACCACTGCTCCAGCCTCCCTTGCCTCAAATCGGCCTCTCGTTGTCTTACATTTTTTCCTCCATTTAATTCCAATATTTCATTGTTTTTCATAGCAAATTCTCCCCGAACGCGTGATTTATATTGATGTATGTTTCATTTTAACACCATATTGCTACGTGTGTTTGAATTGTGTTTGTGACTGTGTGGGGCATGTGTGCTTGTGTGGGTGCAAGCCGGCATGTTGTGTACACACGTATGACAGTGTGTTTCTTGTCTGTGTGTGTTTACCCTGATCTACATCCGCATTTGAGCTCATGCATTTAAGTGTGTGTGTGTGTACGTTGAGTACACGTGTGCCTGCGTACGTTCCTATGTCTATGTACATGTGTGTCATCTGTTGGTGCACATCTAGCATATCAGTATGTGCACAGCGTGTTTTGTATTATGTGTTATCCCCTCAGTAGCCTCCGCTGATGTGTGCATAGCATATCTTAGACTTAGTGAATGTGTGTGTGTGTGGTGTCCATGTGAGAGTCAGCGTTTGTGTATGGGAGCCACAGCATAACAACATAGCAGTGTGGTGCAGACAGTGTAAGTGGAATGTTTTCCTAAGGAAGTGGTGCTCTGGGACACGCCATGGCACAGCACATGAATGCTGGGCAGCTAGCTTCACCCTGGTCAGACCCAATTCTGATCCAAGGTCAGTTTTTGCATTTCCGCCTCCAATGGTTATGCTTAATATTTGGGAGGGGGTAAGCCAATCTGCTTCTAGGATCAGCTCTGACCGGAACCAATGCATGCAGGGAGAGTGGGGTGTGCACCGGGGTTGGGCTTCATTTCCATTTCAATTCAGTGATCTCAGAAAGTAAACTGAAATTCCAATTCTAATCCAATTGTTTTCAGTTGATAAAAATGTCACTTTGTCACTTTACCTCCTGGGATAGTTGAATTAAAATGGATTTGAGCCCAACCTTGGTTGGTGCTTTACACAGACACCATGGAGTTAAGTGAAATTGCATCTAGATGCAGACCTTTGATCTGTTTTCACATTTCAACCTAAATAGTTATGGTTAGGATTAGGGGAGGGTGATCTGACAACTTCTACCTGGAAAAAAGAGATACTCAAACGTACTTCAGCCAATATTAAATGAAAAAGTAGCGCAGAGTTAGCACACAGTTAGCTGCAGTGCAATGCCCCTGGGGTGGGTTTGGGGTTCAATGTCTTGCTCAAGGACACAACGGTATTAATTCGCACCTGAAATCTTGTCAGATTTACCCCTGTCAGTCCTGGGATTCAAACCTGCAACCCCTCTAACCCCTCTAACCTCTATAATCATGTTACATACATTGCAACAAGTTTGACAATTCAGTCACACGTACTAGTGCCCCCATGTGACCAAAAGTAAGAATGACACATGAATTGAACTGTATTGGGCTGAGCAACTCTAAATGAAATCAAGTCTAAATTAAATCAGAGTTTATTGGTCGCGTACACAGATTTTCAGATGCTATCTCAGGTGCAATACAAAACAATACCAACATAATCAAAAAAGTCAAAAGAAAGAAATTAAGAAATGTATATACACACTGAGTACGTCAAACATTAGGAACAACCCCTGTTGCCCTCCATGTCGGGGCATGGAAGTTCTCGAAAGCGTCCCACAATTGTGTCAAGTTGGATGTCCTTTGGGTGGTGGACCATTCTTGATACACACGGGAAACTGTTGAGCGTGAAAAACCCAGCAGCGTTGCAGTTCTTGACACAAACCGGTGCCCCTGGTACCTACTACCATACCCCGTTCAAAGGCACTTCAATATTTTGTCTTGCCCATTCACCCTCTGAATGGCACGCATACACAATCCATGTCTCAGTTGTCTCAAGGCTTGAAAATCCTTCTTTAACCTGTCTCCTCTTCATCTACACTGATTGATGTGACTTTAATAACAGGTGACGTCAATAAGGGATCATAGCTTCGCCTGGATTCACCTGGTCAGTCTACAGAATGTCATAGAAAGAGCTGTTTTGTACACTCAGTGGATATTGGTGCACTACTTTGTACGAGGCTCTGGTCCAAAGTAGTGCACTATAAAGGGAATAGAGTGCCATTTCAAACAGTTATTCTGGGGAGACCTTGTGTCAATTGTAGGATGTAAAATATTAGGAGAGAGTGTTTTATTAGCTGGGTCGTATTCACTAGCACCCAAACAGAAACAAACACGCTGAAAAAGGGAGGGACTACCTGACCTTGTCCAGTAGGAAACACGTTTTATTTTATAGTTGCAAAAATGCTTTGCTATGTCATGCACTAATAAATACTACGGTGGACTATCTGTCTGCGGTGGCCATTTGCCCCCCGTGGTTCCTATGTGTCCAACCCCGTGCAACGATACAGTGCCCATGATGTAACCGGCTCTTTTTTAATTGAAAGTGGCGTTAATCCGGTCAGTCGGTAAAGCTGGCTTGGGATTGTGTGTGTGTGCATGAGGGTGTACAGCACATACTGTATGCCAGTGTATGAGAGAGACAGAGAAGAGAGAGGTGTAAGTAGAAGAACAGCACAGGAGAAAGGCGTAAATAAAACGCAAAAGAGCATCAGACGTCTGATTGATTTGGTCTCAGTACAGCCATTGCCAGGACTCTCCATTGGAAATGAGCTGCACTCCTGCCAGCCGGTTACCCCCTCCCCACAGGTAAGAGCCCAGGTAGGGTGAAGTTGTCCCAAGATGCTGGGTCAGCTTAGCATTTTCCCCCACTAATGGTTAAGGTTAGGATAAGGTTAGGATTGGGGATGGGAATTTCTGTACAGCCTTTTCATAAATTCATAGCAGGTTTTAGCTTGGCTGACCTATTTCTTACTATTTACGTTAATTTTGTTACTAAAACTCATTAATGCAACTGTTTATGTCAAATTGTTTTGAATTCTACTTGTAGCACTGGTTGTTCTGAAAAGAACATGGTAAAACACTTCATTGTGATGCTAAATATAAGGGCAGATAAATTCAAATAGATTTTTGCTGGGGTTCTCGGGCCTGACGAGGTTAATTCAATCAATCTAATATAAAGTTGACCCTGACCTAGGGTCCCTATTCCAGGTGTCCAGGATAGCGGTCGGTCGACCATCGCTGTAAAAGAAACAGCCCCCACTGAACCCATCCTCAGATTAGCACTGACAATGTAAACAGCATCTGTGTTGTTCCACTTTGTGTCCTTGTTTTCTGTCCATTTCTGCCTCACCCCCCCTTTCCTTTCCTATCCTCTCCCCCCTTTCCTTTCCTATCCCCTCCCGCCCTTCACTTCCTCTATCCCTCTGAGGGGTGAGCAGGTACTGGGTGTGCAAGCCCGTTACCTCGTTAAGGTCTTACTGTGGAGGATTAGCTAATGAGGAGGAGGAGAGACTTCCTCCCTCTCATTAAAGCTACAGTTTGTGAAACCGGCCGCCCCCACCAGTTATTTTTGTATAGTTGAGAGACGGGGCTGGGAAATGTAACCACTCTCAAATTCATAGACAGTGCTCTAGATGCAAGGACTGACAGTCCATGACATCTACATGATAGTTTTAACCATGTTTTGAAGCGATTATTTGTTTAGAATTACATGTTTTTACAAACAACAGAGTAAAAGACATATTGTACCAAGATCAGAAAGTATTTTTAAGTTAAATTCTTCAAGAATCAATTTTATATTTAAAAGTTAAAAAAATGTATGTACCCAATCCCAGATCGCCGCCAGCAACAGCAGAGCTGAGCTGCCATTGGAGCGTGTCAATCAACACTTTGACTTGACTCTCACCTGTTCCTTCTTGACTTCTGGCTATAATCTGGCTTGCCATGATTAACATGTTGCTTATCCGTGCAGTGAAGTGTCTGTATAAGAATAGACCGGGGTGCTGTGTCTTATTTCAGTTTATCTATGTAGTCTGTTCAATAGAGACTGCGCTATCAGACACATTTCAAACCCAGTGACTTTTTTGTCTGTAGACCCTAGGCTAAGTGGCCCCATAGACATTTAGTAATGTACAACGCATTTGGCATAACGGTTGTGATAGAATTAAGAGCCTTTCTGTATAAAAATTATTACAGGGTTGTGGAGACAGCACAAAATAATTATGTATACATTTTTGTGCTGACCAATTCTGTTGCTTCACAAACATATCAGTTGTGTCAAATGTGTTGTACATCAGTTGTACAGTGTGTACAGGGCCTATGGGACTAATCATAAACACGTGAATTGGCAGCCCCTACAATAATTGTAATAAATATCACAATTATATATCACCACTATGTTTGTATTACTGTCTCTACAGTGCCTTCAGAAAGTATTCATACCCCTTGACTTATTCCACATTTTGTTGTGTTACAGCCTGAATTCAAAATGGATTAAATTGACATTTTTTTCACCCATCTACACATAATCCCCCATAATGCCAAGTGAAAACAAGGTTATAGAAATTGTTGCACATTTATTGAAAATGAAATACAGAAATGCCTCATTTACATCAATTTTTACACGCCTGAGTAAATACCTTGTAGAAGCACCTTTGGCAGCCATTACAGCTACATGTATGACTCTTTCTGGGTAAGTCTCTAAGAGCTTCGCACACCTGGATTGTATGATATTTGCAATTTATTCTTTCAAAAATTCTTCAAGCTCTGTCAAGTTGGTTCATTGCTAGACTTGCCATAGATTTTCATGCTGATTTAAGTCAAAACTGTAACTAGGCCGTTCAATGTCATCTTGGTATGCTACTCCAGTATATATTTGGCCTTGTGTTTAAGGTTATTGTCCTGCTGAAAGGTGAATTTTTCAAACTGAAAGAAAACTGAAACAGGTTTTCCTCTAGGATCATGCCTGTGCTTAGCTCTATTTCTTTTCTATTCATCCTAAGAAACTCCCTAGTCCTTGCTGATGACAAGCCTACTCATAACATGATGCAGCCACCACCATGCTTGACAATATGAAGAGTGGTACTCAGTTATGTGTTGGATTTGCACCAAATATAACACTTTGTATTCAGGACATGAAGTAAAACATTTTGCCACATTTTTGGGAGTTTTACTTTAGTGCCTGCAAACAAGATGCATGTTTTTAAATATTTTTTATTCTGTCCCGGCTTCCTTCTTTTCAATCTGTCATTTAGATTAGTATTGTGGAGAAACTGCAATGTTGTTAATCCATCCTCAGTTTTCTCCCATCACAGCCATTAAATTCTGTAACTGTTTTAAAGTCACCATTGGCCTCATGATGAAATCCCTGAGCGGTGTCCTTCCTCTCCTGCAACTAAGTTAGGAAGGATGTATCGTTGTAGTGACTGGGTGTATTGAAGCACCATCCAAAGTATGATGTAACTTCATCATGCTCAAAGGGATATTCAATGTCTTCTTTTTTTTTTTACTCATCTACCAATAGGTGCCTCTTCTTTGCGAGGCATTGGAAAACCTCTTTGGTCTTTGTGCATGAATCTGTGGTTGAAATTCACTGCTCGACTGAGGGACCTTACGGATAATTGTATGTGTGGGCTAAAGAGATGAGGTAGTCATTCAAACATCATGTTAAACATTATTACTGCATACAGAGTGAGTCCATGCAACTTAAGTGACTTGTTAAACACATTGTTACTCCTGAACTTATTTAGTCTTGCCATAACAAAAGGGTTGAATACTTATTGACTCAAAACATTTCAGCTTTTCTTTTTTAATTCACTTGTAAACATTTCTAAAAACATAATTCCACTTTGACATGGTGGGGTATTGTGTGTAGGCCAGTGACACAAAATCTCTATTTAATCCATTTGAAATTCTAGCTATAACACAACAAAATGTAGAATAAGTCAAGGGGTATAAATAATTTCTGAAGGTACTGTACATATAGAAAAGGTCAGCCCCCAATTGTCCAGTTGAACAGTCAGGGACCTACTTACGAACATTAGAAAAAGTTTAAATTCAAGGTTAAGTTAAAGCATCAGCCAAAGTCGTTGATGTATATTCACGTGATTAAAGGCTAGATGTTAGCTGTTCCCATTGAACATTAAGAGCTATGCTAACCTCAGAAAGTACAGCCCCCTTGTGTTTATTTGGGATATGATGTCACCTGAGCGGTGAGCTTCGATCCATTTTCTGTTATATTACATCAGTCTCTGAGACTTACCTAAAGCTACAGTCTACGATGTGAAAAAACAAAAAAATATCCAACTGCAACTTGTTTTGGTAAACAGCTGGAGAAATGTAACCACACTCAAATTCATAGACAGAGCCATATGGATGCAAGGAATGATCATCCGTGAGATCAAATGTATAGTTTAAACCGTGGCCGGGATTCAATCAAAGACACGTTGTCAACAAGCACAATGAAATGAACTCCAACTTCTGTATTTTCCTGTGTGTATGTACAGTATACTTGTAGGCATGTTAAACGATATATGCGCACTAAATGGATGTATCTTGCTCTACTGTGTTTTACCAGTGTGAATGTGGTGACTGCCCCAGAGGATTCAGCAGATCCAAAGCAGAGGAGAGGGAGCAGAGTCTACCAGGTACTCACGTACACTCACACACACATGTAATAATCTGTCAATCGAAGGAAATGACATATGACATTGACATCTCTCCAGTAACACTTCTATGAAATATCTTCTTACTCTGATACACAAGCATGAATGCGCACACACACACACACACACACACACACACACACACACACACACACACACACACACACACACACACACACACACACACACACACACACACACACACACACACACACACACACACACACACACAAACACAGAACTACTGCACTCTTAGACAAAATGGTTCCAAAAGGGTTCTTTGCAGAGGGATAGGGTTCTACCTAGAACCATTTTCATTCTAAGAACAGTTTTTGGAAGAAAGGGTTCTTTGATGATTATTTGGAAGGCAAGAATTCTATATAAGAATTCTATATATATATATATATATATATATATATATATATATATGAAAATGTCTATACTGAACAAACATATAAACGTGTAGAGTGTGGGTCACCGTTCCATGAGCTGAAATAAAAGATCCCTGAAATGTTCCATACGCACAAAAAGCTAATTTCTCTTAAATGTTGTGCACAAATTTGTTTACATCCCTGTTAGTGAGCATTTCTCCTTTGCCAAGATAATCCATCCATCTGACAGGTGTGAAATATCAATAACTTTTTTAGGTCAATTTTTTAAATACCCCCCCGATATTATTATTATTAATGATAATAATATGCACAACAATAACACAATAGTTTAGTTCTCAGATTATTTAGTGAACGAAATGGTTTCCTGTTATATTCATCAGAGGTGAAGTCAAAACACAAGACAGCATTCATACCTTGGTTTGAATGTGAATGAAAAAAAAACTGTTTTGATAATGGTTATCATACACATACAGTTGAAGTCGGAAGTTTAAATACACTTAGGTTGGAGTCATTAAAACTCGTTTTTCAACCACCACAAATTTCTTGTTAACAAACTATAGTTTTGGCAAGTCGGTTAGGACATCTACTTTGTGCATGACACAAGTCATTTTTCCAACAATTGTTTACAGACAAATTGTTTCACTTATAATTCACTGTATCACAATTCCAGTGGGTCAGACGTTTACATACACTAAGTTGACTGTGCCTTTAAACTGCTTGGAAAATTCCAGAAAATGATGAATGAGTCATTGCTTTAGACGCTTCTGATAGGCTAATTGACAACATTTGAGTCATTTGGAGGTGTACCTGTGAATGTATTTCAAGGCCTACCTTCAAACTCAGTGCCTCTTTGCTTGACATCACGGGAAAATCAAAGAAATCTGCCAAAAAATTGTAGACCTCTACAAGTCTGGTTCATCCTTGGGAGCAATTTCCAAATGCCTGAAGGTACCATGTTCATCTGTACAAACAATAGTACGAAAGTATAAACACCATGGGACACCATGGGACCACGCAGCCGTCATGCTGCTCAGGAAGGAGACGCGTTCTGTCTCCTAGACATTAATGGACTTTGGAGCGAAAAGTGCAAATCAATCCCAGAACAACAGCAAAGGACCTTGTGAAGATGCTGGAGGAAACAGGTACAAAAGTATCTTTATCCACAGTAAAATGAGTTCTATATCGACATAACCTGAAAGGTAGCTCAGCAAGGAAGAGGCCACTGCTCCAAAACTGCCATAAAAAAGCCAGACTACGGTTTGCAACTGCACATGGGGACAAAGATCATACTTTTTTGGAGAAATGTGCCCTGGTCTGATGAAACAAAAATCAAACTGTTTGGCCATGATGACCATCGTTATGTTTGGAGAAAAAAGGGGAAGGCTTGCAAGCCGAAGAAAACACCATCCCAACCATGAGGCATGGGGGTGGCAGCATCATGTTGTGGGGGTGCTTTGCTGCAGGAGGGACTGGTGCACTTCACAAAATAGATGGCATCATGAGGAAGCAAAATGATGTGGATATATTGAAGCGACATCTCAAGACATCAGTCAGGAAGTTAAAGCTTGGTCACAAATGGGTCTTCCAAATGGACAATGACCCCAAGCATACTTCCAAAGTTGTGGCAAAATGGCTTAAGGACAACAAAGTCAAGGTTTTGGAGTGGCCATCACAAAGCCCTGACCTCAATCCCATACAACATTTGTGGGCAGAACTGAGAAAGCGTGTACGAACAAGGAGGCCTACAAATCTGACTCAGTTACACCAGCTCTGTCAGGAGGAATGGGCCAAAATTCACCCAACTTATTGTGGGAAGCTTGTGGAAGGCTACCTGAAACGTTTGACCCAAGTTAAACAATTTAAAGGCAAAGCTACCAAATACTAATTGAGTGTATGTAAACTTCTGACCCACTGGGAATGTGATGAAAGAAATAAAAGCTGAAATAAATGATTCTCTCTACTATTATTCTGACATTTCACATTCTTAAAATAAAGTGGTGATCCTAACTGACCTAAGACAGGGCATTTTTACTAGGATTAAATGTCAGGAATTGGGAAAAACTGAGTTTAAATGTATTTGGCTAAGGTGTATGTAAACTTCCGACTTCAACTGTACCTTGTCCATAATGTAGAGGCCTATGGGATATTCATTGAAGAGGTAAGGGAAGAGGAAGGTAAATGTGATCTGCATAACATACCAATACCAATTGACATACCTTTGCATGCCTCCTCGTATGTATACCTGCAGACACAAACACAGAAGTGAGCAGTTCAGTCATCTGCACCCAATACAACTAGCCTTCAACATATTCTTACAGCCTACATATTCTTACCTCTTTGTTGATTGATATCAATTGTCCAGTCTATGTTTTGGAAAGATTTGCACAAATACGAAAAGGTAGATGGTATCGTCATAAAACAATATCAATTTAGATCATACAAGGGACAAACCTTACCTTAAATTGAGATCGTTACATTTTTCAGTTAAGTGCCTTCACCTGCTGTCCTTTCAAATTCAAATCCATGTTTCAGTTGGGCAGTTGGGTTCCTGCAAGAACCTTTTGGGGGCCATTTTCAGTGCCAAAAACCCTAAGGTTCTTCGAAGAACTTTGAGGATCTTAGAAGAACCCTTGATGAACCTCTAATTTTTAAGGTCATTAGTTCTGCTTTATGTATACTGTATGTATATGTTCAAGTGACATTTTTGTGTTGTTCTATATCGCTGCTATCTTCGCCTCTGGACAGGTTGTCCTTGTAAATAAGAATTTGTTTTTTAATTGACTTAAAGTACCTGTATAAATACTGCTCTCTTTCTTTCCCCTCCCTTCCTGCCTGCTCTCTCCCTCCTCTTTCCCTCATCCGATTTCTCCCCCCTGCCTCTCCCCCCTGCCACCCCTGTCACACTCTCTCTGCCCCAGATCTTCCCTTGCCCCCTGACTCCCATGGCCACAGAGTCAGAGTCGGAGTCTTTTGCCGAGGACCCTATTCACCGCAGGGGGCGGCTGCCCTCCATCGTGGTGCAGACTGACGAGGCGAGCGAGATCAGGGAGCTGCGCTGCTCACAGGAAGCAGAGGAGGAGAAGGAGGAGGACCCCTTCAACAAGCAGAGCCTCCCCCAGACAGAGAGCTGCATCAGTGGGGACAACCAAGAGGATATGGTGGTGCCGCAGGGGTAAGAATAAGAGCTAAAACTAAGAGTGACGAAGGCCCACTGAGGGAAAGCCACTAGGCATAGTCACATGTGTAAATCTGAGAGGACCAGATACTGTAGGTGTAAGCACAACGGCAGGTTGAGCTACCACCATAATTAAGGCTTGAACCTATCCAATTCTTTCAGATCAGCACAAGTGCTAGTGTGGATGCTTATCCTAAGCCCACCCACCTCACCTCTCTCTCTCTCTCTCTCTCTCTCTCTCTCTCTCTCTCTCTCTCTCTCTCTCTCTCTCTCTCTCTCTCTCTCTCTCTCGCAGAAGAAGAAAGAGTTCTATTATAGCTCAATCCC
>QNTS01000716.1:34470-103654 GCA_003317085.1 Hucho hucho | reverse complement strand
ACAAGGTGGTGAGATATTCTATATAGCTAAAGGAATGAAGGAGAGAGGGGAGAAGAAGGAAACAAGGTGGTGAGATATTCTGTATAGCTAAAAGACTGAAGGAGAGAGGGGAGAAGAAGGAAACAAGGTGGTGAGATATTTTATATAGCCAAAAGACTGAAGGAGAGAGGGGAGGAGATGAAGGAAACAAGGTGGTGAGATATTTTATTTAGCTAAAGGACTGAAGGAGAGAGGGGAGGAGAAGAAAACACAACGTGGTGAGATATTCTATATAGCTAAAGGACTGAAGGAGAGAGGGGTGGAGAAGGAAACACAAGGTGGTGAGATATTCTGTATAGCTAAAGCTATTGTGTCAGCCTACTCATTTTGAAAATATATCAAATGCCCTATTACTAAACCATTCAAAATCAAATACAAATTCACTGTAACTGTAGGTTAACTCTCAATTTATTTAATTCATGCTTCCAATGATGTACAAAAGATTATACATCTGTTTTTTTTTTTAATGTTTTTTTTCTGCAATGCGTAATACAGTATTGCATAATGGAACAGTTAGTATTTTAGTTCAGGTTCTCTTTCGGGATTAGGCTCTTATGCATAATCTCTAATATGGATATGGGTGTTTTGAATTGATCATCACCTTACAAAGCGCTGTTTCGTGGCTTTAGGCTTTGAAACAACATCCACAATGACCATGTTTTCCACTCAGTTTCAACCTGTTGTTGAACTTCTTTCTTCAAATGCATCTATCACAATGAGGTGTGTTTTAAAAGCACATACTGTATTGATGATGTGATTTTTTGATGTCAGAGTGGTTAGATGGACAATAGAGCGCTGAGTACCAGGCCATTAGCAACCTGATGATCATTAGCGAGTTGGGTACTACTAACGCATTTCCAGACTGCATAAAAGGAGATTGTCATAACTCAAAGGTCACGTAGAAATTTACTGCGGTCACGACTCATGACTGCCGGTGTGGCGGCAATACGGTCATCGCAACAGCCCTAACATGATCTCATACTGAAGTGTATTTCTGTGACGTTACACAACAGTTCACAGTCGGCTCAGTGTGACATTGTGCTAATACTTATTCTATTGACCGCACCGATCAACTGCGATGTCACAAGACTCTAAACAGCGGGTCGAGCTGCTGTCCGAGAAAGCAACTGTCACTAGTGATGGGTCGTTCATGAACGAGCCGGCTCTTGTAGGTGAACGTTGGGAGCACGCTCGCATATCAGAAGAGCCGAACCAAAAGATTTAAATGGATAGAATTAACTAATTCAAAGAACGAAAAAATAAATAAAATAATATAGGACTAAATGCTCATTCTGACTGTCTGCTAAGACTAACAGCCTCACCTGTTGTTCCTGTCAATCAGACACAGCAATGAACCAAAGATGCGTGAGGGAGGGCCGAGCCAACTCACTCACAGTCACACACTTAGCAGCCAAGGAGAGAGTGGAAGGACAGCTGTGAACACAACAGCTGGAAAATGAGTCGGAAGCACAGTATGAATGCATTTTAATAATGTGGACAATGTTAGAGCACAGTGTAGAATTTACCAAAACAAAATCTCATATAAAGCCGGTTCTACGCACAACCTACACCGGCGTATGCGAACTGTGCACCCAACTGTGAAGCTAGCTGTAGCGGAGCTTCGAGAAACTAGCCGGCCTGCTAGTGATAGTGGTGGAGCCAGCACCTCCACACGTGGAGATGTATCCACTCAGTCAAGTAGGCCTACTCCGCGACCCACAGCAACACAGCAACGCAGACTTCTATGGACCAGTTTATGCCAAAGTCTATGTCTGTAGCAAAACAAGGCCAAATTGATATTGCATTGGCTAAAATGATTGCCACTGATTTCCAGCCATTTTCGATTGTGGAGGACAGAGGTTTTATAAATCATAGCAATAGTCTAAATTCAATGTACACAATTCGAAGCAGGAAAACCCTTTCAAAATCACTTATTCCACAAGTGTTTGGAACTGTGACCTGTACGCTCTCGTTGGCTGGCCCTCGCTTCATACCCGTCACCAAACCCACTGGCTCCAGGTCATGTGGGTTTGGTGACCTGCCTTATCTCAGCTCGCTGGTCACCATAGCAGCACCCACCCGTAGCACGCGCTCCAGCAGGTATATCTCACTGGTCACCCCCAAAGCCAATTCCTCCTTTGGCCGTCTTTCCTTCCAGTTCTCTGCTGGCAATGACTGGAACGAACTACAAAAATCACTGAAACTGGAGACAATTATCTCCCTCACTAGCTTTAAGCACCAGCTGTCAGATCAGCTCACAGATCACTGCACCTGTACATAGTCCATCTGTAAACAGCCCATCCAACTACCTCATCCCCTACCGTATTTATTTATTTATCTTGCTCCTTTGCACCAACAGTATTTCTACTTTGCACATTCATCTACTGCAAATCCACCATTCCAGTGTTTAATTGCTATATTGTAATTACTTCGCCACCATGGCCTATTTATTGCCTTACCTTCCTTATCTTACCTCATTTGCACACATTGTATATAGATGTGTTTTTCTACTGTATGTTTGTTTTACTCCATGTGTAACTCTGTGTTGTTGTATGTGTCGAACTGCTTTGCTTTATCTTGGCCAGGTCGAAGTTGTAAATGAGAACGTGTTCTCAATTTGCCTACCTGGTTAAATAAAGGTAAAAAAAATGTTTTAATAGAAAATACAAAACACACAGGGTTCAGTGCGGGAAAGAGTCCAAAAAGCTACTGCAGTTTGCCTTACCACTGACTGCTGGACATCAAGGGTAACCACTTCTTACATGTTGGTTACATGTCACCTCATTGAAGATGTCTAGCTGTCTTCTGGACTGCTTTGAGTTCAGCGACAGACACACCTCAGAGAACTTTGCAGAGGAACTGTTGAGAGTGGCCAGAGAATGGCATGTAGATGGAAAAGTGGTCTGTTGTGTTAGCGACAATGCAGCTAACATAACCAAATGGACCGGTTTCTTGAGTCAAAGGATGCCATCATCTCTACCCTGGCCATTGTCAATCATGTTGATGCTCTGACCCAAGAGGAATGGGAGGTGGTGGATGAGGTGTGCAGAGTCCTGGAACCCTTTGAGCAGGTCACGGTGGAGATCAGTGGAGAGAGGTACAGTAAGCAGTTATTGCTACACCATTATTTAATCCAGTATTATATATGTATATGAGCGGTAGATGAGAATGTAGCATCAGTAGACAAAACATGAACCTGAATTAATAAGTTACTGTTCTCTCTTTTCAGCTATGTGACAGCCTCAAAAATGATACTCCTGTGTAAGGATCTGCAGCGAATCACAGCCAGCAGCCAGAAAGAAACAAATGTAACCACAGGACATGTGACAGAAAAGAGGGACCAGTTTAATGTTTTAAGTGGGATGCTTTGCTTTTGCACATTGTTATTTATTTTCTTTGATATGGTGCAGTATTCTATTATTATGATGTTCAGATTGTATTCGTTTTGAATTGTTACATTTATATGCACTTTGTTTATATACATTACAAAAGTTATACTTTAAATGCAAATGTTTAATATAATTATTTTTCATAACAAACCAATGCATTTTTAAGTACATTGTGGTTAAGCTAGAGTATGATTTCATTTAATAATTTAATTAGAATTGTTTTAACTGACCATACTGCCTGCCCTGACCTCGATCCTGCCTCCCACTCTGTACCTCCTGACTCTGACCTTGTTATGATCTTTTGCCTGTCTATGACCATTCTCTTGGATTATAATAAAAATCAGAGATTTGAACCATCTGCCTCCCCGTGTCTGCATCTGGGTCTTGCCCTGTGCCCTTATAGCAACAGTTGCATAGGCTCAGGAAGCGGTGACTCAGCCATCTTCGGCGACTCTCGGGCAAGGTCGGGAAGCCTCGGGTTGTCTTGGCAACGGGATCGTCGGGGACTTCTGGGATGACTCGGGGGCAAGGTGGACTCCCTGGACGTGCGAGCAAAGTTTAATTTCCTCTCCCTCCGTTGTTCCCGTTGTCGCCCATCGATTCGGATGGTCAAAGCGATGAGGGAATCGAGATCCGTAGGTAACTCCCGAGCAGCAAGCTCGTCCTTGTCCTCCTCCAAGACTCCATGCAGGAACATATATCGAACAGTGCTTCCTGGATCCAAGCGCTCTCCGCTGCCAACGTGCGGAAATCCACTGCATAGTCGGCCACACTGCAGGACTCCTGCCGAAGCTGGATTAGCTTCCGGGCAGCTT
The DNA here is from genome assembly GCA_003317085.1 of Hucho hucho. NCBI lineage: Eukaryota > Metazoa > Chordata > Actinopteri > Salmoniformes > Salmonidae > Hucho > Hucho hucho. The sequence goes on along the minus strand of QNTS01000716.1, from coordinate 99,411 downwards.
CTCTCCCGGAGAACGGGGCATTAAAAAACCTTCTTGACCTCTCCCACGAACCCCTCCCAGACATCAGCGTGATGAGATAGGCTATCTTGGAGCGATCCGAGAGGAAGGATAAGGGCTGAATCTCGAAAATGAGGGCACACTGAGCTAGAAACGCCCGACAGGTGTTCGACTCTCCATTGAAGCATTCCGGGGGGGGTGAACGGGGCTCCCAAGAAAGTGGATTTGCTAGCAGCTGGGTTACTGAGGGGCTGTGGGGTTACCCCAGTGGTAGGCTGCCTCCCAGACAACCCACGGAATTGCTCCAGCAAACTGTCGTGTTTCTGGCCCGGATCTGCTGGTTCAGTCATGGCCAGTTCATACTATCAGGATAAAGGTAAGACCCAAATGCAGACTGTGTCAAAGTATTTTTGTTTTTAAGGTACAGGATGCCAGGCAGGCTCAGGGTCAGGTCAGGCAGAGGTCAATAATCCAGAGGTGGGGCAAAGGTACAGGTCGGCAGGCAGGCTCAGAGTCAGGGGCGGGCAGAGTGGTCAGGCGGGAAGGCTCAGGGTCAGGACAGGCAAGGGTCAAAACCAGGAAGACGAGAAAAGAGAGACTGGGGAAAAGCAGGAGCTGATACAAAAACGCTGGTTGACTTGACAAACAAGACAAACTGGCAACAGACAAACAGAGAACACAGGTATAAATACACAGGGGATAATGGGGAAGATGGGCGACACCTGGAGGGGGTTGGAGAAAATCACTAGGACAGGTGAAACAGATCAGGGCGTGACAAAGAGAGAACGTGAGAGCAAGAAAGAGAGAAAAAGAAAAGATGACAGAGAGAGGGAGAAAGAAAGAAAGAGAACAGCAGGAAGAAGTGAGGCTCCATTGAAAACCAAGTGGAGAGATCAACTGTTCCAGACAGTGTATATTAGAGTCGAAGTTCTTGCACTGTACATGCCAGGAAAAGTAAGTCTGAAACGTTAAATGTACATTGATTTGTGTCTATTTGTGCATACTGGCACTGTGTTCATAGACACACGTGAACACACACATAACCCTGTGCTGCACCGTTGGTATGGCGTCACGGCGGCTGTTTTGTGTCCGACGCTCTGTTTTTCTGTTTTCTGTGTCTGCTGCGCTGCTCTTCTCTGCTTTCTGTCTGTCTTTCCTGTCTGCCTGGACTGGAGGGAAGAGGGTTTGGGGGCCAGCTACAGGGCTGGACCCTGGGGGGGAGATGTCTGTCATGGGAAAGGGGGTGGGGGGGGTTATCCAAGTCCATCCACAACCAACCTTGCCCCCTCCCCACCAAACAATCCACTTTCACCCCCCTCCTTCATACCTCCTCCTTCATACCTTCACCACTTTCCCCCTCTTTGCCCCTGCAACATTGCTGGCTGGGCTACCAGACGGTGGTATGCAGAGCCGCGGTCCGACAACACACACACTTCCCGTGTGCGAGACCTCTCTATGATATGGAAAGGGCAGACTCTGTGTGTGGTGTTTGAGTGTGTTTGAGTATGTGTTTGAATTTGTGGTTATGATTGCACATGTGTGTGTCTAAGTATGTGTAGAGGTAGGTGTGTGTGTGTTTGTGTGTGTGTGTGCGTGCGTGTACAGTATGTAGAGGGAGTAGGAGTGAGGAGTGGGACAGAGCAGAGATGGGAGAGGCAGAGGAAACATACCGACAAAAGTGAAAATGACAAAATGAGCAAACGGCTGCTCAGACTGCTGCTTTGTCTCCGGAGAACCGGACCAACTCATTAAAGTCAGAGCGCAAGGAGATAAAGAAAGCAATAAAAAAAAACTAGAGAGAACGAGGAAAAAAAAATAGGTCAATCACTCCAGAACCAAACAAGTGCCAGAAATAAAGCCCTTTACTCTCCTCTATCCTCTCCTCCTTCGCGCTGTATACACCATCACCCTTTCCCCCTTTTCTTCTCTCTCTCTCCCTCGCAAATCAAAGCCAGATGTGGCGTCGGCTGGGCCTCCATTCAGTTGAGTTTGACTCTCCTTTCTTTTTTCCCCCCCTCTCTCCCTCCCACCCTCTGTTTCTCTTTCTGGATTTTGGTTTCCTCCTCGGGCCGTTCTGGCTGACTGCCCCCTTCCTCTCCTGTCTCTCCTTGCTTGCTCTCAGGAAATACCCCAGGTTCCTGGCCCTGAAGGGAGCATGCCTCTCTAAACATATCCAGATGAAGGGATGGAGAGAGGGAGAGGGAGGGAGAGAAAGAGAGGGAGTGGTGCCTGAGAGCAAATTAGAGAACTAGTGAAGAGAGGGAGAACAGGCGACAGAGGCTTCTTTCTTTTGCTTGAGTTCCCTCTCTCTCCATCTCTCTCCCTCCCTCCATCTCTCCTCCTCTTTCTTTCCAGCAGGACTGCTTAGCGTGAGGGGCTGGGTAGTTTCAGCTAGCTTCTCTCAATTTCGCATCTTCTTTTCTTCAGTCTTTCATTCCTCTCCTTCCCTCTCTTTTCTCCTGCTGTTTTTCGTCCTGCAGCAGGACAGAGAGGACCAACACAACTACAACAGTGTCATAATGTCAGAACCCAACCATATCCCAGAAATCCCTTTGTCATCTTCTCTTCCCCCAGCCTCACACACTCCCTACTGTTAATTCCCTCAATAGTGGTCTGTGCTACAGCTGCACCAAGACATGTGCATGAGTGTGTGTGTGTGTGTGTGTGTGTGTGTGTGTGTGTGTGTGTGTGTGTGTGTGTGTGTGTGTGTGTGTATAATTCAGTGGAGGCACAGGGGAGGACCATCCTCATTAAAAAAAGTATCCTTTTTAGATAAAACTATACTAAATATATTCACGTCACCAAATAATAGATTAAAATGCACTGCTTTGCAATGAAGGTCTACAGTAGCCTCAACAGCACTCTGTAGCGTAGCACCATGGTGTAGCCGGAGGACAGCTAGCTTCCGTCCTCCTCTTGGTACATTGACGTCAATACAAAACCTAGGAGGCTCATGGTTCTCACCCCCTTCCATATACGTACACATCAATTATGCCAACTTCTGGAGGACGTCCTCCAACCTATCAGAGCTCTTGCAGCATGAACTGACATGTTGTCCACCCAATCAAAGGATCAGAGATTGAATCTAGAAGCATAAGCTACAGCTAGCTAGCACTGCAGTGCATATAATGTGGTAAGCAGTTGACTCAAAGAGAGAGAAAGACAATAGTTTAACAGTTTTGACTAAATTAATTTCTTACTAAATGAAGGAGAAGCAAGAGAGAAATAGAGAGAGATTGTCCATTTTTTTTCACTTTTGGTTTCCCCTAATTAGCTAGCAAATGCAGCTAGCTAGTTTAGCCTACTCAAACACCCTGCTCAAACAGAGGGATGCTATGTTAGCTAACTGGCTATGGCTATCCAACACTGGAACTCTTCCAAGTCAAGGTAAGCTTTTGGTTTTACAAATTTATTGCTCCCGGGGCCCACCGCTTACTGAGTGTACACTAACGTTACTGCATGATTGTAGTGGGTTTACTAATGCGTTAATTCTATTACCTACGCTACATGACCAAAAGTATGTGGACACCTGCTCGTCGAACATCTCATTCCAAAATCATGGGCATTAATATGGAGTTGGTCCCCCCCTTTTGCTGCTATAACAGCCTCCACTCTTCTGGGAAGACTTTCCACTAGATGTTGGAACATTGCTGTGGGGACTTGCTTCCATTTAGCCACAAGACCATTAGCGAGGTCGGGCACTGATGATGGCCGATTAGGCCTGGCTCGCAGTCAGCGTTCCAATTCATCCCGAAGGTGTATGTTGACTATGACGTTACTTTAGCTAATAATGGTGACAACGATGTAGGCTGTGTGTAGCGGTTATGATATGGTTTGGCTTGGAAAGATTTAACGCCTGGTCACATGTGTTGTTCATTGAAGTCCACAAGCGAGGGGAAAAGGTGAGAGCGCATAGACAATACAACGTGGCTGCTTTGAAAGTGAACTGTGTTTACGCGTGATCAGGGGTGTATTTAAAAATAGTTTATTAAAAGGAAGCAAACGGAATGAAACGGGGATAAACATACCTGAATATGTCCAACATTTTGCAACTGTTGGACTAATGATTAAACCCTAGGTCAGCTAGATGCAGGCAAGAGTGTGCAAGGCAGTATTGAATGTGTCACTGACTGTTCATGTGACAGTCTTTCACCTAAAGATTTTATCTCGACCTGTGTGCACCTACGTTGTAAACTTCCATTCATAGGCTAGATTGTAGCAACCTCATGATGGGTAAAGGGTAAATTAGAGTATCATGTAGTACACTAAACCTATCGCTGTTACATTGAACTGGGCGGATGGAATGTGAATGACAGTCATCCAATATGCTGTAAGAAATAAGGCCATGCTCGTAAAAAATGTTTGTCCTCCCTCATCTTAAACGGACACCAACCGCCACTGGTGTGTAAGAATGGGTGTGTCAGAAGGTTTTGTGGGAGGAGTTATCAACATTTAAGCTGATGATACTTTTGTGTCTTTCCCACTGTAGGCGTTGTGTGTGTGTGTATGCCTGTGTGTGCCTATGGCAGTGCATGTTAGTGAGTGTAATGTGTATGCCAGCGCATGTGTGTGTATGCCTGTGTGTGTGGGATGTTGCTCCGCTACATATGGGGCTAATTATCTTGTTAGTTCTCCTGGGGGGAGAAATTGATTAAGTGTATATGTTAGAGTGAATTCCTGTCCAGTGCCTTGCAGCCTGGTGACACAGCAGGCGAGACCTGCATGACAACAACAAAAACAAGATACCATCTCTACCCAGAAACCAGTCCCCCCTCTCTCTACTGCTCTCCCAACTCCATCTACCCCGCTTTCCCTCCTTTCTCCCTTTCACTTAACACTTACATCACCTGATTTTTATTGCTAAATGTGTGTGTTCCCCTAGCTGTGTGTGTTTATCCACCTACTTCAGTGAAAGGTTATTAGCGTGGTTGGCTCCATTGGTACCACCCAGCACAGAAGATACTGTTTCCTTTCCAAATGGCAACCTATTGAGGAGATTGACCTTATGCAATACTTTTGACAAGAGTCCATAGGGCTGTGGTCAAATGTAGAACACTGTGTAAGGAATAGGGTGCCATTTGAGACTCAGGTACTGCAGTTTTTGTTTTATCTCAATAAGACAGAGCAACTGGACTGGCTACAAATGTCAGAGGGAGGTGCCACATGGTTTCAATTGTCAGAAGTTAAATGTGTATCATGCATCTCTATTAACATTCATCATGTTATCGGTAGCCATTATGGCAAGCTTGTCTTTCATCCCGTCATAGCTTTATCCTTGCTCTGAAATGGATGTTCGTCTTGGTTCATTGTAAATAAGAATTTGTTCTTCACGGACTTGCTTTGTTAAATCAAATAAAAAAATAAATTATGGATGTCCATCTTGGTTCTCGTTTCTTCCCCTCAAATCGGTCAGCGTGGCTCTTCCTCAAAAGTCTTTCTTTGATTCCTTGCATCTGGCCTCCCGAGTGGCGCAGCAGTCTAAGGCACTGCACTGCACTGCAGTGCTTGAGGCGTCACTACAGACCCTGGTTTGTTCCCAGGCTGTGTCACAACTGGCTGTGATTGGGAGTCACGTAGGGCGGTGCACAATTGGCCCAGTGTGGTTAGGGGAGGGTTTGGCCGGGGGGGTAGGGTGTCATTGTAAATAATATTTTTTTCCTTAACTGACTTGCCTGGTTAAATACAAATAATAAAAATCTGTTCTCCTCACTTCCTTTTCAAAGTGCAATTGGAAGAGAAGGTCCAAGGTTCCTTATCTCATTTTGAGAAGTAGGCCGAGGAAAGAAGAAATTGAAGAAAGCCTTTTTAGAAAAAGCCCACACGTCCTCAGTTTACACCATGCATCTCCTCCCTCTCAAAGTGCATAAGAGCAGAGTATCTAGAGTCCCTCCCTTGGACCTCCTCCTATCAATTAGCTTTGAGAGTTGAGTAAACAAGGAGAGAAAGCAAGGTTTTGACGGCTAGTAACGTTTTCAGGCACAGCCCATGTCTTTTGTGCGGTAGACCTTGAGGCAAATCAGGATGTCACACAAATATCAGTAATTATGCACAAGCTAGCGAGGCATACATACCCACACTGTCTCTCTTTCACTCTCGCTCTCTCTCTTCGCCTAATAAAATCTCTTCTCTGTGCTGGCACAAAAATATGAATAACCCCACAGATAGTAGCATTCAACATTGGTCATAATCATTGTGGAACAAGCTTCCCCTTAATGTCAGAACAGTGGAGTCTCTGCCCATGTTCCGAAAACATTCAAAAGCCTCTTTAGAGTATCTTAAAGAGTGACTGCAGTTCCTGATTTGCCCTCATTTTAGATTTGGTTCATCAAGAAATGCTAGTGGCAATGATTGAACTCAAACATGAGTTGGTATTGGGGTGTGGTTTGATGTGGATGTCCCATGTGTGTGTTTGCAGGTGGGAAGAGTTAACCAAATTATTTCAGCAATTAGCTTCAGCCGGCTGGTGTGCGACCATAGCAAAATTGGTTTGACTTTGGATAGCCTATCTCTGCGGCTAGTTAGGGGCCGTCAATAAATTACACAATGTAAATGAGACAATATGTTCATGTTGCACACCTATTCGTTTTCTCATTAAATGCTTTCAATATTTGTATATACATTTCTACAATTTATAGTAGGTTCGATGTTTTTAAGTCATTGAAATCTGGAGCTATTGTAATTTATACATATCGTCCCATATACATTGTGTAATTTACTAATGCTCCCTAACTAGCTCCATAGGGATATCCAAAGTCAAACCACATTTACCACGGGCATTACAATCTGGTTACATACAGCTTCACTCCAAATTGATGATTCCTTGTGTGTTGCCAGCTGTTGGCAAGATTGAAATAAACCCAACTTTTATTTACATTGTGACATACTCAGGTATCAAATTATCCAATTTACACTTTGTAGTCAATTTTTACAGTAGAATAAAAGTTGCTCTTTAAATAAATCCCATGGCACCTCCCACCCCCCTAGCTATCTTAAGATGAATGCACTAATTGAAAATCTCTCTGGATAAGAGTGTTTGCTAAATGACTACCAACTGGGCACTGACGTCAGTTCAATGTCTAGTTTTGATTAACATTTGGTAGAGTTTTCAACTAACGTGAATTCAACAAAACATTACACCATGTCATTGGATTTAGGTAAAAAATTAATTTGCATCAGTTTTACACGTTGATTCAACGTCGTCACAGAGTTTTTGGGTTGAAACGACATGGAAACAACGTTGATTCAACCCGTTTTTGCCCACTTGGTAAAAATGTAAATGAAATAAAACACACAATGACTGCGGATGGTCGAGAGACAAGACCGCTGTGGTCCCTAAAGGTTCCATGGTCCCAGCTCATTTTATTTACAGACTACATTCATAAATACAGGAGTGTGTCCACCACACAGTGAGCATGTGTAGAGGAGGGCCGCTTTCCAGGCTACATTGCAGACATGTGCCGGATCTCATAACACCTGGATACTGTAGGTGTGTAACATATCAGCTAACCATATGTTATGATTTAGCAATCTGATGCCTGACTGCGTTATGCAGTTGATGACATGGCACGTATCCATTGGTTGATGCAATGCAATGTCTGCCATGTAGTCAGCCTGGAATGCAACCTAGGCTTTATTGCTAAACGTTGATGCTGAGTCACAGGTCACATCACAGGGCTCATATCATGCTCACAGTACTCTATGTTAGTCAGGAGGGAAAGGATATGGGGGGGTAAAGCCTATTTTGGAAGGGGTGCAAGGTCTTTTTAGAAGGGGGGGATGGGGGGGTGCTTAATCTCTGGATCCCAGTTTTGTATCCACTTCACCCACTCAAATGACCACTACCACCAACTCAAGCCACAAATCATATTATCTCAGACCTCAACTGTCTGGGCTCAGGCAACAGCAGAAAGCTGCACTGATCAGAGATCAGAGTTTAGAGCTCCCGGCTCAGCTCTGTGTTCAGGAGATGTTGTTGGCAGATCTGAGGCCTGTGAAGCTCTAAACGGTGGTCATGATTTTGAGGGAGCCCGTGCGGAAACGCAGGATCTTCTTTTTGAGTGCATGCGAGGCCTTGATCTTGACGAAGGCTTTGGGCTGCAGGGGGGCCCCGGCTGGGGCGGAGGCCAACGGGGGGGAGGAGAGCTGAGGGGGCAGCTGCTGGGGCCACACCAGACCCCCGCTCTCGTCTGAATCGCTGGACAGCGAGCTGGAAGCTGGCGTGTCGGCTTCACTCAGACTCGACTCAGACTCACCCTGCCCCGGGTGCGTGTAGCCCTCCTCGGGCCGACACAGGTACGCACGATCCCGGTCCAGGTACTCCAGATGGGGGTGGTGGGGATGATGATGGGGCAGGGGGTTGACATAGGTGTAAGGCGGGGGCCGGGGTTTGCGGATACGCCTGGAGCCATGGTCGGCCGGGGGCGTTGGGGTTGGCTGTGGAGGCTGCTCGGCTTCATCCTGGCTGAGATCCAGGGTGGAGCGCCAGCGGCGGCAGCCGGCGCTGCCCGGCTGGGGCCTCTTCCCCTTGGACTGGCTCCCGCGGCTGCTCCCTGACCCTGCCCCGTCTCTCTCCACCGTGTTGTACTTGCGTTCAGGGACCCCCCTCTGCCCATTAAGGCTGTTCTCTGACTGGGACCTGCTTCTTCCTGGCTTTTTGGAGCCTCCCGGCCGCTCCATCTCTCGCTCCCTGTCCCTCTCTCTCTCCCTGTCCCTTTCTTTCTCTCTCTCCTTCTCCCTTTCCCTCTCCCTCTCTTCGCTGAAGCGACACTTCTTGGCAGCGGCTCTAGACTTGGCCTGCTGCATCTGCTGTGGGGCTGGCTGCTGTTGGGAGCCTCTCTCTGGATAATAGGTGCCCCGGCTGGGTTTGGGCCCCTTGTGGGAGTGAGAGTGTGCAGAGGCCCTGGCGGTGGTGGCCCGGAAGGGTTGGGCAGGGATATACTGGGCGTTGACCAACTGCTCGTCGGCCGGGGGAGGCGAGCGCGATGGGGGCAGGGCCGGGTAGCCGTTGTGGAAGTGCTGGGGTGAGTCGGGCTCGCTGCTGCTAGGGTCCTGGGATGGAGCTCCACCGCAAGGGTTGTCCAGGGAGGCAGAGCAGGTGTTGGCCAGGGGGGGCTGCCTGGGTTGGGGGTAGTGAGGGTGGGGGTGCTGGTGGTAGTGGTGAGGGGGGTCCTCAGGGAGCAGGGCCATGACTGTATAAGGCTCCTGGTCCAGGCTGCGGCAGGCCCAGGATGGAGGGGGACCCTCGTAAGTGCTGGGGGAAACCGCAGCAGTGGCGTGGTGGTGATTGGAGTGGGGGTGATGGTCAGGGATGGAGTCAGTGGCTGACGGAGGATCGGGTTCCTTGCGGCAAACGCTGCTCAGGCGGGCCACGGTGATGGCAGTGCGGGCCTCGTGCACACCCAAGCTGGTGCGGGGCTTGCAGGGCCGGAGGGGCAGGGCACGGCGCTGGATCAAACCCAGGATGTAGGTCTCCACACGCTGGGCCTGGCGGTAGTCCTCCTCCGTGGGCTCCCCCTCCACCGTATCTCCCCCCAGCTCCAGCTCTCCTCCTGGCCCCTCGCTGGTGTCCCAGGTCCAGGCCTCGTCTTCCCCCTCCCCTTCGGCGATGCCCTCCAGGGAGGGGTAAGGGGCTGAGAACGAGTGGGGGACTATGGGGCGGGACCCGGATTCTGGCTGTCTGTCCCGATTGGCCACAAAGAATTCCCCTGGAAAACAGAACCAGTAACACGGTTATAATCAGACACAAAAATAAAGGACAACCACAGATTTTGGGATAGTGACACAGCAATAGAGAGAACCCCACAGACATAGGCTAAGGCGTGATTTTGTAATCACTGTCAAAAACGCACAAATCAATGGTTGTTGGCGGACTATGGAAAGGAACGAGAGCATCTGTAAAAAAAAATCTGCTTTGCCTGTGGTTTTCACCTAACCACCTAAACCCTCTAAAATGTTACTGTAACCCTGCAGGTAAACAAATGTTTCTAACCACAACTGAGACTTAACCCTTATCCCTGATGAATTTGACGCAATTTGTCACCATTTGCAAAACACGGGTGCTGGCTAAGCCACGGGACTACTACAATGACTCTAAGGACGTCATGGGTTGTGCTTGTTTCACCAGCCATCAGTGCTCTGTCTATGTGTAACCAATGTATGCATGTGTATGTTGTTGCTGTATGTGTCTTGCTGGTAACAAATCCAATTTCCCCACGTTAATACAGTTTATTTAATTTACACTCTTCGGGGGAAAAAAAAGGTGCTATCTAGAACGTAAAAGGGTTCTTCGAGTGTCCCCATATTCGTCAACAACCGGTCGATTGCGATCTTCCTAGAACCAAAAAGGGTTCTCCTATGGGGACAGCTGAATAACCTTTTTGAAACTTTTTAGGTCGTGGGAAGTAGGTAAACAAACCTACTAATGTGAATGAGCAAACATACACCAGGGACCATGTACGTAGCCCTAGCTGTGAGTACAATACACACAGCTGCAGAAACACCGGACACTGTTTATTGTGGCCAACGGTTACACAGAAAAAACAGGCTGTGTTCTAAATGGCACTCCATAGATGCGGTAAATAGGTCAATGAAACACAGACCGTGGGGTACAGAAGAAGGACGCCGGATTGGCGCACATTCAACAAATCTGAATATCAGTCAAATCAGTCATGATTGATGGTCCACAATGTGGTTACTAAAGTCCGATTTGGATATAATATTTGGCTGTTTTTCGATTTAAAATAACCTTTTTCAGGTTTAGAAGAAGTGACTGCTATGCTAACTCGTGTTCGAATAAGCTGGTAGCATAGCTAGCATACAGAAATCGGTGTTGGTAGTCAAAGTCGGTTTTTAACTGTAATGCAGTTGATTGGTGAAATACACATATAAACACAAGCCTTAACATTGGTTACTTTTGGTGGGAGGGGGGGGGACAATAAGGAGATTCAGGATTTTTCCCCCACACGTTTCCATGGCATTTCCATTGTTGTGGTCGTGTTTGATTGACCTCTTTACCGCATGTATTCCCTATTTATACAACGGGTGGGTCCAGTCCTGGATGCTGATTGGTTAAAACCGCATTCCAGACGGTGTCTATTTCACGACTACTACCGGCTATGATGGTGAAATGCCTATTTACTGTTCCATCTCACTGCGCAATCGACTGTCCTATGAGCCTATCCAGGAAACTGGATAAACCCATCCACTGTAAAAAAAAAAAAAGCATCTGGACATTATTTCCCCTTTCTTTAAGCCTAACATCTGTTTTTCAACAGCGGAAATGTGCATAAACAATATTTACATTTTGATTTGCGATCTCCACCTCATCATAGAAAGTGTACGGACAAGACAAACAACAAGTTGGTCTGGTTGTCATAGTAACATACAACAACTAGCTAGCTAGTTAGGGTGACCAGACGTCCCCGTTTTTCCGGGGACAGTCCCCGTGATAGCTCAGCTGCGGGGATAACAAAGTTACAGTATTGTTTCGTTGATTAAAATCAGTTAAAATGTTTTCTCTTTTTAAATCTGGTATAGCCATTTAGCTTAGATAGCTAGGGCCTAGGCTAGCTTGGCATAGAACGCATAGAAGTAATGACCAGTCGGCGTGGCTGGCAACGATGCCAATACAATGAACAACCAGACGGCCAATCGAACCAAAATGACCAGCCGCCTTGGGTAGCAACCTTAAATTGTGTTGGTGACTATGTCTCATGGAAGGAAGAAAGTAGTATGAATAAATTAATCAAAATCAAGTTTTTAATGAAAATATGTCAATCATTATTTTAATATGTTGGTATACTGTTGTATAAAATGCCCTCGACTTCATCCGGGGCCTTAACAACACCCGTGCCAATGTATCCTCCAAACCACGGCTTCTAGGGCATTATCACGTAATGAGTGCACTATTTTTCACCAGAGCCCATAGGGGTGCAGACACAGTGTTCTGTTGAATCCTTACACACATATAGAATAAACAGCTGAGGTAGGCCACCGGGGCTCTACTCAACTGTATGTCAAACTAAAGTATGTCTGTGCCCCAAAAGTAGTGCACTAAAAGGGTATAGCGTGCCATTTTGGGACACAACCGCTGTCTTCCCTAAGCTAGTCTGCCTGTATCCCACTGGGAAGCATTCCTTTAAGTAACGTCAGCTAGCCACAGCCAAGGCCAGACCAACTAACCTGCACTTTAACATGTCGCTGTCTCCTATATCCTGATTTATGTCTGGCCTGTGTGTGTGTGTGTGTGTGTGTGTGTGTGTGTGTGTGTGTGTGTGTGTGTGTGTGTGTGTGTGTGTGTGTGCGCGCGTGTGTTTTTCTAACATGGTACAGTGGGTCTTTTTCTCTTTATGTTTTCTCTCTCCGACTGAGTATGCACACGGCAGCCATGTCTAAATCCCATGACTATAATCAAGGCCTCCCCATAATCACGACAGGACAGTCCACTGATGCAATTGCACATCAAAGCCAGAACAACCAGACTCTCCTTTCACTGCTCCACCAGCACAACCAGTCATTATCTATGTCACTGGGCACAAGATGTCTCCTTTTTTTTTTTTTTTACAAATCCCTTATACAAAACACTGTGTCCCAAATAGTACCCTATTCCTTATTTAATGTACTATATTGGAAATAGAATGCCGTGTGGCATGCAGACACTGATTTAAATGGACAATACACTCCAAAACCAAAGTTGGTTCAGACTTCAAAAGTAGTCTCGTGCCAAGATACAGATATGTTCACATCCCATTCCTGGTTTCTTGACAAAACATCTGCCAAAACTTTGATTTTGGAGTGCATTGTCCAGAAAATAAAAGTACAATGCAATACTATACAACTTAAACATCTGTATATCTTTAAGAGCACATCTTCCTAATCTAAAAGCTAGAAGCCAATGACGGAGGAGAACTCAAGTGAAGAGAATCCATTAGTACGGGTCCTTCGGTGTAATGCAACCCAACGGAATGGGTTTGTGTTTGTTTTGCCGCGTGTCTAGAACTCGTTATAGTCTGGGCTATTTTGGAGCGCTGATTGAGTCTGATGGCGTCTGGCTCTAATGTGCTTCTGCTGGCCGCTGCTCTGTGGGGGGGACTTAGTGCCGGCTTGGCATCATTGTTGTCATCATTGTTGCCATCTTGCACTGTCTATGTGGACAAATGTACATTTAGTAAGCATGTGGTCTGACCTAATCAAAACAGATGCCCAAGAATATAAATGGATATTGCTCTATATCTGGGTAAATGCATTTGCTGAGCAACTGTGACGTTACTGAAACTGAATAAAAAACACTAATAAAATCCATTGAATGGTTCACTTAGGTATGCCTGTAGGCTATATTGACTGTACTGCATTTGCATGGTGTGTTTGTCACAGGAGGTTGGTGCCACCTTAATTGGGGAGGTCAGGCTTGTGGTAATGGCTGAGGCAGAATAGTATCAACTACATCAAACATGTGTTTGACGCCGTTCCATTTGCTACATTCCAGCCATTATTAAGAGCCAGCCCTCCCCTCAGCAGCGTTCACGTGTGTATGTGTGCGTGTGTGCGTGTGTGCGTGTGTGTGTGCGCGTGTGTGCGTGTGTAGTCACTTACCGGCTGATTTGGGCCTGTCGTTAGCGTAGGCCATGCGGATGGCTCGGGCAGTGCTGGGGGAGAGCGTTCCAAACCCAGAGGAATCGGAGAGACCCATAGGAGACAGGCCCTCACTCAGCTCATAGAATCCTGCAAACACATGTATACCATTTAAACAGATGTTTTTATCTGAAGCGACTTACAGTACAGTGAACGCATACATTTTTTCGTATGTGTATGAGGTCCCTGTGGGAAATTAACTGACACAATCTTAACTTTGCTACCTCCATGCTCTTTCCAACTGAGCCACACAGGACCAATACCACTCACGTCTCAGCCCATTTACGATTTGTGAGTACTGGTTTGCAAGTGCAACTGTCTGTAGTTCCTGTGGATGGTTGTTTCTACACATTGGGTATGTGGATAGTCTCTTTTCTTATGGACCGGAACACTAACTGATTTGAAAAGAAAGAAAGTGCCATGTTCACTTGTATCTACCAGTTTTGTAACTGTCAGCTGTAGGCGGGTGGGTCCCTCTTATATTGGCCTCTCTAGATTTAATTTGTACTCTTTTTAATGAGCTTTTTTTGTTTATTTTGTCTTTCTCTGCCTGCAACCAAGATGAAAATGTGGGTCCCGAAAATGACGACAAAAGAAGCGTTGAGCTGGTAGTCAAGTCTGGATCAAAAGAGTAAACCCACTCAAAAAAGACTTACACAGCATTTATTTTTTATGTGACTATAGCTGAGTTAAGAAGACAGGACTGTTTGCAGATATACTGTGGCCTTGTAACCCAATGTATTTCCATGTTGAAAGTCAACGGCATGTTAGTCATTTACTCATTGCTCAAGGCATTTGATGCCTCTCGATGTTTCCTTTTTTAAACTCTCAAGGCTTCTCAAAGTGTTTTTTCAATGTGCCAACCTCAATCTCCAAATCGCCAGCCGACTGTGCATACTTTGAGGTAATTGACCCAATATTTTATACTCCTGGCAGTTTCGGGGAAAGTACATTTTCATTGGACGGCTCACAGCTCTTCAAGCCAAGTCATTTTAAACTCTCAGCAAAAATGCTCCCTCGGAAAACTGAATGCATTTATCAACTTAATGTGGGCTTGTTTCCTGCTTTGATTCACAAAGAACACACGAAACGCAGCCCTAGACAGTCCCTCGTTATCAGTGGAGGAAGGGGAGAACCACCGTCCTCAGTGAATTTCATAAAAATAAAAAGTGAAGTTATCCTTTTTAGATAAAACTATACTAAATATCTTCACGTCAACAAATCACGGATTAAAACACACTCTTTCGCAATGAAGGTCTACAGTAGCCTCAGCAACATTCTGTAGGGTAGCACCATGCTGTAGCCAGAGGACAGCTACCTTCCGTCCTCCTCTGGGTACATTGACTTCAATACAAAACCTAGGAAGCTCATGGTTCTCACCCCTTTCCATAGACTTACACAGTAATTGTGACAACTTCCGGAGGACGTCCTACCAACCTATCAGAGCTCTTGCAGCTTGAACTGATTATGGTGTCTACCCAATCAAAGGATCAGAGAATGAATCTAGTACTGAAAGCATTAGCTACAGCTAGCTAGCACTGCAGTGCATAAAATGTGGTGAATAGCTGACTCAAAGAGAGAGAAAGACAATAGTTGAACAGTTTTGTAGAAATTCATTTCTTCAAAAGAGAAAGAGAGAGAGCTATATTTTGTTGTTTTTTTATTTTCACTTTCACTTAGTTAGCGAATACAGCTAGCTAGTTTAGCCTACTCAAAACACCCAACTCAAACAGAGAGGGATGCTATATTAGATAGCTGGCTATAGCTATTCAACACTGAAACTCTTCCAAGTCAAGGTAAGCTTTTGGTTTTATTAATTTATTGCCACCGGGGCTCACCCATGTAACTGCTTACTGACTGTACACTGTACTGCATGATTGTAGCGGGTTTACTACTAGTAGCTATGTTGACTATGACTTGTAGCGGTTATGATATGAAGGTTTGGCTTGGAAAGGTTTTTTCACCTGGTTACAGACAGCTGATATGTTGTGCACTGATGTCCAAGCCAGGGAAAAGGTGAGCAGAGGAGAGCACATAAATGCAAGAAGGATTATAGCTACAATGATCAAAGTGATCATGATGTTTGTATGTGGCCACTATGAACCTTGATTGCTCAAATTTCTCTCGACCTGTGCACCTAAGTTGCAAAATGTCATTCATAGGCTAGGTTGCAGTAACCTCAGGATGGGTAAAGGGAAAATTTGAGTATCATGCATAAACCTATCGATGTTACATTGAACTGGGTGAATGGAATATGAATGACAGTCAACCAATATGATGGAATAGAAATAAGGCCTTGGTCAGAAAAATTATTATCGTCTTCCCTCATTTTAAACGGCACCAACCGCCACTGCTCCAAAAGGACTAGTGTGAAATATACAGTACTACACAGTAAGACTGAGGTGAGATAGGGGTGAGATAGCTATATAGAGCAGTAATAGGCCCACTGTGGGGTAATTTAAGTTACCATTCTAAAATAGAGCAGACGTGTCTGCCTGCTTTTGTTGCTGCCAGGCTACCAAACCACCTCATATAATGATGTCAGCCTCCGAGGACAGAAACTAGATGGGCCTTGGTAATATCTCTCTCTGCCTCTCAGCATCAGATGGTGACATGCTCAGATGGAACTAGAGCATGGAGATATGGAACTAGAGCATGGAGATATGGAACTAGAGCATGGAGATATGGAACTAGAGCATGGAGATATGGAACTAGAGCATGGAGATATGGAACTAGAGCATGGAGATATGGAACTAGAGCAGGCTCATGGTTAGGCCTATCCCCACTATGTGTGAATAGTACCTTGATTACAATGTCTTCATAAAATAAATGTTTCTTAACTTATTCACTACCATGCATATGTGACAGACTGGGTTGCAAGCTGGGTGTCCTGCCCACTACAAGACTGTGTTAGCCCACTGAGCTAAATGCCTAGGCATTAGCTTATAGGAGCTAACAAGTGTCTTCTGGTCTCGTTTAAGGATAGTCATCACGCAAACCACCTCCGTTACACATAGTAGATCACATAATTTACACTTGCTCCCACACCAAACTGTCATACTACCGACAATGGCTATGTTTTGTTTAGCAGAAAGAAGATAGATTGAACAAATGGCTTACGGAAAAGTTAGCAAAATAGAGTAACTTTACCATCACAGGTTTTCCAGAGATCCCAGTTGGAGGATTCCCGGATTTCCTGCTTATTCCCTGTTGATTCCAGGAATCTTGAAACCGTGATATCTGGAAAACCTGGGAATTTTGCAACCATACACAAGGGTCCAATTTGTGTCGTGTTATGTTACCTGAGCTGGGCCGATTGTCCACCACGTCAGTCGGGGGCTCCACTGCGCTATCCTCTGTATCAACCCTCAGCTCCCCAATCTTCTGCTCCAGAGATGCCATCAGACCCCATGGAGTACACTGTGGACTGCTCTGGAACACAAAGAGAGAAATAGAATCAGGGTTAGAGACTGTATTTGGATGTTCTACACACACACACACACACACAGTCTCATCTCCCAGGGTCAGAAACAAAGCCAGAGACAATGCTAGATCACAAACAACCTTCACATTCGCAGACTGCTATCACAACACGCGGCAGGTAGCCTAGCGGTTAGAGTGTTGAGCCACTAACCGAAAGGTCGCTGGTTTAAATACCCGAGCCGACAAAGTGAAAAGATCTGTTGATGTGCCTATGAGCAAGGCTCCAGGGGCGCTGTACTACTATGGCTGACCCTGAAAAACAACATATTTCACTGCACGTCATTCCCCCCCACACACAGATATACACTGAGATACAAGGATATACACACACGGTTGTGCATGCACACACACACAGAAAGCCTCTGCCAAATCTCTCAAACAAATGGTTGGTGAAGGATGGGAACAGCATCGGCTTTGGAGGAGGTTAAAGCTGTCAAAACAACAGGCCTCAGCCTTCGCCCCATGAGCGGAACAGCAGTATCGAATATATTACAGACAGAAGGAGAAAGAGGAGAGAGAGAGAGAGAGAGAGAGAGAGAGAGAGAGAGAGAGAGAGAGAGAGAGAGAGAGAGAGAGAGAGAGAGAGAGAAGAGGGAGACAGGGGGGAGGAAAATACAAGACAACCACACTCAAATCTCTTAGTGAAGCATTATAGGGGGCAAACCTTGAGCATCTCTTACTCAATCAATAACTAAATTGCACAATCAATCAACCAATCGAGCGTCCATTTACCGAAATGCCCGCAACAGGGAAGCGAGAGAGAGAGAGAGAGAGAGAGAGAGAGAGAGAGAGAAAAAGAGAAGGGGGGGTAGAAAAAGTGAGAGGGCAAATGAGGGACACAACTCAACCCTATATGTGTACAGAGTCAGCTGATTTCTCCTGTGATTACCTTACATACTTACCAGTAACAGTGAACCGCTGATTTCTCCTGTGATTACCTTACATACACAGTGAACAGTAAACCGCTGATTTCTGACACTTAGCTTTTCCTAATCAGTTAATATGTAGCTTTTCAACCATTAGGATTGTTCTGAAAGACAACGTATACACATGTTGTTGGTTCAGGTGAGGGATACAAATTGAAATTCAGCATTGGGAGATGACTTACTTTCTCTAGGAATGTTCTAGAGAAGGTAATGGGAGATGGGAGCAAGGTTTTAATCACTGCTGAATCACACACACACACACACACACACACAGCTTGCTGGCTCATAACATCGGCGTGAATCCACCAGCTGAGAAGGCAGAAAAGCCTGCTGGGTAATATGGCAGAGATAATGTTCCATATTTTATACAGAGGAGAAAGAGAGGGGGAATCTGGGAATCATGCTGATGTCATGTGTGTGTGGGCATACAAGCTGATGCTGACAACGCACACCTGCACACATTGTACACGTCAAATTGCAAACCCACACTTGCACACATTTTACAACCCAACACACACACACACACAGCTGTTAGACTCGCCATCTCGAACATCTGATGAAGTGGGGAAGGTTTCCACAGTGCAGCTGAGAATGAGCTGTGCATCCCTGTTTGAATCAGGTATTTCTCACCCAGTAAAAAGTACCATATAAAAGCAGGGGAGCTGTGGGGTGAAAACACAGACATGCTGATCCATCCAGCAAAACATGGGGAACTTACTGGAAAGAAGGGCAAGAGGAAAGGGTAGAGGCTGAAATGGAGGGAAGAGAGGAAGAGTTGAGGAGAGAGAGAGAGAGAAGAGAGAGATATAAATAGAGAAGGAAACAAGATGAGAGAGAAGAGAGAAAGATCTTTCCCATCTTACTCAACCATCCTTGTTTTATGTTTGCTTTGCCAATGTAAGTGCTCTAACTCTCCCTATCAAAAAGGTTTTTTGAATTCAATTGAAAGAGAGAGAGAGAGGGCGAGAGAGAGATCAAGACAGCATTCAATAGAGAGATGCATCTTGTCAACACAAATTCGTTTTTTTTTTGTTCAATTCGTGTCAATCACTCTGACAAAATGTCAGCTCCAAAACTGTCACCCCCTTCCTATAGCCCTAGTGCACTCTCCCTTCCCCCTTCCTCTCTCCCCTCCAGGGTTCCACAGTGGAGCGACTCATCGGACAAGGAGCAGGCCCCGCCTCTCCGGTCAGGGGCAGGGGTGGTCCAACAACCTCAAGGAAGAGGGATGCAAACATACCACCCTGGGATGTCAGTCTCTCACTACCCCCTCCCCCATGTCTCTCTCTAGTAAGACTGAGTCAGGCTTTGTGCTCAGAGGAACTCTAACTGCTGAGGAGGAGGAGGAGGAGGGTAAAGATGTTAGAGAGGGTGATTGATGAACACAAGAGTTAGAGAGGGTGATTGATGAACACAAGAGTTAGAGAGGGTGACTGATGAACACAAGAGTTAGAGAGGGTGATTGATGAACACTAACTAATTTGAGGGTTATCAGGGTAGTAATGGCGCCGGAGCAGAAGGCAGACGTTTTACGTGCCCCCAACCAATTGTGTTCTTTTGTTTGTTTATCTGCGTTGTTTGTAACTTGTTTTTGTACTATTTTTGTACATAATGTTGCCGCTACCGTCTCTTATGACCGAAAATAACTTGTAGACATCAGGACTGCGATTACTCACCACGGACTAGCAGAATCCTTTTTCTTCTTTAACGACTCTGACGAGCCCGAGGCGGAGGACATACGGCTCCCTCGGGAACAGGCCCCGACCCCCGTGATCTGCGCGAAGAGGAAGCGGAGAAAGAGAGGCCGGAGGGCGGGCTGCCTTCTGAGAAGTCGGAGGCGATCGAATAAACCCCCACTCCCCTCAATTCTGCTCGCAAACATGCAATCTTTGGACAATAAAATGGACGAGTTATTGGGAAGATTAAACTACCGGGACATTAAAAACTGTAACATCTTATGCTTCACAGTCGTGGCTGAACGACAACAAAAATCAACATACAGCTAGATGGTTATATGATGTACCGGCAAGATAGAACAGCGGCGTCTGGTAAGACAAGGGGTGGCAGTCTATGTATTTTTGTAAACATCAGCTGGTGCATGATATCTAAGGAAGTCTCGAGCCATTGCTTACCTGATGTAGAGTTTCTCATGATAAGCTGCAGACCACATTACCTACAGAGAGAGTTCTCATCTATATTGTTTGTAGCTGAGGCTAGCACCAAAATAGCATTGAATGAGCTGTATTCCTCCATAAGAAAACAAGAAAACTCTCACCCAGAGGTGGCGCTCCTAGTAGCCGGGGACTTTAATGCAGGGAAACTTAAATCAGTTTTATCAATTTCTATCAACATGTTTTTTTTTTTTAATATTTTTATTTCCCCTTTATTTAACCAGGTAGTTCTATATGATGTCATAATACACCTTTATTTAACCAGGTAGTTCTATATGATGTCATAATACACCTTTATTTAACCAGGTAGTTATATATGATGTCATAATACACCTTTATTTAACCAGGTAGTTCTATATGATGTCATAATACACCTTTATTTAACCAGGTAGTTCTATATGATGTCGTAATACACCTTTATTTAACCAGGTAGTTCTATATGATGTCATAATACAGGTAGGCCAGTTGAGTTCTCATTTACAACTGCGACCTGGCCAAGATAAAGCACAGCAGTTCGACACAAACAACAACACAGAGTTACACACTGGAGTAAACAAACACTCAGTCAATAATACAGTAGGAAAAAAAACAAATCTATATACAATGTGTGCAAATGAGATAGGATAAGGAACATAAGGCAATAAATAGGCCATGGTGGCAAAGTAACTACAGTACAGCAATTTAACACTGGAATGGTAAATGTGCAGTAGATGAATGTGCAAAGTAAAAATACTGGGGTGCAAAGGAGCAAGATAAATAAATGACTATGGTAGGGGATGAGGTAGTTGGTTGGGCTATGTACAGGTGCAGTGATCTGTGAGCTGCTCTGACAGCTGGTGCTTGAAACTAGTGAGGAAGATAAGTGTCTCCAGTTTCAACGATTTTTGTAGTTTGTTCCAGTCATTGGCAGCAGAGAACTGGAAGGAAAGGCGGCCAAAAGAGGAATTGGCTTTGGGGGTGGCCAGTGAGATATACCTGCTGGAGCGAGTGCTACGGGTGGGTGCTGCTATGGTTACCAGCGAGCTGAGATAAGGCGGGGCTTTACCTAGCAGGGACTTGTAGATGACCTGGAGCCAGTGGGTCTGGCGACGAGTATGTAGCGAGGGCCAGCCGACTAGAGCATACAGGTCGCAGTGGTGGGTAGTATATGGGGCTTTGGTGACAAAGCGGATGGCACTGTGATAGACTGCATCCAGTTTGCTGAGTATGTTAAATGTGCAACCAGAGGGAAAAGAACTCTGGACCACCTATACTCCACACACAGAGATGCACAGAGATGCATACAAAGCTCTCCCTCACCCTCCATTTGGCAAATCTGACCAATTCCATCCTCCTGATTCTTCCTTACAAGCAAAAGGTTAAGCAGGAGCACGTCCCCATTCTCATCGACGGGGCTGCAGTAGAGCAGGTTGAGAGCTTCAAGTTCCTTGGTGTCCACATCACCAACAAACTAACATGGACCAAGCACACCATTAAAGTTGTGAAGCGGGCACGACAAAACCTATTCCCCCTCAGGAGACTGAAAATATTTGGCATGGGTCCTCAGATCCTCAAAAGGTTCTACAGCTGCACCATCGAGAGCATCCTGACCGGTTGCATCACTGCCTGGTATGGCAACTGCTCGGCCTCCGACCGCAAGGCACTACAGAGGGTAGTGCAAACGGCCCAGTACATCACTGGGGCCAAGCTTCCTGCCATCCAGGACCTCTATGCCAGGCGGTGTCAGAGGAAGGCCCTGAAAATTGTCAAAGATTCCAGCCACCCTAGTCATAGACTGTTCTCTCTGCTACCACACGGCAAGCGGTACCGGAGCACCAAGTCTAGGTCCAAGAGGCTTCTAAACAGCTTCTACACCCAAGCCATAAGACTCCTGAACATCTAGTCAAATGGCTACCTAGACTATTCACATTGCCTTGCCCCCCCCCCCATCCCCACCACTCTCTGTTGTCATCTATGCATAGTCACTTTAATAACTCTACCTACATGTACATACTACCTCAACTAACCGTAAATATATATATATATAGGTATTTTTTACTGCTCCTCTTTAATTACTTGTTACTTTTATCTCTTATCCGTATTTGTTTCAACTGCACTGTCGGTTAGGGGCTCGTAAGTAAGCATTTCACTGTAAGGTCTACACCTGTTGTATTCGGCGCATGTGACTAATACAATTTGATTTGATTTAGTACTACGACAGATAGTGCCCTTGAGCAAAGCACTTAACCCTAATTGCACCTGTAAATAGCTTTGGGCCCAGTTTCCCAAAATAATCTTAAAGCTAAGTTCATCGTTAGAACTTAATAATCATTATTAAACGCTGTACTTGAAAAGGCTCGTAATCCAAAACATATTAATAAACAGCAATTGCCTTGAGTTACAGTAAATCGTCTTTCTCTCCCCCTCCCCTACCTCCCACACATTTCATCTCCCTAGTCTAAATGATTCAAACCATCTTTAAAAAGTGATTAAAACTTGGATGCATTTCTCCCTCCAAGTTCTGGGAGTCTAGCCTAACTCCCAGTACCTCTCCTGAGGGCCTCGAACCTTCCCATAGTCCTCTAGTCCCCCATCATATGATGTGTTTGGCATCATCATCATGATGTGGCAAGTGACACATTGCTTCTTGAATGTAAAATATCTTGAAAACATGACTGCTGACAACCAAAACATTTTGGGACTGTATCAACAGTGTGTGAACTAAATATAGTTTTGGAGTTATCCTTTAATAAAGTATTATATTGCTGGGTTACAATGGGCCCTGGTCAAAAGGAGTGGACTATATAGGGAATATGTTACCATTGGGGACACGCATACAGAGTTTCCAGAGTGGTGCAGCTGAATGAAGTCACATTGTGCTTAACTGTATAGACTTTTTTTGCTTTGTGAGTTGTTCAATAGTGTGCACACACCCGCACTCTCACACTCTCGCTCAATCACACGCACGCGCATACAAATCACACTGGAGGGCACAAAACCGTCCAGTTCAAACAGAAGCCCCCACACTGTGCAGTGTGCTGCGGTGTGGTGCAGTCTAGTGTGGGTGAGTACGCGGGAGGCCACGCTGCCTTTGTGCAGGGCCCCCTGACAGGTCAAATCACAGTGGTGTGTTTGTGTTTGCTGATGACGAGGGGCCCCCAGAGGGCCTGCTGGAAGCACCCAAAGTAAAATCAACTCTAACTGTGCATTCCAAATGGCACCATATTCCCTATAGGCCCTGGTCAAAAGTAGTGCATTATAAAGGAAATAGGATGCCATTTGGAGCCTTAAGCTTGTTAGGTAAACCCAATGATGTAACACCCCTAGCGTTGTCACGGCAACAAAGTGGGGTGCCTTCTCCATAAGTGGGGTAGAGAGGGAGAGAGGGAGGGAAAAAAGAGAAGGGGTAGAGAGAGAGAGAGAGAGAGACAGAAAAAGAAAATGCGAGTAAAAGGACAGGAGAGAAAAAAGGAGACATTATGTTTCCCATGCCAATAAAGCCCCTTAAATTGAAATTGAATTGAGAGAGAAAGAAAGAGAGAGAGTTCGGAGGAGCGACTGAGTGAGAGAGATTGAAGGCATGTCACACAGCCATCCCCTTAGAGCAACACTCAATCAATCTCCACAAGCATTCTCCATCTCCCTTAATCAATTATTCAGCCCTCTCCTATCCTTTTATCTCCCTTTCACAGTCCCAAAACAAACACCCCACCCTAACAGACAGACACCAGCACTACAATACATTACAACTTTCTATCCCTTTCTACCCAGCTAAAATACACTCTCAAGCATGCTCCATTCGAGTCCAACACACACTCCTCATCCCGGCTTCCACTCATGTCTCTCTTCAGGCAGGATTCCTGTGCAATTAAACCTTTTTGTTCCCATCAATTATTAACAGCCTGCGTCGTGGCTCACCGCTAACAACCGCTAACAGCTTCTCTCAGCACTGAGTACGGCTAATTATGCCCCTGCTGGATCCTCCAACTCCCAGCAGGGGAGGGAAGGCAGCCTGCTGCTCAGCGAAACCTAGCAGGGAGCCCTGAACCTGGGTACTGAGGTTGGTAGTCGGCCTCCGTGGAGCGGGGGGGGGGTGGTGGTGGTGGGGATGGTAGAGGAGATCCATAATTGTGTTGTACGTATTTTCACCTCAAGCCAACATGGGGGATTCTTTTCAGGGGGTTGGAGATGGTGGGGGGGTTCGAGGTCAAGGTTGTCAGTAGCCATAGATCTGGGATCAGAGTACTCCCTGATACAAACCATTAGGGGAATGGAAAAAGTTCTGACCCTACGTCAGTGTTTTAGAGCTTCTGCCCACTCCCCTCATCCCTGGAACTGTGTGTAGAGGGAGTAGGGTGAAGTTGCCCCTAGACACTAATGGTTATGCTTAGGATTGGGGAGGGGAATCTGACCCTAGATGTGTACCTAGGGGAAAATTCACCCCAGAGTGTGTCTAGAGACCCCCACAACAAGAGAGAAGTGACAACAACCCCCCTTCTCTCTCTCTACTGCTTTGATTCTGTACACACACTCGTCTGACACTCCACAATATTTACCCAACACAGCTAGGCATGAAACACACACAAAACACACACAGGCTATGCAAACACACACACCCACCCACACACACACACACACACATTCAACATTAGAGTAGAGTGTGAGTGTCACAATATGAGAAGCTCCGGTGACACATGGCCACACAGCTGCAAGGGGCTCCATGGGGGGGCTTACAGTGCAGCCTGCTAATGGGAGGACAAACACATGCATATTCACACACACGTGTGCGCCCACACACACACACACACACAAACATATTATTTGAATAACATTCCCACACATGCATTGATATCACATAGCAGCACTGCTTTGATATCACAAATACAATACACACAATCTGTCCTCCAATCCCCCCTCCATATACACACAAACATTCATCCGTTTTCTCTTTTAAGCACACACACACAAACACACACTTTTCCTCTGAAATGGGGACCGTATGTGATTTCCCAGCTGTTGTCTGTTGTCTGATGGCTGTCAGCACCACCGCCTCAGGAATAAACCTGGAGGGTCTGCTCACGCACACACACACACACACACACACACACACCTCCAACCTCAACCACATGGCAGCACTTTCCTCACACACACTCAACTTTCTCCTGTGACACACACACACACGCGCCCACACACACACACACACACACACAGTCACACACACACACACACACACCCAAACACACAGCAGTCCCTTACACATGGCCCTGGTTAATGCCTCATCTTTGTCCCACTACAGAAGGAGAATCAAGCACTGTTTGGTTATGAATCAGGCAGGATGTGAGGTCTGGCCTTAGAGCAGGCTGTCTGCAAAGGGTCAGCTTGGATATGTCCCAAATAACACCGTATGCCTTACATACTACTTTTGACCAGAGCCCCATATGTTCTGGTCATAATTAGTGCACTATATAGCGAATAAGGTGCCATTTGGGATGCAACCCTTTGTGTGGGGATGAAATCAGATGGCAAAATCCTTATTCCCTATTGATTGGCCTGTACGTGACTTAATAAATCCCTCCTCCATTGGATATCTGCTCCCAACTATGAATTTGTAACATGTAGGAAAGCATTTGGAGAAATAATGATTGCCGATTCTTTTGCTTGGTGCTTATATTATGGTCCAGGAATAACTTGTGCTGCGCAGATTAAGCATTGGACAAAAATGACTTAAAATTGAGAATCTCCATTGAACATGCTTTGTAGGATTAGGCTTAATCTGGGCCCCGTAACGGCATGGCCCTATATCTTTATTTTATGTAGAAATAGTCATATAGAAACATCAGATAGTCATTCTAGATAGTCCACATAATGAACATTTTGAAGGATTTATTGTTCAAAACCCACAAAGACAATCCCTCCCCCCAAAAAAATATTTCAAGCATTAACGCCTAACTATATTTCCCACAAGGTGATCATTGAGCGAGTTCGTGTTGCATGACTCTCTGGGTGGACCAATGGAATGGTCTAAAATGCTCAAACTTCGACCAACCGGGGCACCGAGCTACGCAAAACGAACAACACAAGAACAGTGGCTCAACAATAGGCCTATCGATATTCCAGTTAATTCGTGGCTATTTTTCACACAGTGGACTGAAGCGACTGAGAGAGAGACAGAGAGATTTAAAGTGACTTCTTTATAGGGGTTGTGTGCAAGTCATGCGTGTCGTTTTTCAGTCTATATTAGATGGAAAGCAACAAGGCAAGGAAACCATTTAGATTACATTCACATACAATTTCTCGCTTGATGCTGGAGGCAATTTTTAAGATGCTATTTATAGGCAGTGAGATAGTTCATTGCCAGGGCAAGTAAATTGTATTTAACATAAAATATATGGTTCTTATTTTAGTAGCCCGTGGCAAATTTTCAAAGCCATGTCCAGGTTATCCCCATATCACTAATTTAATCCATGGAGAAAATAATACTTGATGAAAAATTGCAACATGTTGTCCTGTCTTGTTTGTTTGCCAATGCTATTGTAATCCATGCTTTATGGAGACCACCCAAGACCATTATGAGGCGATAGAAACACTTGCATCAAGTACAGCATTTGTAGCCTGACGACTCACACCAAATTCTTCCGCTGCCTCTGTCATTTGCTACATACTTTAGTCTGAGATCCATTGAAGTTGTTTGTGATGTATTCATGAACTATTTTTTTCTTTTTACTGATTCGAGAGTCATGATTTGTTTTTCTGAGTGACTCGTTTCATTTAAGTTGTTCGTTTGACCTGCATGATCGGAAAATAGATCATGCTGCAGGCAGCAGAGAGAAGAAAAGGACTGATAGTTGATCGCATGGTGCACGAATTAATGGAATTAATTGAATATTGAATGTTATTATGGACACAGCTTTGTAGAACCAAAACATACACAGCCTCTGCTCAACAAACTGGAACTCGAGAACAAACCATTTTGGTGGCTGAAGTCCATGGACAATATTGTGCTTATCACCCTCACCGCAGACAAGCAATGCACTCCTCAGAGAGTCGTTCACAATCTAGTCGGGTTGCGGCCACAACCAGACTTTGTTTCAAATGTTTAAAAAAATTGTATGACTAGCAATCAAATGTAAATAGTTTAAAGCACACGTTTACAAGTCTGAGTCACAAATGACAGCTCCAATAAGCCACCTATGGTGAAGGACATGTGAAGGAGAGGCTGGTAGAATCATGACTCTTTCAGTTTTCAAGTTTTCAATTCATTGTTGGCCGGTAGGGGGTCCTGTGTGCTCTGGGCATTACTGACTCAAATGAACGAAATGAGTCAAAAGATGTATTATTTTGACTGAATGAGTCGAAAATATCAGAGTCAGTAAAAAGAGCTGATCTTCCCAACACTATTGTGGTGACAAAGGGCAAGAGGGGCTTGTACAAAGTCATCAGCGATTGGATCGTCTCTAACCAATCAGAGTATCAAAGCTAATTACTAATTTTCTAACGGTCAATGCTATCCGGGATCTTTGGGAAGTCCCTACCCTAAACCCTAAGCTTAACCCCTACCCTCACCCTGACCTTAACCATAACCCTTACCTATAATATAATATATGCTATTTAGCTGACACTATTAGCCAAAACGATTAACAGTCATGAATGTATACATTTTCCGTATTGTTGGCCTCAGTGGGTCGCGAAACCTACGATCCTGGAGCCAAAACGATTAACAGTCATGAATGTATACATTTTCCGTATTGTTGGCCTCAGTGGGTCGCGAAACCTACGATCCTGGAGCCAAAACGATTAACAGTCATGAATGTATACATTTTCCGTATTGTTGGCCTCAGTGGGTCGCGAAACCTACGATCCTGGAGTTGTATACGCCGTGTTCTACCAACTGAGCCACAGAGAACTCTAACCTTAACCATGACCTTAACCATGACCTTAACCCTTACCATTACCTTTAACCCTTACCTTAACCCTTACCTTAACCCTTACCTTAACCCTTACCTTAACCCTTACCATTACCTTTAACCCTTACCTTAACCCTTACCTTAACCCTTACCTTAACCATGACCTTAACCCTTACCATTACCTTTAACCCTTACCTTAACCCTTACCTTAACCCTTACCTTAACCCTTACCTTAACCCTTTTACATTTCAACTTCAATGGGGTAGGGATGTCACAAGGATCCTTGACAGCAAGGATAATTTTCAAACTGCCACTTTACCCACAACCCAGCGGTTTCTGGACCAATCAGATGGCCCCAAATGTGTTCTCATTCGGTGAAGGGTAGGGGAGGTAGTCAGATCAAGACTTATTGCTGAGAAGAAACTAATATCCATGGGCATGGCAGTGTTTTTCCAGTGCAAGGAGTATGGGTAGCCAGGCAACATTGCTTGGTCAATGAACAACTGCCTGTGCAATGACTGCACAAATATCTTAAGTTTAAAAAAAAAAATATTAAGCCTAGGTAATTCATAGAATTACTCTCTTCTCTTATAAATAGCAGCCAAGGGATAACCTGCAAAAGGCCTAAATAAATAATAATATGATAAATAAATACGAATTGTAGCATTCGGGCACTCCACACTGCCCTTTCCCACCTGGACAAAAGGAGCACTTATGTGTGAATGCTATCCATTGACTACAATAAAGGATATGGAGATATTATAGTTCATCATGGGATTATTACCGAGTAGGCTAGATAAATAATTGACAGGTGTCCCAACCAATGGTGGACACTAAGATTATCCCGAAACTATAAAAAACAACCTTCAGGGTCGATGCTACAGTATGTTGGTGGGCACGGTGCGACCTTTTCAAAACAAGACTTTATATTGATAATATAGCCAGGTGAACATAGTTTTTCGAAACAGCGTCAATAGACAATGGAATTTAAAAAAAACACAAGCACCGAATACACCGGCTTTGCCTTAAATGGTCACGCGCGCTCTGAGCAGCACACTCTATGGCGGTGTCGGGTCTACATTTGTGATGGTACCGTTATTCAGCACAGATACACTCGAGGCTATGACCCAATTTCATTCTAAGAGCACGAAAAGTATAACCATGCAGTAATAACAAATTGATAAAAAAAAAAAAAAAATGTACAACTAGAAGCTATGAATTAGATCGATACGAAAATGTTTTCTTATCGATTTAATATGCAATTTTAAGTACAATACGAAAGTCTTACCGGCTGGCGCCTATAACTCAAGTCGTCCAGCGCACAGTCGGCTGTGTCGGGAGAAGGCCGTGTCGGCTGGAGGTTGCTCCATGCCGGGCGTCCTGGGACAGAGTCGCCGATGGAGAGGGCGCGGAGCACTAGGCATTCCTGGCTCTGTTTCAGCAGCTCCAACTCACATATACCGGCCAAACTTGCCTCAAGGCGCTCCTTATTCCGTCTGCGCTCCGCTGTCATTGGGAAAGAAAACGCTCGGTACATCGTTCTCCTTGCTCGTTGACTCTTCTTCGATCGTCTCTCAGCCGTTCCTTCCTATTTAGTATCCAAGAACGGCTAAATGTTCTGCATAAATTTCAAAGTTAACTTCAGACTTTGATTTCCATGTTTAAAGCGAAGTAGCGACAGCAAGCGTTAGGTTACAGCTGCGCAACATTGTAGCCAGAACCGAGCCCATTCCTCCTGCTGGCTCAATGCTGTTGCTGGATTCCAATTCCGAAGCTGTCAATTTGACATTAGCATGCCCGCCCTTTTCCGATGGTCCATTGGTTGCCCAGAACATCAAAATAGTTAATATTCAAAAGGTATTCTACTCTTTAAGATGTCATTGGACACTGAGCTCTCCTTAGTATTCCATTGCTTGCAACATCATATTCCCTCTGCCAATTTTAATGCGTAAAAGTTGACACCAAGGGAGAGGAACACGTTGATCAAGTGTACCAGGCCAGCCTTTAATGAAAATCCATGCACCTTCTCTGGCTACCTCGCCTAAACCCATTGCAGTCACTAACTAGGTTTCCATCCAATTGGTGACAGATTTTCATGCGATTTTTATATTCTAAAATCCGCATAAAAACAATATGCGCATTTTCCTACCAGAGATGTCCCATTGGGCGCACCATGTAATTTCAACGTGGATATTTTGATCATATTGGGTTGAGATGTTGATCAATGATACAACCTTTATTCGCCCATTCAAAAAGACAGCCAGAAGTTTGTTGAATTCTCAATGTGTTATCACTATGCTTTCAACCATTTAAAAGCACAACAACATTCATGGAATACTTTGTATCAGATAGGACTATTGTGTATTTATACAACAACTTAAAATATCTGTGCACAATGTATTTAACACAACCTAATGCATTTGTGACTACTTTAAAAGTGCAAGTGAACAATGCTGTTCAAGATTCAGCGCAGATTATTATAGCAATTGTAAAGATCTCCACAGACCTGCGACATTTGCATGCTCTCTTGATCATACATGCTTCTATGATTACATAAGAAGACAAATACAGTAAAATCTAAATGTGGCCATGGATGTGTTACTCATTTTAACGTTGAATAAAATGCTGTTACATTAGTTTGTAAGATAGCCTTAACCTTAACTTTAGGCTATTTACTGTATTACAAAAGTAATATTTAATTGTGTTTGGTTGACCAAATATCAACATTTAAAGGAGATCTAATGCTTGGAAAGTTTCATTAAAGCCACTGGCTTAATCCTATTCTATAACTTTTATTTTTTGTTTCGTTGGAGACGTGAATTCAACATATCATTAATTTGTTAAACTTGTTGACAAGTTTATAGGCTATGTACTATATTGCAAAAGTGATATTGAATTGTGTTTGGTTGTCAATACAACCAAATATAACATTTGAAGGATATGTTGGATTCATGTCTCCACTGCAATCCAAAATCTAAGTTAAACAACTTTGGTTGATTTAAAATGTAATCTACAACTTAATAATCAATATGTTGGATTCACATCTCCTTCTCAACCAAAGATCAAACTTTATTTAAAGTGCATTTAAAGTTTGATTTGATTTTGTCCTATTCTTTAACTTAGATTTTTGAGACATGAATCCAACATATCAATTATTAATTTGTAGACAAACTGGAATTAAAGCTAGACTAAGTCAGTGGCACAGATGGTACTATCCAAGCAGAAGATACATCTCTTTCAAGTGTTGATATTTGGTTGTGTTTACAACCAAACACAATTGAATATCCAGTTTGTCTACAAATTAATAATTTATATGTTGGATTCAGGTCTTCATCTCAACCAAATATCTAAGTTAAAGAATAGGACTAAGTCAAATCAAACTTTAAATGCACTTTAAATAAAGTTTGATTTGATTTAGTCCTATTCTTTAACATAGATCTTTGGTTGAGAAGGAGATGTGAATCCAACATATTGATTATTAAGTTGTAGATTACATTTTAAATCAACCAAAGTTGTAGTTGAACCCTGGGTTGGATTGAACCAATAGCTGTTGATGATTTTGCAAATGCTGTATAGGCCTAAATAGTATTGTTGATGATATATTGTATGACAAATGTAATTTGCTCTGTTAAACCTACCCATTGCAATGACTTCAATAGCAGTAGTGAATATATTTAGTCATTCAGTAGAGATCTCTCAATAATTATTCTCAGGATAGCACATTTGTAGTATTCAATGACAAATATCCAAGCTATGTGGTTGGCTTGGCTAAAACCCTGGACGGGAGACCAAAGGAATAGCTGTAGATAAATCAATCTCCAGTAATGAGGTGCTGCACAAACCTATTTTTCTTTTTTTGATAGTGGATATAACGTTGAAAATCTCATGTTGTTTCAAACACACAAATTCAACATATTTTATACAAGGTTTGTTTATGTAAACATCGGTTACCATGATGACATAATCCTGTGGTTGAACTTTCACCCTCAAAACAACCGTTTATGTTGATTACTTTTTTCCCACATAGATTACACCTCAGAATACGTTGACAAACAACGTTGATTCAACCAGTTTGTACCCAGTGGGGTGTTTTCATCAAATGACTTGTTGCAGATAAAAGGCTGTGCGTGCACATAAAAATAACTGTTGCAGTTAAATTCCCATGTACCGAATAACAAATACTAGTTAAAAGGGTTTACATCGCATTTTCAGCTCTGCTGATGGTTTGGCACAAAAAAAATGTTGCGTTTATATATAGCAAATATGTCCACTCTGGTCTTGGTACATAGCCAACAGCTCGCACTCGCAGATACAGTGCGGGTATACATGATTATGGGATAATAAGGATGACAGAACCCGCGTGAGATTGAATTTTGAATTTCGTGGTCACACATTGAGATTTGTGGTTGCAAGGACAATTCGGAAATGTGTAATTTAATTTCGTAAACTTGTATCATGATGTGTAAAACATTTAACTATGAGTGATAAGTAGCTTGAAGAGAATTTCGTGGTCACACATTGAGATTTGTGGTTGCAAGGACAATTCGGAAATGTGTCATTTAATTTCGTAAACTTGTATCATGATGTGTAAAACATTTAACTATGAGTGATAAGTAGCTTGAAGAGGAGAAGAAATGTTATTTTTTCAAAGTAACGACATTACTACTCAGCCTGAAGTACTAGAATAAAACGATCTACTTGAAGGTAATCATCCATTTTATATGTGTGCATCGATTGTTTTGTGAAAAGACATGACAGTAGTTTGTTTAACATGGGAAATATAATGGTACATTTCAGACAAAATTGACAGCAGCTAATGTTAGCTAGCTGGCTGGCTTCTGACATTAATCCTAGCTTTACTATCAACTGCCTAGCTTCATCAGGCAGCTTTAGATGCGAGGGTAAAACAAATATAATATTTGCTAGTTAACCAACTGATTGATAGAATTGATATAAATGCCATTGGCAAGCTAGCTAGCTAAATTGAAACTTGTTCTTGGAGTTTATTCACATGGTTAGGTAGAAAGAGCATAACATGTGGATCTATATCATGCAGAATTGTAATTTGAGAAGCTCATTCAATAATACAGACTTGGGAGAATTCTGGCCCAGGGGACTGAACTGTTTGCAAAATTAAACAAAATGGCGCCAACAAATAGGGCTGCCGTGCTTCTAACTCGTGCTTCTAACTCTAAACTTTGCAATATTTTTTTTTTTTAGGTGTTATTTCTTACATTATTAGGCCAGGAAATGTGTATTATTACATACAGCCGGGAATAACTTTTGGATATCAGAGCGACGGTAACCCACCAGCATTACCAGCATTACGACCAGGAATACGACTTTCCCGAATCGGATCCTTTGTTCGTACCCCCCAGGGCAATTGACCTGATTCCAGAGTCTGATCCAAAACACCGGCGGCGGAAAAGAGGTACTCGGAGTGGACTTCTAGTTCGGCTCAGGAGGCGCACACACCACCCATGGCTTCCGAGTATATTACTCGCTAATGTTCAGTCTTTGGGTAATAAAGTTGACGAGCTCAGGGCGAGGATTTCCTTCCAGAGAGACATCAGGGACTGTAACATATTCCGTTTCACAGAAACATGGCTCTCTTGGGATATACTGTCTGAGTCCATACAGCCAGTTGGATTCTCAGTTCATCGCGCAGACAGGAATAAATATCTCTCCAGGAAGAAGAAGGGCGGGGGTGTATGTTTCATGATTAACTACTCATGGTGTGATTGTGATAACATACAGGGACTCAAGTCCTTTTGTTCACCTGACCTAGAATACATCACAATCAAATGCCGACGTATTGCCTCCCAATAGAATTCTCTTTGGTTATAGTAATACCCATGTATATTCCCCCTCAAGCCGATACCACGACGACCCTCAAAGAACTTCACTGGACTTTATGCAAACTGGAAACCACATATCCCGAGGCTGCATTTATTGTAGCTGTGGATTTTAACAGCAAATTTGAGGAAAATGCTACTGAAGTTCTATCAACACACTGACTGTAGTACTCGCGCTGCTAAGACACTCAACCACTGCTACTCCAACTTCCAGGATGCCTACAAGGCCCTCCCCTGCCCTCCCTTCGGCAAATCTGATCATGACTCCATTTTGCTCCTCCCTTCCTATAGGCAGAAACTCAAACAGGAAGTACCCGTGCTATTCAACGCTGGTCTGACCAATCGGAATCCACGCTTCAAGACTGTTTTGATCACGCGGACTGGGATATGTTCCAGGTAGCCTCCGAGAACAACATAGACAAATACACTGATACGGTGACTGAGTTTATCAGGAAGTGTATAGGAGATCTTGTACCCACTGTGACTATTAAAACCTACCCTAACCAGAAACCTTGGATAGATGGCAGCATTTGCGCAAAACTGAAAGCGCGAACCATCGCATTTAACAATGTTAAGGTGACTGGGAATATGGCCGAATACAAACAGTATAGTTATTCCCTCCATAAGGCAATCAAACAGGCAAAATGTCAGTATAGAGACAAAATGGAGTCGCAATTCACCGGCTCAGACACGAGACGTATGTGGCAGGGTCTACAGACAATCACGGGTTACAGAGGGAAAACCAGCCACGTTGCGGACACCAACGTCTTGCTTCTGGACAACTAAACACCTTCTTCGCCTGCTTTGAGGATAACAAAGTGCCACCGACGCGGCCCGCTACCAAGGACTGTGGGCTCTCCTGCTCCGTGGTCGACGTGAGTAAGACATTTAAGCGTATTAAGCAATCTTTAAGTCATCCCTCAGATTCTCAATTGGATTGAGGTCTGGGCTTTGACTAGGCCATTCCAAGACATTTAAATGTTTCCCCTTAAACCACTTGAGTGTTGCTTTCACAGTATGCTTAGGGTCATTGTCCTGCTGGAAGGTGAATCTCCGTCCTAGTCTCAAATCCCTGGAAGACTGAAACAGATTTCCCTCAAGGATTTCCCTGTATTTAGCGCCATCCATCATTCCTTCAATTCTGACCAGTTTCCCAGTCCCTCCCCACAGCATGATGCTGCCACCACCATGCTTCACTGTGGGGATGGTGTTCTTGGGGTGATGAGAGGTGTTGGGTTTGCGCCAGACATAGCGTTTTCTTGATGGCCAAAAAGCTAAATTTTAGTCTCATTTGACCAGAGTACCTTCTTCCATATGTTTGGGGAGTCTCCCACATGCCTTTTGGCGAACACCAAATGTGTTTGCTTATTTTTCTCTTTAAGCAAAGGGCTTTTTTTCTGGTCACTCTTCCGTAAAGCCCAGCTCTGTGGAGTGTACGTCTTAAAGTGGTCCTATGGACAGATACTCCAATCTCCACTGTGGAGCTTTGCAGCTCCTGCAGGGTTATCTTTGGTCTCTTTGTTGCCTCTCTGGTTAATGCCCTCCTTGCCAGGTCCGTGAGTTTTGGTGGGCAGCCCTCTCTTGGCAAGTTTGTTGTGGTGCCATATTCTTTCAATTTCTTAATAATGGATTTAATGGTGCTCTGTGGGATGTTCAAAGTTTCAGATATTTTTTTATAGCCCAACCCTGATCTGTACTTCTCCACAACTTTGTCCGTGACCTGTTTGGAGAGCTCCTTGGTCTTCATGGTGCCGCTTGCTTGGTGGTGCCCCTTGCTTAGTGGTGTTGCAGACAGGTGTATATATACTGAGATCATGTGACAGATCATGTGACACTTAGATTGCACACAGGTGGACTTTATTTAACTAATGATGTGACCTCTGAAGGTAATTGGTTGCACCAGATCTTATTTAGGGGCTTCATAGCAAAGGGGGTGAATACATATGCACACACCACTTTTATGTATTTTATTTTAATTTGTTTATAACAAGTTTTTTATTTTTTATTTCACTTCACCAATTTGGACTATTTTGTGTATGTCCATTACATGAAATCCAAATAAAAATCCATTCAAATTACAGGTTGTAATGCAACAAAATAGGAAAAACGCCAAGGGGGATGAATACTTTTGCAAGGCACTGTATCACCTCTACCTTACCTGACACCCTAGACCCACTTCGATTTGCTTACCACCCCAATAGATCCAGAGACGATGCAATCGCCATCACACTCCACACTGCCCTATCCCATCTGGACAAGAGGAATACCTATGTAAGAATGCTGTTCATTGACTTTAGCTCAGCATTCAACACTATAGTACCCTCCAAGCTCATCATTAAGCTTGAGGTCCTGGGTCTCAACCCCGCCTTGTGCAACTGGGTCCTGGATTTCCTGACGGGCCGCCCCCAGGTGCTGAAGGTAGGAAACAACACCTCCACTTCGCTGATCCTCAACACTGGGGTTCCACAAGGATACGTCTTTAGCCCTCTCCTGTACTCCCTGTTCACCCATGACTGCATGGCCACGCACGCCTCCAACTCAATCATCAAGTTTGCAGATGGCACAACAGTAATAGGCCTGACTACCAACAATGGCGAGACAGCCTACAGGGAGGTGAGTGCCCTGGGAGTGTGGTGCCAGGAAAATAACCTCTCACTCAACGTCAACAAAACAAAGGAGCTGATCGTTGACTTCAGGAAACAGCAGAGGGACCAACCCCCTATCCATATCGACGGGACCGCAGTGGACTATTGGAAAGCTTTCAATTTCCTCTGTGTACACATCACTGACAAACTGAAATGGTCCACCCACACATACAGTGTGGTGAAGAAGTCGCAACAGCGCCTCTTCAAGCTCTGGAGGCTGAAGAAATGTGCCTTGGCACCTAAAACCCTCACAAACTTTAACAGATGCACAATTGAGAGCATCGTGTCGGGCTGTATCACCGCCTGGTACGGCATTTGCACCACCCGCAACCGCAACCGCAGGGCTCTCCAGAGGGTAGTGCGGTCTGCCCAACGCATCACCGGGGGCAAACTACCTACCCTCCAGGACACCTACAGCACCCAATGTCACAGGAAGGCCAAAAAGATCATCAAGGACAACAACCAGCCGAGCCACTCCCTGTTCACCCCACTATCATCCAGAAGGCGACGTCAGTACAGGTGCATCAAAGCTGGGACCGAGAGACTGAAAAAAAGCTTCTATCTCAAGGCCATCAGACTGTTAAATAGCCATCACTAGCCGGCTCCCACCCGGTTACTCAACCCTGCACATTAGAGACTGCTGCACTACATTGAATTCACTGGCCACTTTAATAATGGAACACTAGTCACTTATATAATGTTTATGTTTTTTGCATTACTCATCTCACATGTACAGTATATAGTGTATTCTATCCTATTCTACTGTATCTTAGTCTATGCCGCTCTGACATTGCTCGCCCAAATATTTATATATTCTTAATTCTATTCCTTTACTTTAGATTTGTGTGTGTTGTGTGTATTGTTGTGAAATTGTTAGATATTACTGGTTAGATATTACTGCACTGTTGGAGCTAGAAACACATGCATTTCGCTACACCTGTAATAACATCTGCTAAACACGTGTATGTGACAAATAAAATTAGATTTTTGAGTTTTTGTTCAATTTAGACCACAGTTAGTTGAATGAGGTTTTAGTGAAGTGCTAGAACAAAAACATGTACACTGCTGTGTAAAACATCTATGGCTGTCATGACTTCAGTTGACTAAATGCAGGTACCATTTTATTTTGTTAATCTACGCAGGTTTGTTATTTGATTTCCTGGTGGAGATATATCAACCATACTCCAATGCAGGAGTCCTGCATGACATTTCCATGCATCCAGGATAAGGCCTGCTACCAGCAGGAACATGGAGCACTCAATGTCAGTAAGTCATGCATATTTTAAAATATATATAATTCTCCACTCATAACCTGTCTACCCCTGGAGTAACTCCCTGGCAAAGAGACTCATTAGAGGGTTTGGCAGGAGGCCATGGGCCAATGGGAAGATACAAATTGAACCACAGAGCATGTCCATCACAGCTGTTTGGTCGCGAAATACAATGTTTTATGTTTTTAATTGGTTGAAGGATAGTCTTTGCAACTTTTCTGATGGACAGCACAACTCACACACTCCTCCCTTTGAAAGCCATTGAGGTACTGTATCTTTTACTCATCCCTAATTCAAGCCCAGGTTGGGGTGAGGAGAGGGACGGAAGCAACACTGTTACATAAACCTCCTTCACTATGGCTGTCTGTCTGTGTGATGACATACAGCATATTATCCAGGGCCACTGGTTGGATTGGATTTAATGTACTCACTCCAAAACTCATGCTATCTCCTCCAGACAAGTCACCCAGACAAACTAACATGTGTCCATCCCCCTATCCCCAGGTGAGTCTCCTGGGCTATTGGCCTCTAGAGCTGCACATAAAAAAAACTGCCACCCTGTTGTCAGCTATCAGCAGACAGTTCCCTGAGGAAGGATGCAACTACAGTATCAAGGCTTTTCAATGGCCAAATTTGGAGGTTGATCACCAAACCCAATAAAGTTTTGTATAAACTCATGTTCGTTTTTTAAAAGTTGTTACAAAATAATACATTTTTCCCAGGCTGTTTTTTCACATTTTCACCAACTACTGTGGTAACTTAAACATCAAACAACATGCAGACTTTAATTTGTATTTGTGTATTATAAGACATCACACAGGTGTGCCAACTAAAATATATATACCTATATATAAGTATAAGTATATAAATATATATATACTAGCCTGAATAATAGGACAAATAGACAAGTGAATTTCAGTCAGTTATTGTTACTGTAGCAGTTTGTATGAACGAGTGATTACATAAAATACACGTTAACATGTTAAATGGCTATCAGACAGAGGTTAGGAGACTCTCACTTTAATTGTCAGGTAAGGTAACACTGAAGGCCCCAGTACTCAGTCAGGCAGCTGGAAGCAGATGTGCCACCATCCAGACCCATGTCACAGCATGCAGAGGCCTGATGGGAAGATGATAATATATATATACATGATGTACCTTTCATCACCAAAGCCAGGTTAGCATTTACTGCACATGTTGCTGAACAATCCAACCATTTTGTTAGTGTCATTGATATAAATGGGCAATTCACATGCAATATCCAGTTCATAAGCGTTGACTGTAATACCTCTAGGGTCCTGTGGTGATCTGGCAGCATGCTGCTTTCAAGTGATCTCACGCCTTCTCCACCTGAAATGCAATAACAACAAAAACATGAAGAGTAATAAGCCTAGTCAGTCAGTAACTTGGCTAACTAAACATTCATGTAAATGTAAATAAGCCAAATTATACCAAAACAATACAGCCTATTTGCAGGAGGGGCCTATTTCCTGTCAACTTTTTCAATCAATGAACAGGCAGTGGAACAAAGTAGTTTGACAAAAAGTGTTCAAAAGTCAGTAACAAGTATTTAAAATATAGCTAGCAAATATATCGTTTTTTCTTTTCTAGAAACCTCACATTATTAGCAAGAGTGATGATGGTGGGAGTTTTCCCCCCAGCAGTTTCGATTTAGCTAACGTTAGCTGGCTACATGTTGACAGCTATCAACTTTATCAATCAGATGGTTAACTAGCAAATATATTCATTTTCCCAAATAGCAGCATTGTGTTTGGCCACTGACTCTGAATTTAGTTCCAGTTTGTCTACAAATTAATAATTGATATGTTGGATTCACATCTCCATCTCAACCAAAAATCTACATTTAAAGAATAGGATAAAATCAAACTTTAAGGTTTGACTTAGTACTATTCTTTGACTTTTATTTTAGGTTGAAATGAAGACGTGAATCCAACATACTCATTACTAACTTGAAGATTAAATTTGACATCAATCAAAGCTTGAAACCCTATTTTTTGTTTAACCCTGGGTTGAACTGAAACAATATATACTTTATTTAACCTTTATTTAACTAGGCAAGTCAGTTAAGAACAAATTCTTATTTACAATGACGGCCTACAGGGGAACAGTGGGTTAACTGCCTTGTTCAGGGGCAGAACAACAGATTTATACCAACACCCTTTCGTTACTGGCCCAACGCTCTAACCACTAGGCTATCTGCCACCCCCTAACAATAGCTGTTGATGACTTTGCAAATGCCAAAAAGCCCTAAATAGTATCATTGATGATATATGACTTCTAAAGTATGGTTACATTTAATTTGTTCTGTTATTAAACCTTTCCTTTGGAATGACTTTGATAGCAACAGTGAATCTATTTAGTTATTAAGAGATCCCTCAAGACTCATTCTCACGATGGCACATTGGTAGTAGTCAGGAAACAATATCAAAGCTAAGCAGGGCTTGGTTAAAACCCTGGATGGGAGACCAAATGGATAACTATAGATAGACTCTCCAGTAGGAGGTGCTGCCCAGCCTGCTTTTTTTCTGATAATGGATATACCATTGAAGATCTGACGTTGTATGAAAGGTACAAATGCAACATAGACAAACATTGTATAAAGTATGTTGAAAATTGGTTACCATGATGACATAATTCTGTGGTAAGACATTTCACCCTCAAAACAACAAGTTTACATGAATTACTTTTTGCAAATCTAGGGTATTTTTCACATATTCTGCATGACAATACGTTGACAAATTACGTTGAAACAACATTGATTAAACCAGTTTGTGCCCAGTGAGTGGTTCTTAGCTCAGTTTCCATGAACTTGTCCAGTGATTTTTTTTAGAAAGTTTGCATAGGAAATAGATTGCCTGCTAGAGTGCGTTTCCACGTAACTATCTTGTGTCGATAAAACAGCAGGACGCAATGACGTCACACAGAGAAAAAAAAACACTATATATTTTTTTCTAAAACCTACAGTGTTGAGTAATAATGCCGTGGTTTAAGTGCTTCCATTACCCATTTATGCAGAATGCACATTTAATAAATTGGTGAGACTGTTTCATGTCTCAGGCCCACGAAAGCCGGCATGGATAGAATGCAATAATTGACTAATATTTGCCATATTCTAATTATTCTCATATGCCAACGTATCGCCACGGTCCGTGCCATGGTGAAACTTGCACTCCTGTAGATCTGAAGTAATTTTGCAAGCAGGACGCATTTAGAATGAAATGTGGAGGGGAGCTTTATAGTTACGTGTTGACATCAAATGCCCCGTGTACCTTAAATTATCATCATTTGTCGCAATAAAGAAAGTTGAACAAAAGAAAAATCCAGCTCTGTCGAACAGATAAAAATGTTGTCGATCTTTAGAAAATCTCTCCTATATCTTCCGTTTCCATTACACGTGATGATTATTTTTTTGAGACATTGCTTTTGTTGAAAAAACCCTACTGTTCTGTCTTTGGAATAACCATAATGTCGAGGTATATTTGCAGTCATGTGGTCCTCCCACTGCAATTTGGAAAAAGCATGCACAGTTTACGCTTCGATCACACCGACAGTGTCATTGCATTTTGGTACACCAGAATTACATTCATTTCCAATTAAACGCTGCGTTTGCCTTGCAGCATTGCGTTGCAGAGGTAGTTGCAGTGCGTTCGGTGTGGTTCATATGTTGTATGTATCGAACTGTACGCGTCGAACTGTACGCGCCAAACTGTACGCGTCAAACTGTAATGCGTAGACTGCTTGACAAAAATGGTAGCAGAAGGTGAATGTTGAACTTTTGTTGCATACCTATCCAGATGATGCTGCGTACTATTTTGCTAATTTAAAATTATGCCGTCGGTGTGTTCGAAGCGCTAGGCTACAGGGTGCTGAATGTGCACAGTGAGGAGCTTGATGCTCCATTACAATCAAATCTTCATCATGCAACCAGGATGCCAATTAACAAAAACATTGATCTTGCTCTTATCCATCTCATCATATAACCTAACCTGTCCAGTACCCACTTTATCAATGAACTGTTGTCTAAACCAGATTGGGCCATTTATTGCAACAGTTTGTGTGACAAAACTATGGGTAGAGTGGAAAATGCATTGGGAACACATTAACTCATGTTTTTTATTCAGTACAATGAAAACTTAAAGGGGGGGGCTGAACTTCCTGACTTGGCCTAGTTTTTTGGCTTGGTCATTAAAGATCAACTACCCATAAATAACTACTTTTCATTTTGAAAACAGCCTATGTGGCATCGATATGAGTCAGAAATATTTATTATACAGTCAAAATTGACTACAAAGTGTAAATAGGACAATTGTTTTTATAATGTCAGCCTCGTCCAAAACAGTTCTGTGAGACTTGTGGTCGTGACTGCATCACAACGTAAATTGGGTTTGTTGGGTTTGAGAGTTGGGTTTGTTTCCATCCTGCCCACAGCTGGCAGCACACAAGTAATCATCAATTCGGAGTGCAGCTGCACACAACCAGATCATAATGCTCATGGTAAACGTGGGTTAACTTTGGATATCCTTATGGGGCTAGTTAGGGACAATCGGTAAATTACACAATGTACATGGGACAATATGTTAAAATTCCAATAGCTCCAAGTTTGTATGACTTAAAAACCTCAAACCAACTATAAATTGTAGAAATTCATATACAAATGTAAAGTATTTAATAATAAAACCAAAGGTGTACAACATGAAAATATTGTCTCATTTACATTGTGTAATTTATTGACGGTCCCTAACTAGCCCCACAGATAGGCTTTCCGAAGTCAACTTTGCCATGGTTGCACACCAGCCTCCTAAAGCTAATTGCCGAAATAATTTGGCTAACTTTTCCCACCTGTGAACACACAGACTCCCACATCAACCTACACCCACGAAATGAACTTAGGTTTGAATTCAGTCATGAATTTCTTAAAAGGTGCAATATGCAGAAATTGCTCTGCCATTTCCTGGTTGCAAAAATGTGTATAGTTTTGCCTAATTTCAGGTTATGTGACAAAACAAGCAATGCCTAGTGTAAGAGAATCATTATACCATCTGAATCGTTGCGGGAAAACATATTTTCAATAACTTGCCTAGTTAAATAAAAAAAGAACAAAAAGTATTGTATTATCAGCTGTTTGAA
Source organism: Hucho hucho (assembly GCA_003317085.1). Lineage (NCBI taxonomy): Eukaryota > Metazoa > Chordata > Actinopteri > Salmoniformes > Salmonidae > Hucho > Hucho hucho. Next base: position 56,403 of record QNTS01000716.1, on the reverse strand, counting down.
GCTGGTGTACAAAACCGAAAGTAAAAGATGCAAAAACAAAACCTAAGAACAGGAAGCTCAGAACAAATCTACAGCGTCTTAGATTTGCTTTCAATGAGAATGACAGATCTATAACTCACATTTATTTTTTTATTTGGTCATCGTCAAATCAGGAAGTTCAGCTGCCCTTTAACTCTTTGAGTCCCACCATCACTCCTGATTTATGGTTTCCCCTTTTACACTGTGTGCTTAAGCTACAGACTGAGTCCCACCATCACTCCTGATTTATGGTTTCTAACCCCTTTTACACTGTGTGCTTAAGCTACAGACTGAGTCCCACCATCACTCCTGATTTATGGTTTCCCCTTTTACACTGTGTGCTTAAGCTACAGACTGAGTCCCACCATCACTCCTGATTTATGGTTTCCCCTTTTACACTGTGTGCTTAAGCTACAGACTGCTGGGTTGTTGCATTGGATTTGTCTATTTCTTTCTAAGGCGACTTAAAGACACAGAACCTGGTTAGTGGTTAGACTGTTTCAAGTTATCTAGATAGGTGAGTGACTAATTGTGTACTGTTTAGCCAGAGTGAATGTACAAATGCTTGTGACATGCGAACACACAAAGAAGACACCCATATTAATTACAACCCCCAAGACAATTCTAGTTTGGTGTCAGTCCCATTAAATCCTTCAGTGGAAAAAAAAAAACAAAAAATCTGAAATGCAATGACCTCATATTTAGCCTCCCGTTGAAGTAGTTTTCTATTTTCTTTTCAGGACAACCGGGGGCTCCAAGTAGAACACAAAAACAGTTTGACCAACGGTTTCATGAGTTTTATTGACAAATGTCCAATAAAGATTGTCCGACAAAGCAAAGAAATCTGATAGAAAAAGTGTTTATAAGAATGCTGTACATGCATACATTGTTTGCTCAGTGTGAAATGGATATCCCACTAGTCAGTGACATCTGTGTGGGAGTTTGTGACAGCAACTATGTGAGCTTACTACAGTATTATAGACACTGTGTCCTGGGATTTCCTATGATATTCTATGAAGAACCTCTTTTTTACCATTCAGCCATCAGATTTGCCACCAATGCTCCTTATAGGACACGTCACTGCACTCTATACTTGTCTGTAAACTGGTCATCTCTTTGTTTCTTGGGACCTAGAACTAGCATCTCTGTTTTGTCCGAGTTTAAAAGTAGAACATTTGCCACCATCCACTTCCTTATGTCTGAAACACAGGCAGTTTTGGGGCTTCACCATGTTTCATCGAAATGTACAGCTGTGTGTCATCCGCATAGCAGTGAAAGTTAACATTATGTTTCCGAATGACATCACCAAGAGGTAAAATATATAGTGAAAACAATAGTGGTCCTGAAACGGTCTTGAGATACACCGAAATTTACAGTTGATTTGTCAGAGGACAAACCATCCACAGAGACAAACTGATATCTTTCCAACAGATGAGATCTAAACCAGGCCAGAACTTGTCCCTGTAGACCAATTTGGGTTTCCAATCTCTCCAAAAGAATGTGGTGATCAATGATATCAAAAGCAGCACTAAGGTCTAGTAGTGCAAGGACAGATGCAGAGCCTCGGTCTGACACCATTAAAAGGTAATTTACCATCTTCACAAGTGCAGTCTTAGTGCTATGATGGGGTCTAAACCAGACTGAAGCGTTTCATAAACATTATTTGTCTTCAGGAAGGCAGTGAGTTGCTGCGCAACAGCTTTTTCAAAATATTTGAGAGGAATGGGAGATTCCGATATTTTCTGGGTCAAGGTTTGTCTTTTTCAAGAGAGGCTTTATTACTGCCACTTTTAGTAAGTTTGGTACACATCTGGTTGATAGAGAGACGTTTATTATGTTCAACATAGGAAGGCCATCATATCACCAGTAGCAAGGGAGACAGACGGTTCTATACATCATTTGTACTAGAAACAAAAGAACAAAGGTTGGTTGCAATTAGTTCACTGATAAGTAGCCTACTGGATACCTACTTTATGCCTTTAGATTGGGTCTAACAAGGAGAAGGCGCCATTTGGTGGCCATATGCATACGATCGCTCACTCAATCACTCACACAATTTAATCACATTAGTGCTACATATGATGAAATTAACACCTTGGGTGAACATAACAACAGTTGTCCTCTTCGCTAGTCTTTAAGTGTCTGGAACATTTGCCTATAATGGAACGTGCGGCCTGCAGTGGCCACTACTCTAGCCTGCTCATTTCTGGGTGGAACAACCCAACTCTATAGATGGGTTGTTCCACGAAATGAGTCCCTTTTGGGTAGTGTAACTTGGTGAAGAAAAAAAACATATGAATTAACTTAATTTTAACATTCTGTCATTTTCAACTGAATACAAAACAAGGTTTCCCATCTCAAGATATTAAATAAAAAAAATACTATAGTAAGTGCCCTACTAAGTGCCAAATACAGTAACAGGGTTGACCGTTACAGGGTTGACAATTATTTAACCTTAAATCAGCCATCAATCCCTTTCTGACAGGGGGAATGGAAGTGTGTTGTGTGCAACTGGGAATGCAAGCTTCACAAAACAATTTAGCCTGTCTATCTATGGGTAACAAGGCTGACGTGTTATGCTCGACCCACTCAGTTTCCTACCACAAAACACCAGAAAATGCCCAAAAAGTTTGGAAACAGCTCATCTGCTTTTACATTATAATTTGACCATTAGATGTTTAATGTTTCTTTAGAAAAAATTTTTTTTAAAAAGGAATAGTTTCACCATATTACGAGAGTTCAGGGTTGACCTTAAAATAAGAGACAGTTTTATTTATTTTAAATGAATCCCTTACAGGAATAATGTTCAGAAAAGTATTTGTCAAAGCAACAAAATAATTAGGGCTTTACAGTGATGGTAAAAACTTGGAGACATTTTCGGGTTAAAATCTTCCTAGAAGTCACAGAGTGCACAGAGGGACATGTCAAAATCTTTAAAAAATATATATTTTTGGAATTCTAGAATTTTCCATGTGGTCTATATCAAAGAGCACTTCATTTACTATAACAGGCTTTTAAAATTCAACATTGGTGTACAATTTCTACTTAAAATATCAAAGGGATGGAAAAGAGACTCATTTCGTGGAATGACCCAGCTATGTGCGTCCCGAATGGCACCCTCCCACATGGCACCCTATTCCCTATGTAGGGAATGCACACTGAGTGTACAATACATTAGGAACACATTCCTAATACTGGCCCATGCTGACTCCAATGCTTCCCACAGTTGTGTCAAGTTGACTGAATGTCCTTTGGGTGGTGGACCATTCTCAATACACACAGGAAACTGTTAGGTGTGTGAAAAACCCTGCAACGTTGCAGTTCTTGACACACTCAAACCGGTGTGCCTGGCACCTACTACCCTACCCCGTTCAAAGGCACTTAAATATTTTGTCTTCCCCATTCACCCTCTGAATGGCACACATACACAATTCATATCTCAATTGTCTCAAGGCTTAAAAATCCTTCTTCAACCTGTCTCCTCCCATTTATATACACTGACTGAAGTGGATTTAACAAGTGACATCAATACAGGATCGTCGCTTTCACATGGATCCATCTGGTCAGTCTATGTCATGGAAAGAACAGGTGTTCCTAATGTTTTGTACACTCAGTGTATGTCTCTGAATGTATTTCTGTGTAGGGCTCTGGACAAAAGTAATGTACTATATAGGGAATAGAGTGTCATTTGAAACACAGCCTCAGATAACATGGGAAATCACAGGCAAGGACATGAATGAACAATGAATAAAATTCTAGAATCATTCACTCCCTTATTCTATCCGTTTAATAGGGCTATAAAATACATGTCTTATTTAGAAATATCCTGGTAACATGGTAGCATCACTATCAGATTAAAGATATGAATGAACATATTGACTTTACATGAATGAATGAATGAATGAATGAATGAATGAATGAATGAATGAATGAATGACCAGATGTAGCACTGACACAAATGGAAGCCATGTGAAAATTGCTCTAAGGGGTACGGAAAAATACTTGACCCATATTGAAATAATACCGCAGTTCTTTTGTCCTGTTGGTAAGGACAGACAAACAGACCACTGCAGGGGTGAGTCAAACAGACATGAGTCAAACTTTCCATAATTTTATTTAATCTCTACTCCTCCACAAACCAACCCTTTAGAATGTTTTCTCTTTCAAAGTCCCCCCCCCCCAAGACCACGCCCAGCGCGGATGGGTTTCTCTAGTCTGTGTACACTGGAGCTATACACAACATATACATACAGTATTATCTGTATAAATATTTCAGTCATATATATAGGAGATCAAAACACTTAAAAAAAAACATATCATGTATTGTACACACACACACACACACAGATGATATACAATACCACAACAAGTGTATCTGAGATGGAAAACTTGCACCTGTCTGAGGTGTGTGCGCACTTGTGTGTGTGTGTACTGAAGTGATGGGTTTGAAAGCGTTGGAGGTCAGGCTTCTTGAGATTGTCATGGAAACTTAACCACAAACACAAGCTCTAAAATACATCCTTTCAATTCGCTATTTATGTCTCATGCTCAATTTAAGACACTATTTTCTACCTATATTGTGCATATTGTTCATCATTTCCTTAGAATTTAATATCATTTGGCAAACATGAACAGGTCAAGCTACAGCTTTGTGAGCATTCAAATTAATAAAGAAAGCTCTTTCAGTTTCAGGTTTTTAGGAACACTACTTTTGGGGTGCAACATATTTAGTTTGTTTTTTTCAGACACTCAGACACACTTACTGACCATTCTATTAAAAAAACACAATTTAACCATTTCATTTTCAGGGACATTTGAGGCATTCCTGCAATATAAAGCACCTATGCATAGAACACATCTGAGATCATGAATTAAATCAAACAGGAATCTATCATGCATTCTCTATATAAGGGTCATCAAGGGTCTCTACGTTTTTCAGAAACCCCAAACGAAGGCAGCTTACTATCGAAATGTTAATTAATTTATTAAATATTTTTATTGCGTCGGATTAATAGAGCGTTTTCTTTGAATCCTTAATGGTGAAACAGCCACGTCCGTTTGAGTTATTACAACAACAAAGTTACTACTGCAAACAACGAACACTGTTTTTTTCCCCTTCAACAGCATTGCACACACGATAGAAGAGCTCAATATGTACGGCACGTTATTGTGCGACGCTCCTCGGCAACAAAATCAACAACGAGCGGCGGGGCGGCCAGTCGCGTTGTTTTCCTCCTGCTGCGGACACCTTTTTGGTTGCACATGGTCTCACGCTGGTTGACCGCTTTCTACTCCTCTCACCAAGTCAACAGAAATGATTGTCATGTCGACTGGTGAAAAATGGAAGGTACAGTATAAATCATTGTAATCTCATCATGGGCCCTTTTCTCTCAAAAATACCATTTAATCTGCCCTGAATAGATCTCGTCGCAATTATCATTCTTAAAAAATGAGGCTTACCAACTTGACCTGAACTAGGTCAAATGGCCATTTCAGCAACATTGACCATGGCATAGACCGAGGGAGTGGTAAAATCAATCAGCAATAATGTAAATGACTTCCATTCATAATGTATGAAGTGCTACCCACTGTGTCAAACCATTTGCATATACTGTTGTTTCTTCTTTCAGATGAAACCCTCCTCTTTTTTGGTTTGTACGTGAGTTGTGCGGATACACTGTCTGTGCAAAGCCAAATGAGAGCAGGGTCGTATTCATTAGCGCACACTATAGCAAAATGCTTTGTAGCGGAAAACGAGTTTCTTATTGGACAAATTCAGGTACGTCCCTCTCTGTTTTAGCCCGTTTGCTTCGTAGTGAATATGACCCACGTCTAAAAGCGTTGTAATCCCAATGCGTAACGTCGATCAACTCTGACCTAATTATTTTGGCCTAAATGTTACTTCTGCACACCGTGCACCGTGTATGTCTTCATCCCAATCCCTCAAACATACCAGATAGTGGCTGAATCAACGGCTGCGGGCTTTGTTTGTTTCCAAAGTCGTCACAGGAATCCTTGAGAGCCAATTAAACATACATGGGTGGCAGGCAAATATGGATGTGTTTAGCTGTCGATATTCAATTTGAAATGAAAATGTATTTTGATACAGATGAGATACTAAAATTGTAGCTTTAGCCACAGTTGGATACCATTCTTGTACATTTTACATATGGGGTATTTTAAATCAACAAACACAAACGATGTGGGAATGGTTGACTGTGTCAACTTGACACATCCAATATGCCAGGACATAGCTCACAACAGACATCTTTGGGAAGACAGGAGTACAGTAGGTCAGACCCCGAGTTCAAATACTATCTGAAATCTTTCAAATACTTTGAGTTTGTTTTAGCCTGCCTAGAGTGTCAACCGGGTGGGGTCTGCAGTTTAAGGACTTTTCTATTGGTCCATCAAAGCCAGGAAAACTCAATCAAGCACAGCCAAAATATTTGAAATGATTTCAAATGGTACTGTATTTGAATCCAGTTCTGCAGTGGGTGACCACTGAACGTTTCCCCAAACATTTCTTTTACATTTTCCGTATACACTGTACATAAATAAATCCCTAAATATCTGCTTCTGAATACTGTACAATTTACGTTATTCTTGTTTTTTCCAGCTTCAAGCATATTTTTCAATGAGGAAGTTCACAGTTTTAATCATCAAATATTTTGTAGCAATCAAATGTTTTTCAGTTCAGCTGCAGTATCCCTTTGTAAAATTACGACCCTCCGAAGAAATACCCTCCCTAAAATACTGTCTACTCCGTCTGTCGTTAAAAGCTGCACAACCAGGTGCCCTGTGAAGAAGGTTCATAGAGTGACATAGTATAACATTATCATAACACTGATCATTATGTTTTCTCTGTCTGACACAGTATTTGGGCTGATAACAAATACTGGGGAAAACAACCTAAATTATTTTTGAAGCGCAGGTATGTGTAGCTTGAATGTGTAAAATCACTTAGGGTCCATTCCAATGCCTATACAGTACACTCCTAAGTACATTCTATTCCAGCCAATACAGGACAGCCACAAATGAATTGATACAACCCCAACCGACTAAATAAAGGATGACATCAATGAAAAATGATACGCTAGCATAAAAGTTGACACGTAAATCTTGGCAACAATGAATAGATGCATCCATAACCTGAAACAAATCATCCTGAAGGACAAGGTTGAAGACGTGTATAGATAAAAACCTAAGCACAACGTTGATATAACATTTGGGGTTGGCTGTTCCCGGGAAGAACATTGCATCATTGGAAAATACTGGGTGTTTCTCAAAATACATACTACCATGCTCCAAGCACGCAAATTGAAGCACAGGAGGGTCGGAGTATGAGTCCAAATCAAAGTATGCGAAACAGAGTACGGAGGGCACTTCTCGAAAGCGTACTCGGTTTGTACATATTTTGAAGCATGCACCGATGCAAGTTTTCAATGGAAAGTATGCACAGAAATATGACGCAACCATGTAAAAAAAATTACGCAAAATTATTTGAAATCATTATTTGACCTGAAGCGAGAGAAAATAAACTCTGACATCTCATCTGTTGCCTGACTACAATATTTGATCTTGATACGTTAATAAATACATGCTGTGTTAATTTTGTTTACCTGCCTACAATACCCACGGTAGTATGTGTAGGTCGCAAGCCCGTAGTAAGTCAATAGGGCTGACTGGCTAGCTACTACTGGTAGCAAGCCAGATGGCCACAAAGAATTGTTAGCTAGCTAACCACGAAGAATTGACATACTCTTTGCATAACATTAGTTTTAGGTCATTTTTGCCTTTTAAACTATCTGATGAGCTAGATTATTACGATTCACATATAGATAGCTGAGTTATGAAGTAAAACATTTGCTTTGAGTATATCTTGTTTCATCTGTATGGCCTTTGTCCTGGCTGGAAGAAAGTTCAGTGAATAGGGAGGTGCAGCATGAGAATACAGTAGGGTGTGTGCTTCTCAAATGTAATGTTTTATGCGTTCGCCACACTCTCGTCCACACAACGTCTTCTGAGAATGCACTCGGAGCATGACAGTGTGGAGAACGGTAGTAAGCATATTGAGAAACACCTACTGTGTACCTCTGCAAAAGTTGACCGCTTTCTCATCCGTGTATGCTAACAAGCTGGCGTCGTAACCAGTTATCCAATACATTCTCACTGCTGCTAAAAGCTATAGCTAGCTTCCCTGTCCACAAATAAAAATCAAAGGGGTAGGGGTACTCTACACGCAGTAGAGAACATGCCTTAGAAAACATGAACACACAAACACAAAAATAGAAACACAACGCCATGGCACAAGCTTTCAGGGAAACCTGCCCTGATACACCATGGAAGCCTGGTAAAAATTTGCCCTGACTGCAATTGACTTCTACAAAAAAAAAGACATACGTCATTATAATATATTCATATATGTATATGTATGTATGTGTATTTATAATATACTATGATTCCTGGTGGTTCTATCCTAGAAATGATGGGTTGTGTTGAAACACTGCACGTTGATTGTGGTTCCGTTTATGATCGTAACCTGGTCCCAGAGTCCAAAGGTCTGTAAAAAAAAGAAAAGGGATACTGCAGCTCCAAAACTTTGTCCAAGAGTTCCTAAAACTCTTGCTACGGAGGAACACGAGGAACCCCTGATCCATTACTATTTTTTCTCTTCTGAGACAAATATGCCGACGTTTCAATACACATCTCCACCGAAAACGTCATATTTTTTTCCCAGACAGAGACAAGAAATGCATGCTTCCCTGACCCATCCCTTCTATCTTCGCTTTGTCCGTACGTGGCCCAAAAAACAAACAAAACAAAACACCCAAGACTTTCCCATAAATGGTTCCTTAGATATTGCACATAATGTCCTGGCTGGTGGCTTAGGATTGTCTCTTTGTCAGTGATATCGACTTCTCTTCTCCTCCGATTCAGAGTTATAGTCTCTTAAGCCCATGCCCTTCTGCAGGTTCAGTAATGAGTCCTTCATCTAGGAAAGGAAACATTTAATGGAAAAGGAAACAAAGGAAACATTTCAATTTCTCGACTTCACAAACCTTTTGCAGATCATGCATTGAAGTCAATAGGAAGTGCAATTTGTTAAACGTTTTTTAGCATGCAGAACAAGTTGATTCAATCCTAAATTCACGTCAGGGTCAAATCAAAAATTGATGGAGAACATTAAATACAGTACTGCATGTGTGTTTGAACAACCATTATGACACACAGACACATTCTTGAATGTTCTTCAAAGTTTGTGAATGAACATTCTTTCTCTGACCAAATTAGTCCGTTATGAATCAGTATTCTACGTTCTGATTGGCTGTCACCTCGTCCAGCAACAACACCGACGACTTGATGGTCTCCTTCCACTTCTGCAGCTCGTCGTCATGGTACCGCTGCTGCGACTCCAGAAGCCGTGCCCACTCCAGCTGCGTCTGTGGAAGGTTACTGTGTGAGAGAGAGAGAGAGAGAGAGAGAGAGAGAGAGAGAGAGAGAGAGAGAGAGAGAGAGAGAGAGAGAGAGAGTGAAATATCGCCATCTAGAGGATGTAATGTATTATGGCTGACACCTATGATTTTTAAGCAATAAGGTCCGATGGCGAAGCAAAGTGCCTGAATAAAGGGAAAGGGGGATACCTAGTCAGTTGTTCAACTGAATGCAGTGGTACATTGGCCATATACCATAAAACGTTGAAGTGCATTACTGATATTATAAGTTACCAACATAAATATAACAGATAAACAAGTAGTAGACATGCCCGTGGCTGGAATGCTGTTTCAGCCAATCAGCACCCAAACTACCCGGTTTATAATATGTATGCTGACTGTCTATGGTAATTTATAGTGTCTAAAAACTGTTCCACAATGCAATATGTCTTGTCAATTGCTGTAATATTGTGGAGGGAAAACTTGAGTAACCGTTCTATACTACAACTCTACCTTACAATTCCAAAGTCATTCCACGGTGCTGGTATTGAATTGGGTTGTATTGTATTTGTGTGAAGTACCTTTCTTGTGGTCGTAGGCCATGCCACGAGGTCAGGCTCTGTGTGGTGTACTCCAGCATCCACAGCTTATAGAACAGCATCATGTTCAGAAACACCAGCAATACTAGGCTGTAGAGGTAGAGAGAGGGAGAGAGAGAGAGAACCAGAGAGCGAGAGAGAGAACCAGAGAGAGAGGAAAGACAAAAACTGCGTAAAACTACTGACATAAGTCTATGTTAGACGAGAGATATCAGGATTCGCCTGGAATGTGAATGCCTACATCTACTGCAAAGGAAGGATGTTAATTCTCTAGTCCAGTGTATGTATGGGGTGAACCAAGTCCACATCCAATCATCAAAATCAAAAAGTTGAATACCTTATACAGATCCTAGGATGCATGAATGGAGACAGGGAAAGAGAGCGAGAGGAGAGAGAGAGAGAGAGAGAGAGAAGAGAGAGAGAGAGGACAATTACACACACCACCAGAAAAGAGAGAAAGAAGACAGTGTTTTATATGTCCCCTCTCATACTACATACTACTTTAGAGTAGTAGGAGAGGGGAAAATCAGATTATCAATGAATGGTTTTAATACGCATAGAAAGTGGAAACGCATGGATGCACGTCACAATGACAACATTTTCAAACTGGAGACACCTCAGTCAGTTTTGGAGACTGGTTTTTTCAAACAGTGTAACGGTAGCTAGCGAAAGAGTTTAGAAGCAGTTACAGTTGATAGGCAACTGCACCACTCTTTGAAAGCAAACGCAACGATGTCTTCAAAACTGCATGGTGTCTCCAGTAATGTTTACTTTTTTTGACATAGTCCACTTTCCAAGTGCATTGGTTACACCAAGAACAAGAAGTGTTGATGTGGCCAGATTTAATCAAATGAGTCACAACTCACAACAGGCAACTTTGACACATAAATGACACCCGAAAACATTCAACATCATCTGAGAGAAATGTAGAGACTAGAGATATCTATGGTTACTTCAATGGATCTATATGAGGGTGAGACTTCTCCACCCATAGAATTAAAATGACTACAACGGCCATCTTAGGGGCTTTGTCCGTTCTAGTAATTCTATATCTATGGATCCACCTCTCCGTAACAGCATGGTGAAAGAGGATTTTAAACAACCAGCAGTGGTGACAGCTCCCAGGGGGGCGGTGGAAGGACACTCACACAAAGCTGATGATGACGAGTAGCTTGGAGACACTGTAGAGCGCTAGGCCCCCTGGGACATTGTCCGGGATGTATCTGGTTTGAGTGGAGCCTGCTGGAAGACATTGGATCAATACAAAAAAGCCATGCATTACCTAATATTCTATTCATGTCAGTTGCAGGTAACAATACGTTGTTTTTTTTCCCCCTGTACCGCGGTTTGTGTGATGAACTATCGCTAGGAAAAGCTACAGCAAACATTCTGGGAATTTTTCTGATAGTTGTTCCATTGAGCCAGGAAAACTCAATCAAAAGCACCTAAATAATTTGAATACTATTTGAAGCCAGGTCTGATTGAAACCATATTATTGGCAATTGATAACAGCGGCTTAAGGCTTGAGGGTGTCCTAAAATGTACACCATACTCTGAGTCAAACACAGCCATCAACGGTCAGTCCCCTCTGACCTGCCACGTGTTTGATCCGGTGGTGGTGGGTGACCTCGTCCTCGGGCGTGGTGACGGAGCTGAGGGCTTCGTCCATGTGTGGGGGCCGCAGGTGGACCAGGGGCCGTTTCCGTCGCCTCAATGCCCCTGCCCGTAGAGCCCTGGCCTTGGGGGACTGTCTGTGGGGTTCGGCCAGGACCAACTCCACCTTACTCAGCTCCAACTCTGAAAAGAGTTAAAGTTACACAGTTACACAGTGCCTGTGTCTCAAATGGCACCCTATTCCCTACATAGGGCACTACTTTTAACCAGGCCCATAGGTATGGTACTGTCTAGTATTCAGAGGCTGTGTCATTCTAAATCAAGCAGAGATTAGCCAGGATGCCAGTATGTTTCTGCTATATACACCTCATTCGTTGTGAGTTGTTGCCTTGGGTTGTTTGGCAAGGCAACTATTAAAAGGGCCAGCTTAAGATGGCATGCAAGCTAGAGGTTTAAGCAGTGCTCACATTCTTTGAGTTCAATAAATATTTACTTCAATCATTTCTCTTGGACATGCAGTATCTAAACAGTAGTTATTCCAGTTTCTCAAGTGAGAATACAAAAACACACGCAAAAGTTATAAAATTCAGAGATACCGATCCTTAGCCTCGTACAACCATCCTGATCTCTTGAGCTTACATTCTGTTTCGCTTCACAGATCCTTGATGAAGTGAAGTGAAACTAAACGGGAGCACAGAGGGCAGGATGGTGGATCAGGCGAACAAATCCTAGGCTCCAAGAATACTCCCAGGCTACATACATTGGTAGTTGTAGTCATATTTGTTTTAGATACAACTGACCTAAGTGTCTGAAGTACTCATCCAAGCCACTCCAGAAGTTCCTCTCGATAAAGCCCTTGACCAGCCCCCACGGCTGTTTCCTGTAGCGCAGCTCTGTGGATACCCTGCAGGTCACAAACACATGCACACACACACACACACACACATAAACACACAGAGGCAGATACATTTGATTTGACACCACACACATGAATAAACTCCCATTACACCTCCTTGGCCCACTGCGTCAACCTTACATGTAAAACTTATTTTCCTAAAGGGTAGACTACATTTCACCGAAGGAGTCAAGTACTGTATTATCAAGATGGTGTTCAGTAGCGACAAAACGTTTTTAAACAGAGTGACATGTGGCGATTACTAACTAAACTCGTCCAATCAGAACAGAAGTATAGACGGAAAACAGGAGATCTATCTGACCTGAGCCGACACTTCTTCTTGGCCACCCTGGTGAGCACATAGCGGTTTAGAGTGTAGAAGTAGTCGTGGTAGGGGACGTCGTGTGCTATCACCTCGGCATCTATGATGTAGCACTCGCTCTCCTGGCTGGCCTTGTACAGCGTCTAGACCACACAAATATGACACAGTTGCGTTAACAGACCCAAACAAATGGCCTATTCCCGGCTATTGGATAGCTGCAAATGACTTTCAGCTATTTGTCATCTGAAAATTAATTGTGGTGACTTTTCTTTACGTTTTAGTGCCTTCTATAAGTGCTAAACCCATAATGCATAGTAAGACTTGATATAAGCATTCGTAATAACCCATGCCTCCCTAATGCAGCCTATGTAAATACATACAGAGCATAACCATAATACCGTTCATAATGCATTGCACACAGATTATTATTTTTAAAGAGTTACCATTGTGTTTGCATTTTAACAGTGACATTACAGTGACTGTTGTTACAGTATGTCAAAGTTCAGGCAAAGCACGAAAAACAAACTTATGTACAACATTTAAAACTGCTATGACATGCAGTGCCACTGGGGGGCTCCACTCACCTGCGTCTCAGTAACGGTGGCTGTCTTGGGGGCCAGGGGGTTGGTGAGGGAGATGGTGTACATGATCTCTCTGGTCTGGTTGCCCGTCTCCTCTTTCTCTTTCTTCCAGGGGTGATAGACTACGTCTAGATAAATAGTGAAAGGTGGACAGAAAGATCAGCCCTTACTCCTTTTAACTTTTGCAGAAGTTTTAGTTCGACACACACTGAGGTTTTGTTCAATTCTTTCAAAATGCATCCTTCCTGCCTTCCTTCCATTACTGATCTGTTACTGGATAAGTGAACGTGAGGTTTCCACCCTATCGCTTTCACCAATCCAGCCATGTCAGATCAGTAAAGGAAGGAAGGAGAAAAAATAAGGAAAGAGAGAAAGAAAGATTTCTTTCATTTCTACTGTATCTGAACAGGGCCAGTATTCACAAAGCGTCTCAGAGTAGGAGTACTGATCTAGGATCAGGTCCCCAACTGTCCATTTAATCTGACTCTAAAACTGGCCTGGGTACTGTGGTGTCACCTGAAAAGCGTCTCAGAGTAGGAGTGCTGATCTAGGATCAGGTCCCCAACTGTCCATTTAATCTGACTCTAAAACTGGCCTGGGTACTGTGGTGTCACCTGAAAAGCGTCTCTGCTCCAGGAAGTCCCTCATGAAGGTGGACTCGGTGAAGAGGATGTCATGCATCTTGTCAACGCTGAACTCGTACACCTCGTTGATGTACTGCTTCCCATTCAGGTCCCCGTGGAAGGCCTGCACCTCCCCTGCTGCAAACACACACAGAGGAAGGAGAGGAAGTGTGTGTGTGTGAAAGATGTGTGTGTGTGTGTGTGTTATACATGAACAGTGACAGTGTGTGAGTGAAATAGTGAATGTGTGTGTGCGTGAGTGAGTGGGCGTGCTGGTGTGTAAGAGACACAAACCTTCGTCGTGCGTCTCGGAGGAGTCGCTGAGCTCGGTAGGGAGGTCCTCGTTGTCGTTGAAGTCCAGCGAGGGCGAAGGGGCGGGACTGCTGTGACCACTGCTCTGGTTGTCCAACCCCGGCAACTGGAGGGTCAGGAGTTCGCCATCGGGGAGACACAGGGGGAACTCGTCCACGACAGCCAAGTTAAACTTTAGAGGAGGAGGGGTCATGAGTGAAGGCTCAACTGAAACCCTAGATCGACTACCTACAGTACATACTTGTGAAACTGTAAGGGCGAGCTCAGCCAGGTATAATATTTATCTTTGGTTGAAATGCCACTACCGTGGCCTGGGGTGGTCTAGCAGACTGAGCCGCTGACTCCAGAACACTTTATGACATTTTGTCTGTAGGTGATCCAAAGCAAGATTTGGTATAATATCCAGTGGTACTCACGGGGAGGAGTGATTCGATGGTGCTCGGACAGGGTAGGGCGTTGTTGGGGAAGGCTCTGTGGGACAACAGGGGGCTGGTGTCGCCCTTGGCGTCAGGCATCTTGGCGAAGTTGGTGTCATTATCTTCCACAGGCAGCTCCTCGCAGTACCTACACCACGGGGACGCGCAACAGCTGTAGGTCAAGGTTATCAGCTTGGGGAACGATGCCAGCCTTTACGATGCATGGTGATGGGGGGTGGCTGTGTGTGTGTGTGTGTGTGTGTGTGTGTGTGTGTGTGTATGCGGTAAAAACTCACCCCATGGTATTGAAGTCATCGTCCGGCGGCACGTAGTCCTCGTCGTCACTGGTCAGACCCAGCTCGTTGCCATAACACTGATGGACAAAGTGCCACAATTCTTTGGGACACAAGGGCTGAGAGGGATAGAGAGAGAGAGAGTGTGTGTGAGAGAGAAGAGAGAGAGAGAGATAGAAAAGAGGAGATAGAGATGGAGGGAGGAAAAAGAGAAGGAGGAGGGATAAGAGAAAGAAGGGGAAAAGGGTAAGTTTTGACTAAATTGGCAACAATACACACTAGTGCTCCCCGGTCTTTTAGTTTAATTAAAAGTGATAAATGTAACAGTCTTACCTTTTCTAGCAGAGCATTCTGCCATAGTCTGAACATCATCATGTATGTCCGGTCCCTCGCTCCGAACGAGGTGAAAAAGTGCTGTGGGAAGCAAGAAAAATAAAGGATATGACATCACCAACCTGATAGAAAAGCGATGTGTATATGTGCCTTCAGAAAGGATTTCACAACCCTTGACTTATTCCACATTTTGTTCTGTTACAGCCTGAATTCAAAATGGATTAAATTGTTGTCGTTTACACCCATTACTCCATAATGACAAAGTGAAAACATTTATATATAAATTTTTTGCACATTTATTGAAAATGAAATACAGAAATATCTCATTTACATAAGTATTCACACCCCTGAGTCAATACTTTCTGGAGGAACTTTGGCAGTGATTACAGCTGTGAGTCTTTCTGGGTGAGTCTCTAAGAGCTTTCCACACCTGGATTATGCAACATTTGCCCATTATTCTTTTCTAAATTCTTCAAGCTCTGTCAAATTGATCATTGCTAGACAGGGCGGGGCGGGGCAGCAGGTAGCCTAGTGGTTAGAGCGTTGGGCCAGTAACCGAAAGGTTGCTAGATCGAATCCCAGAGCTGACGAGATAAAAATCTGTCGTTCTGCCCCTGAACAAGGCAGTTAACCCACTGTTCCTAGGCCGTCATTGTAAATAAGAATTTGTTCTTAACTGACTTGCCTAGTTAAATAGACAATGATTTTCAAGTCTTGCCATCAATTTTCAAGTAGATTTAAGTCAAAACTGTATCTCGATCATTCACTGTCTTCTTGGTAAGCAACTCCCATGTAGATTTGGACTTGTGATTTATGTTATTGTTATTTGCCACATTTTCTGCAGTATTACTTTAGTGTCTTGTTGCAAACAGGATGCATGTTTCGGGAAAAATAAAATCTGTAATGAATTCCTTCTTTTTACTCTGTCAATTAGGTTAGGATTGTGGAGTAACTACAATGTTGTTGATCCATCCTCAGTTCTCCTATCACAGCCATTAAACCTTTTTCAAGTCACCATTAGCCTCATGGTGAAATCCCTGAGTGGTTTCCTTCCTCTCCGGCAACTGATTTAGGAAGGACGCCTGTATCTTTGCAGTGACTGGTTGTATTGATACACCATCCAAAGTGTAATTAATATCTTCACCATGCTCAAAGGAATAATCAATGTATTTTTTTCATCTACCAATAGGTGCTCTTCTTTGCGAGGCATTGGAAAACTTCCCTGGTCTTTGTGGTTGAATCTGTGTTTGAAATTCAATGCTCGACTGAGGGACCTTACAGATAATCGTATGTGTGTGGTAGAGAGATGAGGTAGTCATTCAGAAATCATGTAAAACACAGAGTGAGTCCATGCAACTTATTATGTGACTTGTTAATTAAGCAAATCTTTACTCCTGAACTTATTTAGGCTTGCCATAACAAAGGGGTTGAATACTTGACTCAAGACATTTCAGTGTTTCATTTTTATATTATTTTGTAAAAAAAATTAAAATCCACTTTGACATTATGGAGTATTGTGTGAAGGCCAGTGATAAAAAAAATATCTCTATTTTATCAATTTTAAATTCAGGCTGGAACAACAAAATGTGGAAAAAGTCAAGGGGTGTGAATACTTTCTGAAGGCACTGTATGTGTATATGTGTGTGTCCAGTGCTGACCTTGTCATTGTCAGTGCACAGCTGGATAGCGTTGGGAATGAGGCGGGCCGTCTTCTCCTTGGTCATGCTGCAGATATCCTTCAGCCGCACCGTCAGCTAGAGAGAGAAACTGTGTAAGCCTACAGATAATAGGTTCAGTTACAGTCCGTGATTTGGGAAAATAAGAGAATGGGGTCCTCAACAACACATATTTTGGTATACAGCGGAGGGAAATGTAACACTACTCAAATTCATAGACAACGCTCTAGATGCAAGGACTGACAGGCCATGGCATCTAAGAGATTTTATTTTATTTGTTTGCATTCTTGTTGCTTGTTAACAATAAAATCTTATATATTTTTTTTATTTAACTAGGCAAGTCAGTTAAGAACAAATAGTTTTTTACAATGACGGCCTACACCGGCCAAACCCGGACAACGCTGGGCCAATTGTGCGCCGCCCTATGGGACTCCCAATCACAGCCGATTGTGATACAGCCTGGATTCGAACCAGGGTGTCTGTAGTGACGCCTCAAGCACTGAGATGCAGTGCCTAAGACAGCTGCGCCACTCGGTAGCCAAATGTTACAATAAGACAGAAATTAAATAGCTTCCCAAATCTCAGACGGTAGCTTTAATACTGCAGTTTATGGAACAAACCAAACAAATCAAATCAGATTCATTTGAAGTCGAATACCTTCTATTTATAGAAACTAGATAGCCTATACATAAGTACGAGGTTAACCTGGAACAGTAAGGGACAGAGTAACCTAGTGTAGAGAATGGGAAAAGAAACTAAAGTCCATACCAGCGTTTCCCAGCGGAAGATGTTGCTATAGAAACAGATCCAGTTTTCCGAGACGTAGAGGCGCCCCTGCAGCAGAATATCTCTTTGCAGGGCACAGGAGTAGTCTGCCACACAGGGTCAAAGGTCATCCGGTTATTAAATGTCATTGGAGGCTCATCGCTCTACCAATAAATATAAAACATACGCAGATATGCAAACATCTATTCAGTCGATTTATGTTATCATGCCAACGCCTTGTCACTCATTATCATGCCAGACAGTCTGGCTTCATTAATGATGTTCATATTTGAAGATTGCTGTGAAGCCAGGCTGACAATGACAGAAATGGAGTTGGCAAGAGCACAAACAGATCTAGGACTAGGCTGCATCTATGCGCATTTGAGCTTCAAAATAGCTCCCATGGCAGAAAAAAGCCACCTGATCGTTTGAATCGGAATCTGGGGCCTGTTCAGGGTGGGTGAAACGTTACATTCTGTTCAGAAATGTGTTGTGTAGAACAGGTATGATTGTCTGCCGGGTAGAATATGGACTTGCATTAGCTCTATTGGTTACATTTCTATCTGGATTGTTCTTAATGTTTCACATCAGTGAATACACTTGTGGTGTGGTAACATTGTACATTATGTCACTCAAAACTCAGTTTGTCAGGCATTTGCACTGCAGACACCAAAATAAGTCAAGGGACATGGAGATTTTAAATCACTTAAAAGGTCCGTACTATTGAAGACACAAAGAAAAGAAAACCTGGGTCATGTTCAGTAGGTAGAAAACATTTCGATACGGGACTTACTATCTGAACTTGTCCAATAAGAACACAGGTTTACTTGTTGCGTCGTGAAATGTTTTTGCTACGGTGTGCGCTACTGAACACTACCCTGGTGTTACAGAAAAAATATGACGATATACTGAACAAAAATGATAAACACCATGTTCAACAATTTGAAAGATTTTACTGAGTTACAGTTCATATAAGGAAATTGTTCAATTGAAATAAATTCATATGGCCCTAATCTATGGATTTCACGACTGGGAATACAGATATCTTAATACATTAATAAACAAAAAGGTGGATCAGAAAACCAGTATCTAGTGTGACCACCATTTGCCTCATCCAGCTTTACACATCTCCTTCGCATAGAGTTGATCAGGCTGTTGATTGTATCCTGTGGAATGTTATCCCACTCCTCGTCAATGGCTGTGCGAAGTTGCTGGATATCGGCGGGGAACTGGAACACGCTGACGTACACGTCGATCCAGACCATCCCAAACATGCTCAATGGGTGACATGTCTTGTGAGTATGCAGGCCATGGAAGAACTGGGACAGCCTTCGGGAATTGTGTACAGGTCCTTGTGACATGGGGCCGTGTATTATCATGCTGAAACATGAGGTGATGGTGGCGGATGAATGGCACGACATTGGACCTTAGGATCTCGCCACGGTATCTCTGTGCATTCAAATTGCCATCAATAAAATGCAATTGTGTTCATTATCCATAGCTTATGCCTGCCTATACCATAACCCCACCGCCACCATAGGGCACTGGGTTCACAACGTTTACATCAGCAAACCGCTCACCTACACGACACCATACATGTGGTCTGCAGTTGTGCGGCCGGTTGAACGGACTGCCAAATTCTGTAAAACGATGTTGGAGGCGGCATATGGTAGAGAAATTAACATTCCATTCTCTCGCAACAGCTCTAGTAGACGTTCCTGCAGTCAGCATGCCAATTGCACGCTCCCTCAAAACTTGAGACATCTGTGGCATTGTGTTGTGTGACAAAACTGCACATTTTAGAGTGGCCTTTTATTGTCCCCAACACAAGGTGCACCTGTGTTATGATCATGCTGTTTAATCATCTTCTTGATATGCCAAACCTGTCAGGTGGATGGATTATCTTGGCAAAGGAGAAATGCTCACTAACAGGGATATAAACAAATTTGTGCACAACATTTAAGAGAAATAAGCTTTTTGTGCGTATGGAACATTTCAGGGATCTTTTATTTAAGTTCATAAAACATGGGACCAACACTTTACATGTTGCATTTAATGTTCAGTATAGATTTTCATTGATTATTCCATCTTACTCACCCACAATGAGGCGTTCTGAGTCGGGTAGCTGCTTAAAGAGTTTTCTGAAGTCCTCATTGCGTTGCTTATACGTGGGACTCAATACCTGCAGCGGGGAGAGAGGGATAACATAAAACACATTGAGAGAGAGAGACAACCCATTTACACAAAAGTAGTCTAGTCATTAATATAAATACATATAAAATATTTTATAAACAAAAGCAAGTGTAATCCCCCCACCGATAGCAACGAACAAACAGGGAACGTATTTACTTATTTGAATATCATGGTATGTGCCCACAACACAGGGGAACATCTTTTATTTTTTCTGAAAATTGTAGTATACTTGTTACAGTAGATTTTCACAGTTACCATTCAGTGATTTGACCATGGCTACTGCATGCCTTGACTCAAGCTATGTGTGTCCTCTCTTTCCCTACAAATTGTCAGAGCCTGAAATCACCCAGAACCTCCTATCACAAACTAAACAAGCACTCTAAAATATGCTAATAGCTTCAGCTGGAGTTCCCCCTCTCTTTCTCTCTGCCTCTCTGTCTCTATTTCTCTATGTCTCTATTTCTCTCCCTCTCACTGAAAGGAGAGATTTAGATAAACACATTTTCTTCCAGAGTGCTTCTGACCACTGCCCAGTCTGCTTGTCTCTCCACACACAAACACTGCATTCTTTAGCCTGAAAAGGGAGGGAATGTAGCCAACTAGAGTGGTGGTGATGGTGGTGGCCTGGACACACATCACCTTGGGTCACTCTAACCTCCTCAGTGCTCAGGAAGGTAAGCGCCATTGGCTTAGAACTAAAGCTAGTGTTACTTTGCTGGCCACACAGTTGGATGGCGGGTACAACCACTTCAACATGGAGAATGGCCCTGGGCATGCTGTCACAGAAGAGGCCATTACGGATATACAGTGAGGGAAAAAAGTATTTGATCCCCTGCTGATTTTGTATGTTTGCCCACTGACAAAGAAATGATCAGTCTATAATTTTAATGGTAGGTTTATTTGAACAGTGAGAGACAGAATAACGACAAACAAATCCAGAAAAACGCATGTGAAAAATGTTATAAATTGATTTGCATTTTAATGAGGGAAATAAGTATTTACCCCCTCTCAATCAGTATTTTAATCGCCAATGTCCAGTCTCTGGACAACAAGGTGGACAAAATCAGAGCGAGGGTTGCCTTTCAGAGAGACATCCGAGACTGCAACGTTCTTTGCTTCACGGAAACATGGCTCACTCAGGACACGTTATCAGAGTCAGTACAGCCACCTGGTTTCTCCACGCATCGCGCCGACAGAAACAAACATCTATCTGGTAAGAAGAAGGGTGGGGGTGTGTGTCTTATGATTAACGAGACGTGGTGTGATCATAACAACATAGAGGAACTCAAGTCCTTTTGTTCACCTGACATAGAATTCCTTACAATCAAATGCAGACCGAATTATCTACCAAGAGAATTCTCCTCGATTATAATCACAGCCGTGTACATCCCCCCTCAAGCTGACACATCGACGGCACTGAAAGAAATCCACTGGACTCTATGTAAATTGGAAACCACATATCCTGAGGCTGCATTTATTGTGGCTGGGGATTTTAATAAGGCTAATTTGAGAACAAGGCTCCCAAAATTTTACCAGCATATCGAATGTGCCACCCGGGCTGGTAAAATCCTGGATCATTGTTATTCCAACTTCCGTGATGCATACAAGGCTATTCTCCGCCCTCCTTTCGGCAAGTCTGACCATGACTCCATTTTGTTGCTCCCAGCCTACAAACAGAAACTAAAACAGGAAACGCCCGTTCTCAGGTCTGTTCAACGCTGGTCCGACCAATCTGATTCCATGCTGCAAGATTGCTTCGAGCACGTGGACTGGGATATGTTCCGGATAGCATCTGACAACAACATTGATGTATACGCTGATTCGGTGAGCGAGTTTATTAGCAAGTGCATTGGTGATGT
>QNTS01000716.1:11502-33469 GCA_003317085.1 Hucho hucho | reverse complement strand
GACGACACTACAGTGGTAGGCTTGATTACCAACAACGACGAGACGGCCTACAGGGAGGAGGTGAGGGCCCTCGGAGTGTGGTGTCAGGAAAATAACCTCTCACTCAATGTCAACAAAACAAAGGAGATGATCGTGGACTTCAGGAAACAGGAGAGGGAGCACCCCCCTATCCACATCGAGGGGACAGTAGTGGAGAAGGTGGAAAGTTTTAAGTTCCTCGGCGTACACATCACGGACAAACTGAATTGGTCCACCCACACAGACAGCGTGGTGAAGAAGGCGCAACAGCGCCTCTTCAACCTCAGGAGGCTGAAGAAATTCGGCTTGTCACCAAAATCACTCACAAACTTCTACAGATGCACAATCGAGAGCATCCTGTCGGGCTGTATCACCGCCTGGTACGGCAACTGCTCCGCCCACAACCGTAAGGCTCTCCAGAGGGTAGTGAGGACTGCACAACGCATCACCGGGGGTAAACTACCTGCCCTTCAGGACACCTACACCACCCGATGTCACAGGAAGGCCAAAAAGATCATCAAGGACAACAACCACCCGAGCCACTGCCTGTTCACCCCGCTATCATCCAGAAGGCGAGGTCAGCACAGGTGCATCAAAGCTGGGACCGAGAGACTGAAAAACAGCTTCTACCTCAAGGCCATCAGACTGTTAAACAGCCATCACTAACATTGAGTGGCTGCTGCCAACATACTGACTTAAATCTCTAGCCACTTAAAAAATAGGAATTGGATGTAATAAATGTATCACTAGCCACTTTAAACAATTTTGTGTATAATGTATATAATGCTTACCTATCCGCCATTACTCATATCAAATGTATACACTGTACTCTAAACCATCTACTGAATCTTGCCTATGCCGTTCGGCCATCGACTCAAATCTCTAGCCACTTTAATAATTATAATTGGATGAAATAAATGTATCACTAGCCACTTTAAACGATGCATTTATATAATGTTTACATATCCTACATTACTCATCTCAAATGTATATGCTGTACTCCGTACCATCTACTGCATCTTGCCTACGCCGATCAGCCATCGCTCATCCATATATTTATATGTACATATTCGTATTCATTCCTTTATTCTTGTGTGTATAAGGTAGTTGTTGTGAATTTGTTAGATTACTTATTAGATACTACTGCATGGTCGAACTAGAAGCACAAGCATTTCGCTACACTCGCATTAACATCTGCTAACCATGTGTATGTGACAAATAAAATTTGATTTGATTTGAGCTCACAGAACAGGGCCGCCGAGTGCTGAAGCACGTAAAAATCCTCTGTCCTTGGTTGCAACACTCACTACTGAGTTCCAAACTGCCTCTGGAAGCAACGTCAGCACAATAACCATTCATCAGGAGCTTCATGAAATGGGTTTCCATGGCCGAGCAGCCGCACACAAGCCTAAGATCACCATGCACAATGCCAAGTGTGTAAGCTCGCCGCCATTGGACTCTGGAGCAGTGGAAACGCGTTCTCTGGAGTGATGAATCACGCTTCACCATCTGGTAGTCTGATGAATTTGGGTTTGGCGGATGCCAGGAGAACGCTACCTTCCCTTTGCTGTTTCAGCATGACAATGCCCCCGTGCACAATGTGAGGCCCATACAGAAATGGTTTGTCAAGATCGGTGTGGAAGAACTTGACTGGCCTGCACAGAACCCTGACCTCAACCCCATCAAACACCTTTGGGATGAATTGGAACGCTGACTGCGAGTCAGGCCTAATCGCTCAACATCAGTGCCTGACCTCACTAGTGTTCTTGTGGCTGAATAGAAGCAAGTCCCCGCATGTTCAAGCCTTCCCAGAAGATTGGAGGCTGTTATAGCAGGAAAGAGGGGACCAGCTCCATATTAATGCCCATGATTTTATAATTAGATGTTCGCCGAACAGGTGTCAACATACTTTTGGTCATGTAGCGTGTGTGTGTGTGTGTGTGTGTGTGTGTGTGTGTGTGTGTGTGTGTGTATATATATATATATCTCTATCAAGATGAAAATCACACATCAAACAATACATTCAGGGCTATCAAACAAGCTCTTTCTTCAGCTCATCACTGAGGTATTTTCTGAGGCAGACGGTTCTAGAAAAGACCAGCCTCACTTTGTAAAAACATCGGACCACCTGGGACCGACTGAAAGCCCATCCTACGATCACTGTTAAGAGTATGTCTCAAATGCCTCCTGGGACCGACTGAAAGCCCACCCTACGATCACTGTTAAGAGTATGTCTCAAATGCCACCTGACAGAGCTGTACCCTTTTCACACTATCGTGACGATAATACCGTACGGCCCTTTGTATTGTCTAACAAGCATCACAGAGTAGTAGTAGATATCCTGGTAGTAGCTGATCTAGGAACAGGTCCCCCCTCTCGAGGCAATTTTATTCATTGTCATCTAACAGGCAAAACTGATACTAAATCAGAATGTCTTCTTTGAGACCCTCGATACATTTGGCCCTAGTACAGTTCAGCTCGGCTCAGTGATGTGTAAAGAAGTCAAACATCTTCACTCTCTGGCTCTGAACCACGGAGCCGTAGCTAACCGCAGTCCAGTTTTAGGCTGTATCACAACCGGCCGTGATTGGGAGTCCCATAGGGCGGCGCACAATTGGCCCAGCGTTGTCCGGGTTAGGGTTTGGCCGGGGTATTGTAAATAAGAATTTGTTCTTAACTGACTTGCCTAGTTAAGAAAAGGTTCAATAAATAAAATAAAATAAATATAAAGACCAAAACAACTCTAGTGATTCATTGCTATGCAATGCTCTGAGCAATTAAACTTCTTAGGGATGAGCACACGAGGTGACCGTTTTGGAGAGCCTGGCGTGCCCAAAGTAAAATGCCTCCCATTCAGGCCCAGAAAATAGGATATGCACATATTTGGTACCATTAGATGGGAAACACTCTGAATTTTCCAAAACTGTTAATCACTTGTCTGTGAGTAAAACAGAACGGATATGGCAGGCGAAACCCCGAGGAATTTCTGTCCTGGAAAAAGTGGTTTTCACAGAGTGCCTCATTTGGAACCCCTCCCTCATGAAAATGCCCTTATAAGGGCATATGAATGCAGTACCGATCGCTTCCTCTGGATGTCAACAGTCTCGAGACAGTGTTTTGATTCTGTTCAGATGAATTAGAGCAGAGAAGAAGAGGAAATCAGGAAGTGTCCCTTTGGAAATCTATAGGAGTGGACGCGCGCTCTCGCCAAGCGCGCACTGTGTTTTTTTCCGTCTTTAGAGCTCAGTTTATATTCCGGTTGATTTATTATAGTAAATATACGTAAAAGTGTTCCTAAGGATACATTTAAAACTATGTTTGATTGTTCTTGGACAAGTTTATAGGTATAAGATGAACGAGTTCTCGTCACGTTTCAATGGAGTAGTCGACGCTGTAGTTTCTGATTATAACGCGCCAACCAAATGGAGATTTATGGAAAAAATACATGACTTTTTCTAACAAAAGAACCATGGATTGTCTTCGTTGGACACTTAGGAAGACCTCAGCAGAAGTTCTTCAACAGGTAATTGATTTGTTTTCGCTGTGAAATGTGTTTTCTGTGAACCGTGGAGGCTTATGAAATTATGGTAATGGAAAAAATATGTTAGGTGCTACCCTCAAACAATCAAATGTTGTGCTTTCGCCGTAAAGCCTTTTTGAAATCTGACAACTCTGTGATATTGCCAAGAAACAGAGCTTTTGATGAGTATGGAACACTTGTATATTGGTGGATGTTTAATAATTCAACTTTTGGATTTTGAATTTGGCGCCTCACATTTCACCGGGTAGTGTCGGGAGTGGGGCGCTAGCGCCCCAGCAATCCCCAAGAGGCTACGGTACTGACCCAAATGGGCCCTGGTCAAAAGTAGTGCACTGGATTCTAATGCACTGGTTTGGGAATGTAGATACTTTCTCAACAAGGAGATGAGAAGTTTATGAGTTGGGGAGTTAAGAGTTTAGAGAAACTTCGAGGTTCCCTGCACTTGTTGTTCATCACCAATCCTGTTTCAACCCCCCCAAAGCCGTACAAAACAATGACCGCGACCGCATGTTGACCACCAGTCACTTTGCAGCACGGCACAGAGGTAGCACCGACTAGATTATCTTGGAATTCTCAAACTGTAACCCCCACCACCAACACCCTTCCGCCCCCACACCCGTCTCCACCCCAGCTCAATGGAGGGTGACTTACGGCTGGGACCCTCTCTGACTCCCAGTCCCAGGTCTCCCACTGGGCCTGGGCCTTGGCCTTGGTCTCATCGTCGTGTGGCTGAGGGATAGCCTCCCAGTCAGACAGACACTCCCAGTCTGTCTCAGTCTCGGTCTCTGTGTCCATGCTGACTGAAATATCCATGGCCTGGGCCTCTATGTTCTTTTGGCTCGCACCCCTCCCCTCCCTCTTATTTTCTTTCTCTCTTTTCTCTGGTCAGAGGTGTTAGCGGTGTCTCTAAGCCTGGAGAGCGGCCGGTGCTGGTCTGGTATTCCCCCTTTGTCGTCGGAGTGGAATTCTTTGCTGTCTCTGAGAGCCAAGTGGTTTCTAGGCCTGGATCATGATTCTGATTGCTCCCTTAGATGCACGCACACACAAATGCGCACGCACGCACACACAGTGCCTAGGCTGCTGTTGACCTGCAGTAACCTCAGCCCTCGGGGGTGTGGTTGTTTGTCATCAGCCCCTCCCACTCTATCTCTCTCTCTCTCCACCTTTCTCTCTCCTCTAGTATGGTCAGAACTAATACAAAAACGTCTCTGAACCCTTCCAAAGAGCCTTGGGAATGAGAGCTATCTGGAATGATATCTGTCACAACCACAGGTCGACCACTAACAGGTAGCTAGCAGAGCTTTAGAGCTCAGTATAACTTAAAAATACAGAATTTCTAAAAGCATATTTCACATAACTTAGTAACTCAAGAACGAAGGCATGTGAAAGTGTCCTAACGCTCTAAAAACTGTAGAACCCAGAAACTATAGGTGTACCTGCTATCGCACACACCCACATTCATGACTGACATGTAACTAATGTAAACCCTGGTGACCAGTGGCAAGCAGAAGGCTTTTCCTTCCTCCAGCTACAAGTCCAGGCTGGGAGATAGCGAGAACTCCAGATGACAGCCAGTGTCAATAATTTCTCTTATAAATCCATAAAGTACAGTTAGGCATGTGTCCACAATGTAAACTGAGAAACGTAATTTACACTCAGGAAAGCAGGAGACCCCTTTTTCTGGAATGGGAATGCCCCCCCCGCCACACCCTCTCTTTCTGTTCCTGTTTTTGGGAAAGTTGATCCCCCCTCGTAAGTCTTGAGAGTCCAGTTGAGCCAGGTGCACTGGTTGGTCTGGGTTAAGAATAGTCTAAGACCAAGTCAGGACCAAGTTTAACCCGGGTTAAGACGAGGTTAAGACCTGGGACAGACACAGGACAGGCCTCCAGTCAGTTAAAATGCAACAATGCTTTGTAGTCTGGAATCAATGGATGGATCAGCGATGCTTTTCAGAAGTTGGTTTAAAACAGTCCTCTTCACATGGAGTTTAGAGCCATCGTGTACGTCCAGGATAGAGAAGCCTAGGGAGCTAAGACACTGTAGTCATCCCCAAAGTAATTTCAGAGAGTGATACCTCCAAAGGTGCTGTAGAAGGGCACGGTCTCCTCAAATGATTTCCCCAAAAGCAATATATATCCCAACATATCAAAACACACACAATCCACATGGAGGAAAAAAAGTATGTCTTTCCACACTGACACCGAGAAACCATACAAGCCCGGCTCAAGCAGTCTCAACATCTAAAAATACAATTGAGCAAATAAAAATATAATCCCAAACAAAAAGAGCAGTAGCCTCTCGCTCTCTCTCTTTCTCTCCCTCTTAGTCGTATTCCAATGTGTGAAAACGGACACACACAAAGTCTTTGTCCTCAATGAGAGAGCAGAAAACAGAAAAATCCTCTTGGCCAGTCTGGGATGCTTTGGCTTGTCCAGTGAAGGGCCAGCTACTCATCATTGAAAGTGGTCAACAGTGCATCCCAGGACAGTGTAAACCCTGTGACTGACCACATGGACCACTGCACACTACTGACCAGGCAAACCACAACAGAGCTCATACCAGGACTCTAGTCCTACTGCTGAAATTGCTCTCTCTCTCTCTCTGCTTTGTAACAAAAAAAGCTGTGTAGGAGGAGTGTGTGTGAGTGTGTTTTTGTGTTAAGGGAGAGAGAGAAAAGAGAGAGAGAGAGGGAGAGAGAGAGAAAGAGAGAGAGCGAGAAATGAGGGGAAATGGGAGGGCCCTAGCCCAGTGGGTGGGGTGGGTGTAGAGGGGTACTTGAGTGCAGCAGGAGTGAATTTGAGTGTGAGTGTGTTTCTGCAATGTGAGTGTGTGCGCGTTTGAGCAGTGTGCTTATGTGCGCCTGCCGTGCGTGTCTGTGTGGTTTTATGGGTATGAATCCCGTCCAAAAACCATTCTCCCTCTCCTCCTCCTTGTCCAGTCCCTCCCTCTCTCCTTCTCTCTCCCTCCTTCTCAGCCTGTCAGAAAGCCTGTTTCTACCCCACCCCATGGTGGCCCAACACATCACAACAACACTTCAGGAAGTTTAGAGAACCAATTGACTTCCTTGAAAAAAAGCCCTTTCTTTGCCTCCTCAATGAACTGAGTTGACCCCTATGGGTCTCTATGTGAAGACCCAGAGGATACACTGTATCCACATGCGTGTGTGTGTGTGTGTTTGAGCGTCCGTCCTGAGGTCCTAACATGAACCACAAACGCTTTTCCTCTTATGATTTTCTTTTCTGGGAAAAGTGACGGAGGCAACCATGAATTCAGAGGTTTTGTGTGCAGAGAGAGAACAGCACACAGAAGTACCCATTGTATGTATTTGTGTGTGTGTGTGTCTGTGTGTGTTTTTTATCTATAGTGTAAACATTGTAGTATGGCCAAGGACAACTCCCCAGCCAGATCGCTCTCTTTCTCTAAATCTTTTTCTCTCCCTCCCACTCCCTATCTCTCAGGACATGGGGTGAATGAACTCCAAAGACCCTCTGATGGACGGGGATTTGGAGTTAGGGCTGTCGGAGGCGCCTACACTCATACCAGAAAGGTGATTCATACAGCTACACTGCCCTCCCCACCCCTTCCCCCCTCCCCCTCATGTCCCCCAACACAAACATCTGGCTGAGACCTTGCAGTCTCTCTGTGACATTGCCCAAAGGAACTAGGGACGTGTTCAAGTCGGACACACTGTAGCAAAACGTTTTGAAATAGAAAATGAAAAGTAGTGTGTCTTAATGGACAAGTGTAAGTAGTACCTGCACATTTCACTCTGTTTTAAAATGTTTTCTCTCTACTGAACATGACTCAGTGCGTAGGATAATAGCCTACATATATCATTGTCACTGGGTGCATTAGGGGTGACTCTGGGTGCGTCTCCTCTCCCCTTTGTTTCTGTTAAGACTGCCAATGATAGAATGGTTGAAGTCACGATCCATTGAACACATAGAAACAATGTGTTTTTCCCACTATGCACCTGGAACAATATGCTATTATAAGGTGTGTCAACAACCCTATGATAGACGGGCAGCCATAGTCAACTGTAGCTTGTCTATTGACTGGATGTGTTTCAAATCAAATCACATCTTACGCTTCGCATACAACAGGTGTAGACTAACAGTGAAATGCTTACATACCAATCCTTTTTTTGTTACCTCTTTGAAGTCACATAGATCACATCATTACGCTCTTTTTATTTACGAAGCCCTGCCTGTTCTACAAGCTTCCCACTTACCTAACTTCACTGTTAAGATTTGAAATGACAAGTTAGCCAACTTACCCAATCACTTTTATACAACGGGTAACCAACATATGCAAATAATGATTGACATATTTTCATAAAAACATTTATTTTTGATGAATTTATTCATACTATTTCATCCTTACACAAGATATAGTCCCGACACAAATCTAGGGTTGATACCCAAGCCGGCTGGTTGTTCATTCTATCGGTTTGGTTGCTAGAGATGCGACCCAGTAATTCAGTCTTTTTGTTCTGTATCTATGGACGCGACCCAGTTGTTCTTTCTAAATGTTCTATTGCCATACCGGCTGGCAACATTCTTATCCCTTGCTTGCTAGCTAGCCAACTACGGCTAATTTACAGTCACATCAAACAGTGCAGCCATATTAACAACAGTAGCTGCTTTTGCACTTGTTTCAGCTGTTTTCTAGAGACATTTATTTGGACACATCCATAACAATGAGGGCACGATTTCGCCTGGCATAGAACATGTGTTCTCTCGTTAGGACACTGTTGTTCAGAGGAGCTAGCCAACAACACAGCTAACACAGAAACTTCAAACTGAAGCTGGAAAGACTGCAAACTAGCGGCACTTAGTTTGGTTGAACCTTTTTTCAATTGACATTTCTTTGTATAAATCCATTAAAAGCTGATTCATGATTTCGACTGGTTGAGAAAAGCTATCCCGTACATACGACTATTCGAACTTGAACCACACAGACTGTAAACAGTAAATACAAGACGTTTTTGGACCCAGGGACATTGCTTCTGGAACAGCTCATGGGGATCCTAGTAAATAAACATAAACAATACCTAAAATGGCTCCTCAGCTGCTCAGTCATAGTGTGGTTTATGGCCAAAGAATCGGTTTGTTTTACAGCCACTGCAGACCGATAGGTTCAGACACAACTCATCTATATCCAATCAGGCGTGACCTGGACACACTGACCTGGATGCAAGTCATGCCGCCGTAAATCACTGGAGTCCAGTTAGGTTGGATTTACACTCTACACTCACTATAGGCACACTCCAAAGAGGCTTAGCAAAGTTCTGCTTTGTGACTGCACACCACATGAAGGGCCCTGCACTGACATTTCGGTGTATGCCAGAATTTGTAACTTTACTCAAGCGTCAGTGATGTTTTTCTGGGGGAGAACGTTGCTGGAGTGCAAACTCAGTCCTACCACACCACCAAAGGCCCAAAGGTGACTGACAGCACGAATTGTAAGGTACAGATGTAGGCTGCCACATTTGTTCAATGGACTAACAACTCAACTCTCCTCTGACACTGAAAAAACAGTGTCCCTAATTCATATCTCCCTAATTCACACTTCCTGTTGATAATCAGAAACAGGAAGTGCATCACACTACATCTTCACCACCATTAACTAAATCCGGCACACTGTAATGCAACGGACAACAGAAACAAGCATTTGTTATTGGACAAATCCTGGCAGTCAGCACAGCCCATACAGTACATGAGAATTCAAATACACAGTAATGTTCATATAATATACTGCAACAGAAAAAGGCAGGCGTGGGAATGACTGAGGCTGGTAATGCTAGTCATGGGGTTGGATCTGCATTGATCAGGCTCATTCAGTGGTGGAGTCCCAAATTGCACCCCATCCCCTATAGTGCACTACTTTTGACCAGGGGACAAGGGACACCGGTCAAAAGTATTGCACTGTGAAGGGAATAGGGTGTCATTTGGGACGCAATCCTGATACACAGAACAAAAGTCAGCTTGATTCATCAGAGGGTGGTGGGGCGATCGACCGATCGCTCCACAATGGACCTTTTGTCAGCTTCACTGCTTATCTGCAGTCCAAGGGCACACAGGCCATGGTTGCAGCCAGATGCATACACAAACGTATTCAGCACACACACACATATACACAGACATAAAAGCATGCAAACACATACATACACACACAGTAAACATGACAGAACAACGTCGTCTCATACTGAATGTCATTTATCTCCAATCTCTCTCCAATTCCCATGGGAAAAATATACCACGAGGCAACTCCATTGTTAAATGTGTATTCCTTATTCACCGTGGAATAGTGAATCGCAATTGAGGAAATGTTCATGTTTACTTTAATGGCATTTAAATTAGCCTTGATTTTCATTTATTTGTTTGGATTAAAAGTGAATTCATAATTTCATATGAATAATGAATGTCATCATTACCAGGTATGTGTTGATAGATACTTTGTAGGGGAAGTACTTCAAAGGCAGGACTTTTCACATCTGCATAGCAACTGTGCTCTCTATTGGTTTCCCCATAGACTTCTATTATAAAATGATATATGGAGAAGACGCAAAGCAGCCTAGGTGAGGTGTCCATACAGCACTTCATTCATTCACATCAAATCGTTCAACATGAGATGGCCTGCCTAAGAAATATTTGTTTAAAATGGGAAAATGGGTCACACCTTCTGCTTCATGTTGGTTTTGGTTATTGTTGGGTTGCAAGTCAACAGAATTCAAAAACTCTTTCATCCTTTGTTAAAAAGGATAACTGTTCTCATGCCCAGCCAATAGCAGCATTCGAAGAAAGATGAGGTATAGCATGATACCCAACAGTCAGCCATCAATCAACTGACAAAGTACAACACAGTCAGACAACATGAATGCCTGTCCTACCCATTTCACTTTGAAATACTGTATATATGGTCATAATGGTCATTTTAACAGATGCTCACAAATGCAAGCGCCTTGCTCCAACCCACTGTGCCAACGAAACATGCAACATATCACACACAGTAACAAACAGCTCATCCAGAAGAGGTAGGAGAAGAGGTAGGGACTTACGTTGTACCAGCTCTGGCTTTTCTGTGGTTACAAACATCAAGGTGAAGGAGACACACAAAAAAAAAGAAGAGAAACACGAGACATGGGTTAGTGCACACACAAAAGATCTTCCACAGAATAACCCACTACTAGTCTGTCACACTGCTAACAAAACCTTAGAAAAGGTACATAAGAAGTCAATCTAAAACTCAATACTCATATACACCACAGGAGAGCAGCAATGGGCTGCATATTAATAACTGGTGACAAGATCAATTGTTGATAAGAAGAGATCTTGTCCATATATGATATTGTAGTAGACTTTAAGACTGGGAGTGCATCCTCAATGGCACCATATTCCCTATAGTGCACTACTTTTTACCAGGGTCCGTAGGGTTCTATTCAAAAGCAGTGCACTATGTAGGGAATATAGAGCATCCTAGAGACAGTTGAAGTCAGAAGTTTACATACACTTAGGTTGGAGTCATTAAAACTCGTTTTCTCAACCACTCCACAAATTTCTTGTAAACAAACTATAGTTTTGGCAAGTCGGTTAGGACATCTACTTTGTGCATGACACAAGTAATTTTTCCAACAATTGTTTACAGACAGATTATTTCACTTACAATTCACTGTATCACAATTCCAGTGTGTCAGAAGTTTACATACACTAAGTTGACTGTGCCTTTAAACAGCTTGGAAAATTCCAGAAAATGATATGGCTTTAGAAGCTTCTGATATGCTAATTGACATCATTTGAGTCAATTGGAGGTGTACCTCTGGATGTATTTCAAGGCCTACCTTCAAACACAGTGCCTCTTTGCTTGACATCATGGGAAAATCAAAAGAAATCAGCCAAGACCTCAGAAAATAAATTGTAGACCTCCACAAGTCTGGTTCTTCCTTGGGAGCAATTTCCAAATGCCTGAAGGTACCACGTTCATCTGTACAAACAGTAGTACGCAAGTATAAACACCATGGGACCACGCAGCCATCATACCGCTCAGGAAGGAGACACGTTCTGTCTCCTAGAGAGGAACGTACTTTGGTGCAAAAAGTGCAAATCAATCCCAGAACAACAGCAAAGGACCTTGTGAAGATACTGGTACAAAAGTATCTATATCCACAGTAAAACGAGTCCAATATCAACATAACCTGAAAGTCCGCTCAGCAAGAAAGAAGCCACTGCTCCAAAACCGCCATAAAAAAGCCAGACTACGGTTTGCAACTGCACATGGGGACAAAGATCGTACGTTTTGGAAAAATGTCCTCTGGTCTGATGAAACAAAAATAGAACTGTTTGGCCATAATGACCATCCGAAGAACACCATCCCAACCGTGAAGCACGGGGGTGGCAGCATCATGTTGTGGGGGTGCTTTGCTGCAGGAGGGACTGGTGCACTTCACAAAATAGATGGCATCATGAGGGAGGAAAATTATGTGGATATATTGAAGCAACATCTCAAGACATCAGTCAGGAAGTTAAAGCTTGGTCGCAAATGGGTCTTCCAAATGGACAATGACCCCAAGCATACTTCCAAAGTTGTGGCAAAATGGCTTAAGGACAACAAAGTCAAGGTATTGGAGTGGCCATCACAAAGCCCTGACCTCAATCCTATAGAAAATGTGTGGGCAGAACTGAAAAAGCGTGTGCGAGCAAGGAAGCCTATAAACGTGACTCAGTTACACCAGCTCTGTCTGGAGGAATGTTCCACAACTTATTGTGGGAAGCTTGTGGAAGGCTACCTGAAACGTTTGACCGAAGTTAAACAATTTAAAGTCAATGCTACCAAATACACTCAATTAGTATGTAAACTTCTGACCCACTGGGAATGTGATGAAAGAAATGGAAGCTGAAATAAATAATTCGCTCTACTGTTATTTTGACATTTCACATTCTTAAAATAAAGTGGTGATCCTAACTAGCCTAAGACTGGGAATTTTTTACCAGGATTAAATGTCAGGAATTGTGAAAAACTGAGTTTAAATGTATTTGGCTAAGGTGTGTGTAAACTTCCGACTTCAACTGTATGTATGAAGGCCTCTTATAATTACAACGAGCTGCCTTCAATTGTGTAAAAAATATTCTATTACAAATGAATCATCCATATTTCACATAAAACAACTGAACTTCAACATCCTTTTGATGATTTTCTGGTTGTTTTGTAGTTGAGAAAACATCCTATAACCAGACTACAACCAACTGGTCTCTGTTACAACCATGATGAGGTCAAGAAACACAGAAAAGTTATGGGGTCTGGTCCAGTGGTAGTGCTGCTAACACCAGATGACATATTGCCTGTCTGGGCATGGGTTCAAAACCTGACCTGACAACTACAATTCTGTTTCTCCCTACATCTCAATACCTCTCCGATAAAGAACAAATATGAAAAGGGTGTGGATGTCCAACAACGAGTACACAACCTAACCATGATGTCATAATGACCTCATTGTAACCAGTTACATCTGCTAGGAGATTCATGTTTGGAGCCTTACTGAACCAAGAGTAAGTAGGTTGAGCCAGGCGGTGAGGTGAAATATCATCACAAGCAGGTGTCAAGTTTAAGAGGGCGTGGAGGTGGGAGGGTCAAAGAAAAGATGAGCGCTTACTTTCATCAGTTTTAGTCTGTCATTCTGGAAAGAAAGTAAACCCACAGACAAAAGCGGTCATGCAAATGAGAGACGAGAGAGTTAAGATGACACATACGGACATACAGTGCCTTCGGAAAGTAATTATCGTTTTTTGTCAACAAATGTTGAAGTGGAAGAAATTTAAATTTTGTTGAATTAATTGAAAATAAAAAATTAAATTATCTTGATTAGATAAGTATTCAACCCCCTGAATCATCTTTGGCAGCAATTACAGCTGTGAGTCATTTTGGGTAAGTCTCTAAGAGCTTTGCACACCTGGATTGTACAATATTTTCCCATTATAATTTTTTCCTGTACTTAGCTCTAATCCGTTTATTTTTATCCTAAAAAAACTCCCTAGTCCTTGCCGATGACAAGCATACGCATAACATGATGCAGCTTTTGGAATTTTTGTATTCTGTACAGGTTTCCTTCTTTTCATTCTGTCATTTAGTTTAGTATTGTGGAGTAACTACAGTTTAAATTGTTTTATTTCACCTTTATTTAACCAGGTAGGCTAGTTGAGAACAAGTTCTCATTTACAACTGCAATCTGGCCAAGATAAAGCACAGCAGTTCGACACACACAACAACAAAGAGTTGCACATGGAATAGACAAACATACAGTCAATAATACAGTAGGGAAAAAAAGGGAAAAAAAGTCTATATACAGTGAGTGCAAATGAGGTAAGATATAAGGAGGTAGGGCAATAAATAGGCCATAGTGGCGAGGTAATTACAATATAGCAATTAAACACTGGAATGGTAGATGTGCAGAAGTTGAATGTGCAAGTATAGATACTGGGGGGGCAAAGGAGCATGGTAAATAAATAAATACAGTATTGGGATGAGGTAGTAGGATGGGCTGTTTACAGATGGGCTATGTGCAGGTGCAGAGATCTGTGAGCTGCACTGACAGCTGGTGCTTAAAGTTAGAGAGGGAGATATGAGTCTCCAGCTTCAGAGATTTTTGTAGTTCGTTCCAGTCATTGGCAGCAGAGAACTGGAAGGAAAGGCGGCCAAAGGAGGAATTGGCTTTGGGGGTGACCAGTGAGATATACCTGCTGGAGCGCGTGCTACGAGTGGGTGCTGCTATGGTGACCAGTGAGCTGAGATAAGGCAGGGCTTTACCTAGCAAAGACTTGTAGATGACCTGGAGTGGGTTTGGCGACAAACCAGTGGGTTTGGCGACAAGTATGAAGCGAGGGCCAGCCAACGAGAGCATACAGGTCGCAGTGGTGGGTAGTACAGTGAGGGAAAAAAGTATTTGATCCCCTGCTGATTTTGTATGTTTGCCCACTGACAAAGAAATGATCAGTCTATAATTTTAATGGTAGGTTTATTTGAACAGTGAGAGACAGAATAACAGCAAAAAAATCCTGAAAAACGCATGTGAAAAATGTTATAAATTGATTTGCATTTTAATGAGGGAAATAAGTATTTGACCCCCTCTCAATCAGAAATATTTCTGTCTCCCAGGTGTCTTTTATACAGGTAACGAGCTGAGATTAGGAGCACACTCTTAAAGGGAGTGCTCCTAATCTCAGCTTGTTACCTGTATAAAAGACACCTGTCCACAGAAGCAATCAATCAATCAGATTCCAAACTCTCCACCATGGCCAAGACCAAAGAGCTCTCCAAGGATGTCAGGGACAAGATTGTAGACCTACACAAGGCTGGAATGGGCTACAAGACCATCGCCAAGCAGCTTGGTGAGAAGGTGACAAAAGTTGGTGCGATTATTCGCAAATGGCAGATNGCCCATGACCCCAAGAACACCATCCCCAACATCAAACATGGAGGTGGAAACATTATGCTTTGGGGGTGTTTTTCTGCTAAAGGGTCAGGACAACTTCACCGCATCAAAGGGACGATGGACGGGGCCATGTACCGTCACATCTTGGGTGAGAACCTCCTTCCCTCAGCCAGGGCATTGAAAATGGGTCGTGGATGGGTATTCCAGCATGACAATGACCCAAAACACACGGCCAAGGCAACAAAGGAGTGGCTCAAGAAGAAGCACATTAAGGTCCTGGAGTGGCCTAGCCAGTCTCCAGACCTTAATCCTATAGAAAATCTGTGGAGGGACCTGAAGGTTCGAGTTGCCAAACGTCAGCCTCGAAACCTTAATGACTTGGAGAAGATCTGCAAAGAGGAGTGGGACAAAATCTCTCCTGAGATGTGTGCAAAGCTGGTGGCCAACTACAAGAAACGTCTGACCTCTGTGATTACCAACAAGGGTTTTGCCACCAAGTACTAAGTCATGTTTTGCAGAGGGGTCAAATACTTATTTCTCTCATTAAAATGCAAATCAATTTATAACATTTTTCACGTGTTTTTCTGGATTTTTTTGTTGTTATTCTGTCTCTCACTGTTCAAATAAACCTACCATTAAAATTATAGACTGATCATTTCTTTGTCAGTGGGCAAATGTACAAAATCAGCAGGGGATCAAATACTTTTTTCCTTCACTGTATATGGGGCTTTGGTGACAAAACGGATGGCACTGTGATAGACTGCATTCAATTTGTTGAGTAGAGTGTTGGAGGCTATTTTATAAATGACATCGCCGAAGTCGACGATCGGTAGGATGGTCAGTTTTACGAGGGTATATTTGGCAGCAAGCGTGAAGGATGCTTTGTTGCGAAATAGGAAGCCGATTCTAGATTTAATTTTGGATGGTAGATGCTTAATGTGAGTCTGGAAGGAGAGTTTACAGTCTAACCAGACACCTAGGTATTTGTAGTTGTCCACATATTCTAAGTCAGAACCGTCCAGAGTAGTGATGCTGGACGGGCGGGCAGGTGCGGGCAGTGATCGGTTCAAGAGCATGCATTTAGTTTGACTTGCATTTAAGAGCAGTTGGAGGCCACGGAAGGAGTGTTGTATGGCATTGAAGCTTGTCTGGAGGTTAGTTAACACAGTGTCCAAAGAAGGGCCAGAAGTATACAGAATGGTGTCGTCTGCGTAGAGGTGGATCAGAAAATCACCAGCAGCAGGAGCGTCATCATTGATGTATACAGAGAAGAGAGTCGGCCCGAGAATTGAACCCTGTGGCACTCCCATAGAGTCTGGACAACAGGCCCTCGAATTTGACACACTGAACTCTATCAGAGAAGTAGTTGGTGAACCAGACGAGGCAGTCATTTGAGAAACCAAGGCTGTTGAGCCTGCCAATAAGAATGTGGTGATTGACAGAGTCAAAAGCCTTGGCCAGGTCGATGAATACGGCTGCACAGTAATCTCTCTTATCGATGGCGGTTATGATATCGTTTAGGACCTTGAGCGTGGCTGAGGTGCACCCATGACCAGCTCTGAAACCAGATTGCATAGCGGAGAAGGTACGGTGGGATTCGAAATGGTCGGTAATCTGTTTGTTAACTTGGCTTTCGAAGACCTTAGAAAGGCAGGGTAGGATAGATATAGGTCTGTAGCAGTTTGGGTCTAGAGTGTCTCCCCCTTTGAAGAGGGGGATGACCGCGGCAACTTTCCAATCTTTGGGAATCTCAGACGATAGGAAAGAGAGGTTGAACAGGCTAGTAATAGGGGTTGCAACAATTTCGGCAGATCATTTTAGAAAGAGAGGGTCCAGATTGTCTAGCCCGGCTGATTTGTAGGGGTCCAGATTTTGCAGCTCTTTCAGAACATCAGCTATCTGGATTTGGGTGAAGGAGAAATGGGGGAGGCTTGGGCAAGTTGCTCTGGGGAGTGCAGGGCTGTTGACCGGGGTAGGGGTAGCCAGGTGGAAAGTATGGCCAGCCGTAGAAAAATGCTTATTGAAGTTCTCAATTATAGTGGATTTGTCGGTGGTGACAGTGTTTCCTAGCCTCAGTGCAGTGGGCAGCTGGGAGGAGGTGCTCTTATTCTCCATGGACTTTACAGTGTCCCAGAACTTTTTTGAGTTTGTGCTACAGGATGCAAATTTCTGCTTGAAAAAGCTAGCCTTATAGCATTCCTAACTGCCTGTGTATGTCGCGGGGCTATTCAATGCTAATGCAGAACGCCACAATGTTGTTGATCCATCCTTAGTTTTCTTCTATCACAGCCAATAAACTCTGCAACTGTTTTAAAATCACCATTGGCCTCATTGTGAAATCTCAGAGCGGTTTCTTGCCTCTCCAGCAACTCAGTTAAGGAATAACGCCTGTATCTTTGTAGTGACTGGGTGTATTGATACACCATCCAAAGAGTAATTCATAACTTCACCATGCCTTCTTTGTGAGGCATTGGAACACCTCCATCGTCTTTGTGGTTGAATCTGTGCTTGAAATTCACTGTTTGACTGAGGGGTACAGAGATGGTCATTAAAAATCATGTTAAACCTTACTATTTCACATGCAACTTATTTGTTAAGAAAATATTAACTCTAGAACTTATTTAGGCTTGCCTTAACAGAAGGGTTGAATACTTATTGTAGAAATTTGGAAAAACATAATTCCACGTTGACATTATGGGGTATTGTGTGTAGATCAGTGACACAAAAATCTCATATTAAATTCAGGATGTGAATGTAGAAAAAGTAAAGGGGTGTGAATACTTTCTGAAGGCCCTGTATATTACATACATTAAGACTTATACTGGAAGGAATGACAGAGTTGGAATGTGGATGGTTTGTCGTTAGCTGTTTGAGGCTGTTGATTACGTTCCTTGTGTCCCATTTGTTCTAACTCAGAGGCTGGAGAGGCTGAAGATATGAGTGTGTGGTGAGTGTAAACTTTTCCCCTTCCATATGTTAGCTTGTTCAGAAAGGATTACAAGCTGGTGGTGGTTGGTGGGAGGCCAAGTAGTGTGCGTGTGCATCTGTGTGTATGTGTGTGTGCGTACATGCCTTCAAATACTCATGCTCGGGTTCTGTCCTGGTACCACAGCAATGCTACAAAAACACCACAGAACAGACTTCACTCATACAGCGTGGTCCTCCATCAATGTAAAGAAACAGTATGAACAGTAGCTCTGAGGTGAAGTTTCCCCTAGGTACAGATCTAGGATCAGCTTCCCGCAACCTTAATCATTATTGGGGAAAATACAAAACTGACCCAAGATCAGCGTCTAGGGGCAACTTCAGTACCTGTAACACAGAACATTTCAGACAGAGGGCCACATAGGGGATCATGATGCCGTCAGGAAAGAGTGTTAGAGTAGGGTAGGAAGGCTAGGTCATGTTCATTAGGCACAAAACAGAAGAGAACCCACTGAGAACGGCAGGGACTATCTGGCATTGTTCAATAAGAAACATTCATTTTCTTTGCAAAACGTTTTAAAATATTTAATGTTGCGTGCCCTAATGAACACAACCCTGAGAAGGGGTTAGGCAAGGTCAAGAGAAGTTAAAGAAGGTTAAGACAACAAAGGCCGTATGGTCACAACCAAGTATACGTTAGTATACTCTTAGTATAGACTCTTAGTAAACTCCTTGAGCCAATTGCAACCACTGATGGCCACTAGGTTATCACCAGCTGATCTCTCGTTATACCATCAATTTGCTCTAAAATCACCCGCAGAGCTGATCTCAATTGCAACCATCATCCGCCACTGATTTACCATAATTTTACCATAACGCAGCTGTCGTGGTTATGTTCTAGTCCTGATTGATTGCAACTAACATTTATCAAGACGATTTTGCTTTCTGGTGGGAACATTTTAATCTTGCTATTTAAGCAGACAAAGAGTGATTTATCTCTTTGACAATCATTCCAAACAAACTGAAATAATGTATTTAATTTCCTCGTTTACCACGGAAAATCTATTATGGCAATGAGCCAACCCAAACATTATATGAATCGAAGAAATCATGGTGTAGGATAAAGCAAAATTTGTTTCCAACTTATTTAATCCATTAATGATTTTACTTGTCCTAATAAAACATTTCTTATCAAGAGGGGAAAAGGAAATAGTGAACTGTAGGCTACCCATCAGACATGGCATCCGGAAAGTATCCCGTTTTTTGTCCTCATTAATCTACACACAATACCCCATAATGACATCACAATACCCCATAATGACATCACAATACCCCATAATGACAAAGAGAAAACAGGTTTTTAGACATTTTTGCAAATGTATTAAATATAAAAACAGAAATACCTTATTTACATAGGTATTCAGACGCTTTGTTATGAGACTCGAAATTGAGCTCAGGTGCATCCTGTTTCCATTGATCATCCCTGAGATGTTTCTACAACTTGATTGGAGTCCACCTGTGGTAAATTCAGTTGATTGGACAAGTATTTGGAAAGGCACACACCTGTCAATATAAGGTCCCAAAGTTGACAGTGAATGTCAGAGCAAAAACCAGGCCATAAGGTCAAAGGAATTGTCAATAGAGCGCCAAGACAGGATTGTGTCGAGGCACAGATCTGGGGAAGGGTACCACAAAATGTATGCAGCATTGAGAGATCCCCAAGAACACATTGGCCTCCATCATTCTTAAATGGAAGAAGTTTGGAACCACCAAGACTCTTCCTAGAGCTGGCCAAACTGAGCAATTGGGGGATAAGGGCCTTGGTCAGGGAGGTGACCAAGAACCCAATGGTCACTCTGACAGAGCTCTAGAGTTTCTCTGTGGAGATGGGAGAACCTTCCTGAAGGACAACCATCTCTGCAACACTCCACCAATTTTTTTATTTTTTATTTTACCTTTATTTAACTAGGCAAATTCTTATTTACAATGACGGCCTAGGAACAGTGGGTTAACTGCCTTGTTCAGGGGCAGAACGACAGATTTTTACCTTGGGGATTTGATCTTGCAACCTTTCGGTTACTGGCCCAACGCTCTAACCACTAGGCTACCTCCCGCCCCAATCAGGCCTTTATGGTAGAGTGGCCAGACGGAAGCCACTCCTCAGTAAAAGGCATGGCAGCCTGCTTGGAGTTTGCCAAAAGGCACCTAATGAACTCTCAGACCATGAGAAAAGATTCTCTGGTCTGATGAAACCAAGATTGACTTTTTTGGCCTGAATGCCAAGCGTCATGTCTGGAGGAAACCAGGCACCGCTTATCACCTGGCCAATACCATCCCTACGGTGAAGCATGGTGGTGGCAGCATCATGCTGTGGGGATGTTTTTCAGTGGCAGGGACTGGGAGACTAGTCCGGATCGAGGGAAAGATGAACAGAAGTACAGAGAGATGATAACCTGCTCTCAGGACCTCAGACTGGGGCGAAGGTTCACCTTCCAACAGGACAACGACCCTAAGCACACAGCCAAGTCTGAATACTTTTGTAAATAAGGCATTTCTGTTATTTTAAATACATTTAAAAATCTCTCAAACTGTTTTTGCTTCGTCATTATGGGGTATTGTTTTTAGATTTGACTCTGTAACGTAACTGTGGAGAAGGAGTCTGAATACTTTCCGAATGCACTGTAAAATTGAGATCGTATTCTAATAAAGTTATTTAAAGTTGCACAAATTTATATTGTTTTTTAAAATCGTGTTTGTGGGTAGGCTGGGAGTGAAGAGTAACATGTCCTATGCTGTGAATAGCGGACATCATTTCTTTATTTGTAG
Organism: Hucho hucho; assembly: GCA_003317085.1. Taxonomy (NCBI): domain Eukaryota; kingdom Metazoa; phylum Chordata; class Actinopteri; order Salmoniformes; family Salmonidae; genus Hucho; species Hucho hucho. The sequence goes on along the minus strand of QNTS01000716.1, from coordinate 12,734 downwards.
AAACAACGTGCTAAACACTCAACAGTGAACATTTATATTTTCTTCCAGGCCAGTGTGTCTACAGTGGCATATTGTACTTTAGTGAAGAAACAATGTCTGAATTGGAAGGAAATGTGCTAAGGAGACTAAACCTCGTATTATTTGGATGCCGTTATCTTAACGAAAGAATCAGCTGCAAAGTGCTTTGTTTTATAATGAAATTGAAATTGTCTATCACACATGTTGCATTTACGTATCACTTTCATTTACAATGTGGTAATTCGTTCAAATTGTCTATCACACATGTTGCATTTACGTATCACTTTCATTTACAATGTGGTAATTCATTAAAATTGTCTTCAATTACTTTATTTTTGCAGATTAGTAGCCTCGCAGTAGGCATAATTTGGATAAGTAGGTTAATTGTCTGAAAAATTAACGTGTTAACTAAATCCAAGTATTTGACATATGCTACATTTCCAATGAAAATTATTTTTTCAGTTGTAATACAGTGGGGAAAAAAAGTATTTAGTCAGCCACCAATTGTGCAAGTTCTCTCACTTAAAAAGATGAGAGAGGCCTGTAATTTTCATCATAGGTACACTTCAACTATGACAGACAAAATGAGGAAAAAAAATCCAGAAAATCACATTGTAGGATTTTTAATGAATTTATTTGCAAATTATGGTGGAAAATAAGTATTTGGTCAATAACAAAAGTTTCTCAATACTTTGTTATATACCCTTTGTTGGCAATGACAGAGGTCAAACGTTTTCTGTAAGTCTTCACAAGGTTTTCACACACTGTTGCTGGTATTTTGGCCCATTCCTCCATGCAGATCTCCTCTAGAGCAGTGATGTTTTGGGGCTGTCGCTGGGCAACACGGACTTTCAACTCCCTCTAAAGATTTTCAATGGGGTTGAGATCTGGAGACTGGCTAGACCACTCCAGGACCTTGAAATGCTTCTTACGAAGCCACTCCTTCGTTGCCCGGGCGGTGTGTTTGGGATTATTGTCATGCTGAAAGACCCAGCCACGTTTCATCTTCAATGCACTTGCTGATGGAAGGAGGTTTTCACTCAAAATCTCACGATACATGGCCCCATTCATTCTTTCCTTTACACAGATCAGTCGTCCTGGTCCCTTTGCAGAAAAACAGCCCCAAAGCATGATGTTTCCACCCCCATGCTTCACAGTAGGTATGGTGTTCTTTGTCCTCCAAACACGACGAGTTGAGTTTTTACCAAAAAGTT
>QNTS01000715.1:561149-577980 GCA_003317085.1 Hucho hucho | reverse complement strand
CACAGTGAGGCAAAGACTTTTGGAGGATGGCCTGGTGTCAAGAAGGGCAGCAAAGAAGCCACTTCTCTCCAGGAAAAACATCAGGGACAGACTGATATTCTGCAAAAGGTACAGGGATTGGACTGCTGAGGACTGGGGTAAAGTCATTTTCTCTGATGAATCCCCTTTCCGATTGTTTGGGGCATCCGGAAAAAAGCTTGTCCGGAAAAGACAAGGTGAGCGCTACCATCAGTCCTGTGTCATGCCAACAGTAAAGCATCCTGAGACCATTCATGTGTGGGCTTGCTTCTCAGCCAAGGGAGTGGGCTCACTCACAATTTTGCCTAAGAACACCACCATGAATAAAGAATGGTACCAACACATCCTCCGAGAGCAACTTCTCCCAACCATCCAGGAACAGTTTGGTGACGAACAATGCCTTTTCCAGCATGATGGAGCACCTTGCGATAAGGCAAAAGTAATAACTAAGTGGCTCGGGGAACAAAACATCGATATTTTGGGTCCATGGCCAGGAAACTCCCCAGACCTTAATCTCATTGAGAACTTGTGGTCAATCCTCAAGAGGCGGGTGGACAAATAAAAACCTACAAATTCGGACAAACTCCAAGCATTGATTATGCAAGAATGGGCTGCCATCAGTCAGGATGACAGCATGCCAGTGCGGATTGCAGAGGTCTTGAAAAAGAAGGGTCAACACTGCAAATATTGACTCTTTGCATCAACTTCATGTAATTGTTAATAAAAGCCTTTGACACTTATGAAATGCTTGTAATTATACTTCAGTATTCCATAGTAACATCTGACAAAAATTTCTAAAGACACTGAAGCAGCAAACTTTGTGGAAATTAATATTTGTGTCATTCTCAAAACCTTTGGCCACGACTGTACACATGCACTTGTATGTGTGTCTGTCATCATATGGTGTGGGTTAAAAAGTATCAAAAGAAGAGCATGACAGGGAGAGAGAAATTGAAAGTGTAAGAGTGGTTAATGTGCGGTCCAGGCCTCTTTGATCCAAACAGTCAACCTGCTCTGCTCCCCCAAAGTGAGAGAGGCAGCTCTCTGATCCTCTCAACAACCTGTGTATGTTTGTGCTTTCTTTAATGCTGAAATAAAGACCTTGTTTCCCACCAGAGAGCTCAACTTCCCACCAGAGAGCTCAATCTTAAATCTATAGGGTATAGGGATCCGGGCTGCCGTGTGTGTGTGTGTGTGTGTGTGTGTGTGCGTGCGTGTGTGTGTGTCAGTGCTGCCCTCCTAGCTATGTCAGTACAGACAGAAGCTAAACAATTCCCATAGACAGAGGAGTTCTAGATCACTCCATGAGTGGCGTGCTGCGCTACTTTGCTGAAACTGTCCTCTCTCTGTATACTTTGTGTTTCCTCAGCACTCCTACTTCATAGCCCCAGATATCAACGGCTTGCCCACAATCCCCGAGAGTGTAAGTCTACCCTTCTGGTTTACTAGCGTGCAAGACCTAGATCTTACCCTGTCGCAAAATATATTGTGCATTTTGAATGAAATGTTTTTAGTCGGAGAGTGCTGTCCATTTGAGTTTTCTGTGAAATACCGTTAACCTATGACCTGAATTTGTAGTAATGGTTACGTCCTCGATTTACAGGAAAGAGCCATCCCTAATGCTCAGAGAAGTGTGTCGTTATAAAGTCACTAACTGTCCTGTCTCTTCTGTTTTCCCAATCCAGAGGAACCTGACAGAGTATTTTGTGGCGGTGGACGTCAACAATATGCTGCATCTGTACGCCAGCATGCTGCACGAAAGACGCATCATCATTACCTCAAGCAAGCTTAGCACTGTGAGTACCTCTTCATTATACAGTACAGTGTGGTACAGATTCATGCTTTAAAGGAACATTATATTAACCGGGGTTTATGTTTCTGATTAAACATGGCATTCCTCATTAATATTACAGCACTACATCAAACTTAATATCTAAACGTTCACAGTTTGAATGCACGTATGCACGCACACACGCACACACACACACACACATACACACATAGACAGAGTTCAGTGGTCCTCCAGTCATCCGGCTCCTCTATCTCTAGTCTCTTGACAAGTAGTAAAGCCAGCACTAAACCAGGATTATATTTGACTGTTTGTCTTAAAGCTTCTAGGTTTTAATGGCCGACAAGCCCTAAATTATCAGTTATTAGACGCTCTAACTCTCTTACATAGTTTATTATCAGTTATTAGGCATTTAAATCTCTGCCATAGTACCTGTAGAGGTCTTTCTCTCTGTGCTTATCATTGTGGCTGACAGCAGAACCAAATGTTTATGACAGGGAGAGCACGAGTGATGTCATCCACGCTCCTATCTCTACCATTCTGCTCCGGTATCTTACTGCAGGCCGGAATGCAGAACCGGGGAGCGGGGGGTGGAGAGGAACCCAAGGTCTCCCTGAGGATGGAGTGGAGGGATCCGGGGGAGGTGTAGAAAATGACCCAACCCTCAGAGAATTTCACCTCTCTTCCCCTCTCTCCTCATCTCCCTCTCCTCCACTCACCTCTTTCCTCCCCCCACCCCTCAGAATGTCAGCCCCTCAGAGCCCCAGCCGCGCCCACTGACTCCGGGCGGGGGTTACAGGGTGTAAATTATCAGAGCCACGGGTGACGGCTGTTTTTCTTAGCAGACGCTGGAAGTGATATTCTGTGTGATTTACAATTTTGTGTCGCGACAAGACAAACTGTCTGAGGTTTATTTAACTTATATGTCGACGCCCATCGTTAGACCACCCATAAGCCTTTTATTGTTCATCTGTCCATCCATCCCTCCCTCCGTCCATCCATCAATACATAAATGCAGTCCATTTTATTAGTAGAGTGTGTGTTTCTCTCAGTCCATCCCTGGCATTACTTTTAAAGAGTAGTTTGCAGAAACAAGAGAGATTAGGCCTCCATCTGACCCCTACTACCACTGTCCCTCTGAGAGATGGTGAAAGAGAGAAAAGGAAAGAGAAAGATAGAAATAGAGAGAAGAAGAGGGAGAGAGAGCATGGGAGAGAGACTAGACACTGCATACATTATGTGGGCTCCAAGCAGAGGGCCTGCCTGTGTGTTAGGGCCCCTAGTGATCCCGCTGTGCCAGTGTAGCAGAACATGGCGGCATGCCTGCAAGCGCCCAACAGCAAAGGAATAAATCATGATGGTACAACAATGCATCAGTTGACTTATTGCTGTTTTGTGACCGGAGGTGAGTGGTACCACTGTTTTGAAAGGCGTGTGGTGGTGCGATGCGATGGCCGAGGCAGTCAGCCGAGCATGCAGGCTTGTCATGCCGCCGTATAATTGTGCTGCATCAGGCCTCCTCTAACTAGTCAGCTGGGAGGCCCGTGTCTTTCATCTTCCCCTCCCCTGGCCTCGCCGGGCCCAGGCCCCCTCGGTAGACAGTCGGCAGGCCCCTGACAGCAGCCTTCTCATCATGCTGTCAGTATTATGCTAACTAGGACCATCCATCCACCACGGCCCTGAGTGCTAGCTGCCTGCCTGCCTGCTTCACCACCGCACAGCGCCTTGGCCCTACAAACTTACTTCTCACTTTTCACTCTCCACTTCTTCTAGTCTATCAACCTCCCTGCTTTCTCTTTCTGTCTCCCGTTGCTTTCTTTCTCTCTTGCTCCTAGTTGCTTTCTTTCGGTCTCTCTTTCTGCTTTCTCACTCTGTCACCTTTCTTTCCATCTCTTGTCCTCTGTCTGCTTGTTCTCTTTCTTTCCTCTCTTGTCCCTATAGCTAAATTTCTTATGGTGGCTGGTGGTTAGCGCATCATCTGTATTCTGGGTTTTTGTTCCTCATTTTTATTTTGTTGCTGATTGTTTTTGTGTGTGTGCAGGGGTGGATGTGACTGTGTGTGAGGGTGGCCTGGTGTTACTGCGATGCCCTCTTTCTCTGTGTCTCAGTGCCATCTACTTGTTAGTGGCACACCTGTGTGGCTCTGCACTGATACCAGGCGTTTGTCAACGCACAGAGAGAGCAGAGCAGAGCAGAGGTAATTGGGTGTCTTCCTTTGGATGAGGAGAGAAGAAGGAGAGGAGAGGGAGGGATAGGGTAGAGGACGTGGTGAGGTGTATGATGTTGGAGAGAGGGGGAGGGGAGAAGAGGAAAGAGAAGATTGGAGAAAAGGCAGAAAAGAAGAGTTGAGAATTGAGGTTTGTTGATATTGCCTATTCCTCCCCCAGGCCAGTCTAAACCCGTTAAAGAATGGTGTGGGTGAGCAGTTGTAGCACAGTTACTCTGAGCCCGTCAGGAGAGAGACTCTTTAGTTTGTAGGGTCCTGTCTTGGTGAACATCACACTGAGAGTGTGTGCCTGGTTGACTGCTTGTTAAAGCAGATGTTTTAAAGGCAGAGCAACAAGCTCATCCGAATAAGACAACAGATTCCTATGAAAGTGTTGTGATGTGCTCTTTGATGGTTAACAACGTTGTCTTTGATAGTTACCTGCCTGTTGCCACCCACGCTCCCTGTTCATATCACTGATGAACTGCATTCTTCTGAGCGGCTTGCTTTCACAAATCAGTTATTACTACGTTATTAGTTCCTTACTGAGTGCACTATACAATCATAACTGTCTTGAAGCAGGTCTCCAAGGAAAATAGATATTTTTTAATTAAATTGAATTAATAAAGTGGATATTTTGGGGGGCAAAAGTATTGTTGAATTCCTGACCGAGTTATTTAGGAATAGAATGATAAGTTGGTACACAGTGTCCACAGATTGTCTCCTGTTAAGGGGAAATATTGTGTTAATATGTTCAGTTTCTCTCAGTTTATAGTATTGTGTGTTTAATGTGGTCAGTTTATGTGAGGACTTAGGAGAGCTGTCAGGATGGATGGGATCTGGTGCCTTCAGAAGCAGGCTGTTGCTGTATAATCTCTGACCCATCTGAGACTCACACTCACACACAGACAGAGGCAGAGGCTCATTACTGGGAGGACCCCAGGTCCCAGAGGGCCAAGGCTAGCACCTAAAGCAGGCCTAATCCAGTATTTGTTCTTGGGGACTGTATCTGTGCTGTATCTGTGATTCTCCACTGAATGGAATATTAAGCACCAGGTCTTTTGTGGAGCGTGTAAGCCATTTGGCTCCACACATCTATTATTTATTAGCTTGGCAAATATTTTATAAGGGCTCCTAGCCGCCCGCGACCTGCTCTCTGGTGGAGCCCCTGAGAAAGAAAAGAAAGAAAGCGCTTACAAATGTCTATTTTTGATTTAATCGTCTCTAACACGTGTGTTAGCTGGCTATAGATAGACATGGGGTTGGTTTGGCTTAAATGTGAGAGGAAGTATGAACTATGCCTTTGGACTCCTACAACCTCATCTCCTTCCTCCCCGGTTGGTAGGGGGAGGATGAAATCACATCAATAATTTTTATTATTTATGTTTATCTTAGTTTCAGTAGAACCCCCCCATCCTTAGAAGAGAGATACGCTGTCTTCTCTTTTAACCTGAGAGTAAAGCAGGCCAATTGAGGGCTAAGTGAGCCTCACCTTGAGGACTGGCTGTGGCTGAGATAATTGGAGTTGGTTAGCTATTTTTTCTGTCCCATTACCTCCTGGTACCAACGGCTGAGCCTCCTCTCTCTCTGTCTCCCTGAGGAAGGAGTTTGCGTGTGTGTTTGCGTGTGTGTGTGCGTGTTTGCTTGTCTGTGTGTGCCTGTTTGTGTGTGTCCGTGTATACAAAGGAGGTGTGCACCGCTGATCCATTGACCTTTCTTCATCATTATTTAATAGGTTTATACTGTCACCATTTACTAGGAGAGGAGAGAAAGGCAAGACAGCTTTGATACTCTCCTGTCTCCAACTGATACACTCTCACATTAATATTCATACAATTGATTTATTTCCTCCTTAAAAAAAATGTTTGCTGGGGAATTAAATCTGACAGGACTGTAGCATTGTTGTATTTTATTTGAAGGAGGTGGCAAGCGAGTATGCATATGCAGATATGTGGAGCAAGACACCAATTAAAAGTTGATTAAGCCTTAATGATGGTGGGACTCTGTGAGAGATTGCAGGAAAGTACTCCTGTCTCTAAATAAAAAATGAAAACGGTTGAACCTCCCCACCACACACACACACACCTCATATGTTAAGAGCTACACAGACGTTCAGGCTCTTTCTTTAAGGAGGGGGGGTGGGGGGCTTGGTGCTCTTTGTGTCGGTTCAGTTCAGTCGCCAAGCTTGGCCGCGTTTGCTAGCTCGCCGGTCACTTGTGACATTGTGTGTAGTTTGTGTGTGTGTCTGCGGTTCACACTTCCAAGCATAGCGCCTGCTCCCAGGTCCCAGCGGTATTGGCCCAGCCCGTAGCGCTAGCGTTGGCGGTCTCTCTTGGCTAACTCATGTTTCATTCTTTGGCAATTTGCCCTAATGAAGTCCCCACAGAGCCCTCAGACCACTGTTCTCTTTCTATATTTAATCATGTTATTTTAATCTGCAGGATGAGCTAGCTAGCCTGCCCCTCTGTTTGTTTGTGTGTGTGTGTGTGTACACAAGTGTATACAAGTGTATACTAGTGTGTGCACGTGCGTGTGCAGGTCGTTACAATTACTAGGTAGTCAGGAGCCTGTAAAACTCACAGTCTATGCTCAACTATATGTCTTTTTACATTGTATCCTAAAAGAGAGAATACAACGGTCCTTTGAAAATAACAGTGACTCTTCTGTGTCTATTTTTCTACATTGATAACTAACAGGGGTTCATGTTTTGAGTATCAGGTCTTTGTTGCCATTCTTTTCATCCTTTATTTCTTGTTGTGTATCAATCACAAGGTTTCACACACACACACACACACACACACACACACACACACACACAATCACACACACACACACACACACACACACACACTACTCTTACCTGATTGATATCAATCTTTCAGTCTCTCTTCTTCTATTCCTCCTTGTGTGTGTGTGTGTATATATATGACACCACTATCAAAGCTGTCAGTGTCATGTCTGAGTCTTGTGTTGTTGGGATGAAAGCTGAGCTATACATTGGCAACAGTAACACAACAGATCATACAGTCTGTTTTTGGGGGGGAGGTTGAACATTTTGGTGTGTCACTAAAGATTGAAGCTCTTTAAAAGGTACATTCAGCAAGATGACATCATCATACACAACGGAGCCAATTGCCATCTTGCTGAATCTACCTTTAAAATGAAAACCAGCAGTAGTTCTAGCCTCGAGTCAGATTTGAGAAAAGTCAGATTGGCTCTGTTTATAATATGTTGTGTTTGTCCCTCTCATAGTTAACTGCGTGTGTCCACGGCTCTGCTGCCATGTTGTTCCCCATGAACTGGCAACACATTTACATCCCTGTACTGCCTCCACATCTACTGGATTACTGCTGGTAAGACTCCGCTACTGGACACACACACACGAGAGCTCTTCTTATTCCTCTCACACTATTTTCCAGTGAGGTTTTGCTCCATAATGAACAGTGTGAATGGTATTCCTACATATTTGATTCCCTGGGCCGGTCAGCACTAATCTTTCCATGTCTTCACCCTCAGTGGATTTCATTACAACTCATCCAACACTAATCTAACAAGTCTGACTGGATGTTGACTGACCTCAATTTACCTCAATTTGTGGATATATGCAGAACTTAACCTATGGATTCTTGAGAGTCAGTGCCCAGATATGGCACAGGCAGTGAAATAACATATTTATATACATTAATATTATAGTAGAATATTATATTCATACACATTTACTGTAATGTTTTTGCATAGTGTAAAACCTGTTGTTCACTGCCAGCTAAATGTGATTCCCAGCACACTGTTAACACCAATCATGTCTTGTACAAAACGGATGGGTGTTCCCTCCGTCAGATAATCAACTATCTACCAAATCACATTACAACCTCTCAAACAGAGTTAACCATGTGTTATACCATGACTTGAGCATTGTGTGTGTGTTTACATGAAAGGGGGAGCGGTTACAGTATTGTGACAGACCTACAGCAGGCCAGCTGTTGTAGAGAGAAAGAACAGAACTTATTAACCAGCTAACCTGATTGAGGCAGCGGCCACAGAACAGAATAGGACCTACACACACACTCCCAGCTCTGCCAAGCCTTGGCCCGGTGACGTTCCCCAGTTAGAGTAATCAGGTTTGCTTGGTTGAGAGCAGGCGGCGTTGGTTTCCGGGAAGTGTGTGAGGCGTTAATGATGTTAGACGGTGCAGGCATGCCCTCCCTGGTCCTCTCTGCCGCTAGCTGATTGGGTTACTGGACAGCACTGAGGCTTGATTAATGATTAACAGTAAATACTGTATGTCTCATTATAGTCTTTAGTTGGTAATAGTCTTAGCTGGAAAATGATATGTTAGTAGTGTTATTAGCAACCGACTGTATCTGAAGTAGAAGATGGTTTTGCTAAAGCTGCAGTAAATATATATAATTTTTTATTTATTGTTTCATGTTTGATTCTGATCTTTGTGATTCCTCACGAAACCCAGACAAAAAAATACCACGAGATGTAATCCATAGAATAGTCCTTAGGAGGAAGGATTGTTGACATACATTTGATATTTGTATATGAAAGCATAATTGAAGAAAAACATTTCAAGGTTTGCATATTTATGACATTTTGTCCTTACCAAGGCCTCCTTTAAGACTCCATGGTGTTTCAGCTGTAGGTGCTACAAAGCAAACATTTTCTTTCACTAATCTTTTACATTAATTTATGAATATTGAAAAATATAAACATGATTATTGGAAATATCCCATTTTTGATTTGGCAAATGTTTCAATATATTGTTGAACATAATACACTCTACAGGCATATCAAAGTTCCAGAGTGGGATCTCTGGTACTTCTAAAGTTATGATCCAATTTGTAAGCATTACCAACAGAGTGAATGTGAAAATGGATTCAAAATGGTCGCCCCCTGCTGGTGATTTGCAGGATATTCAACTTATACAAGTTAAAGGAGGGCTGTGATTGGTTAAATTGCCTAGTATGCCAATTCCTTTGTGTAAAATGGACCATAACTTTAAAACTAGAAGAGATCCAGATCCCCCCCCCACAGGCCATAAATTATTCATAGAGTAGGCAATTTAGGTAAAGTCAACAAAAGTGTTGTTTGCATGGAAATGGTACACCTTGGTGGTCATTGTAATGCAATGCATTTCTTTCTCCATCTACATTATATTTGACATTGCCTTGAATACATCCTCTAAATGCGCCGTTGATATATCTCACTGGTTTCCAATGGGGAAAATGAATGGGAAAGGGAGTTTAAAGTTTCCTCGCCTGTCTGTGTGTTATTTAAAATCGCTAGGGTCCTTTAAGATGTCAGGCTTGAAAATCCGTAAAGCCATTTTTACACAGTGAGTCACTACCCAAACCATATCAAACCAGACGCATCTGGTTTCAAGTGGCCAAGTCACATCATGTGATCTTCTACTGCGATCTAGTGGACGAACTGGGAATCAAACATGAGATCTGATTACATCAGTGAAAAGGTTACGACTTCAGCTTTCTCCTCATACTGTATGTACAGTGCATTTGGAAAGTATTCAGACCCCTTGACTTTTTCCATGTTTTGTTTTGTTACGGCGTTGTTGTAAAATGGATTAAATAGGTTTTTTCCCTCATCAATCTACACACAATACCCCATAATTACGAAGGAAAAACTGTTTTTTTTATGTTTGCAAATGTATCAAAAATATACAAAAATTATATCAGATTTATGTAAGTATTCAGACGCTTTACTCAGTACTTTGTTGAATCACTTTTGGCAGCAATTACAACCTAGAGGCTTCTTGGGTATGACGCTACAAGCTTGGCACACCTGTACTTGGGGAGTTTCTCCCATTCTTCTCTGCAGATCCTCTCAAGCACTGTCAGGCTGGATGGGGACCGTCGCTGCACAGCTATTTTCAGGTCTCAACAGAGATGTTCGATCGGGTTCAAGTCCGGGCTCTGGCTGGGCCACTCAAGAACATTCAGAGACTTGTCCCGAAGCCACTCCTGCGTTGTCTTGGCTGTGTGCTTAGGGTCGTTGTCCTGTTAGAAGGTGAACCTTCGCCCCAGTCTGAGGTCCTGAGCTCTCTGGAGCAGGTTTTTATCAAGGATCTCTCTGTACTTTGCTCTGTTCATTTTTCCCTCAATCCTGACTAGTCTCCCAGTCCCTGCCGCTGAAAAACATCCCCACAGCATGATGCTGCCACCACCATGCTTCATCATAGGGATGGTGCCTCCAGACGTGACTGTTGGCATTCAGGCCAAAGAGTTCAATCTTGGTTTCATCAGACCAGAGAATCTTGTTTCTCATGGTCTGAGAGTCCTTTAGGTGCCTTTTGGCGAACTCCAAGCGGGCTGTCACTCTACCATAAAGACCTGATTGGTGGAGTACTGCAGAGATGGTGGTCCTTCTGGAAGGTTCTCCCATCTCCACAGAGGAACTCTGGAACTCTGTCAGTGACCATTGCATTCTTGGTCACATCCCTGACCAAGGCCCTTACACCCAAATTGCTCAGTTTGGCCAGGCGGCCAGCTCTAGGGAGAGTCTTAGTGGTTCCAAACTTCTTACATTTAAGAATGATGGAGGCCACTGTGTTTTGGGAACCTTTGATGCTGCAGAAATGTTTTGGTACTCTTCCCCAGATATGTGCCACGACACAATCCTGTCTCAGAGCTCTACGGACAATTCCTTCGACTTCATGGCTTGGTTTTTGCTCTGACATGCAATGTCAACTGTAGGACCTTAAATAGACAGGTGTGTGCCTTTCCAAAACATGTACAATTGAATTTACCACAGGTGGACTCCAATCAAGTTGTACAAACATCTCAAGGATGATCAATGTAAACAGGATGCACCTGAGCTCAATTTTGAGTCTCATAGCAAATGGCCTGAATATGTATGTAAATAAAGTTTTAACTTTGTCATTATGGGGTATTGTGTGTAGATTGATGAGGATTTTTTTTAAATTTAATCCATTTTAGAATAAGGCTGTAATGTAACAGAATGTGGAATAAGGGAAAGGGTTTCGGGAATATGGTATACATTTAGTAAAAGACCAAGTCCATATCAATCAATCAATCAATCAAATGTATTTATAATTACATCAGCTGATGTCACAAAGTGCTGTACAGAAACCCAGCCTAAAACCCCAAACAGCAAGCAATGCAGGTGTAGAAGCATGGTGGCTAGGAAAAACTACCTAGAAAGGCTGGAACCTAGGAAGAAACCTAGAGAGGAACCAGGCTATGAGGGGTGGTCCTCTTCTGGCTGTGCCGGGTGGAGATTATAACAGAACATGGCCAAGATGTTCAAATGTTCATAAATGACAGGCCAGCACCTCCGGAGTAAATGTCAGTTGGCTTTTCATAGCCAAATCATTCAGCGTATCTCTACCGCTCCTGCTGTCTCTAGAGAGTTGAAAACAGCAGGTCTGGGACAGGTAGCACGTCCGGTGAACAGGTCAGGGTTCCATAGCCGCAGGCAGAACAGTTGAATCTGGAGCAGCAGCACGACCAGGTGGCCTGGGGACAGCAAGGAGTCATCAGGCCAGGTAGTCCTGAGGCATGGTCCTAGGGCCCAGGTCCTCCGAGAGAGAGAAAGAAAGAAAGAGAGGAAGAAAAAAAGAAAGAAAGAAAGAAAGAAAGAAAGAATCAGAGAGAGCATACTTAAATTCACACAGGACACCAGATAAGACAGGAGAAATACTCCAGATATAACAGACTGACCCTAGCCCCCCGACACAAACTATTGCAGTATAAATACTGGAGGCTGAGACAGGAGGGGTCGGGAGACACTGTGGGCCCGTCCAACGATACCCCCGGACAGGGCTAAACAGACAGTATATAACCCCACCCACTTTGCCAAAGCACAGCCCCCACACCACTAGAGGGATATCTTCAACCACCAACTTACCATCCTGAGACAAGACCGAGTATAGCCCACGAAGATCTCCCCAACGGCACAACCCAAGGGGGGGCGCCAACCCGGACAGAAAGATCACGTCAGTGACTCAACCCACTCAAGTGACGCACCCCTCCCGGGGACGGCATGGAAGAGCACCAGTAACCCAGTGACTAGCCCCTGTAATAGGGTTTGAGGCAGAGAATCCCAGTGGAGAGTGGGGAACCGGCCAGGCAGAGACAGCAAGGGCGGTTCGTTGCTCCAGTGCCTTTCCGTTCACCTTCACACTCCTGGGCCAGACTACACTCAATCATAGGACCTACTGAAGAGATGAGTCTTCAATAAAGACTTAAAGGTCGAGACCAAGTCTGCGTCTCTCACATGGATAGGCAGACCATTCCATAAAATTTAGCTCTATAGGAGAAAGCCCTGCCTCCAACTGTTTGCTTAGAAATTCTAGGGACAGTATGGAGGCCTGCGTCTTGTGACCGTAGCGTACGTGTAGGTATGTACGGCAGGACCAAATTGGAAAGATAGGTAGGAGCAAGCCCATGTAATGCTTTGTAGGTTAGCAGTAAAACCTTGAAATCAGCCCTTGCCTTGACAGGAAGCCAGTGTAGAGAGGCTAGCACTGGAGTAATTTGATCAAATTTTTTGGTTCTAGTCAAGATTCTAGCAGCCGTGTTTATTTTGTGCTTTATCCGGGTAGCCGGAAAGTAGAACATTGCTGTAGTCTAATCTAGAAGTGACAAAAGCATGGATACATTTTTCTGCATCATTTTTGGACAGAAAGTTTCTTATTTTTGCAATGTTACGTTGATGGAAAAAAGCTGTCCTTGAAACAGTCTTGACATGTTCGTCAAAAGAGAGATAAGGGTCCAGAGTAACGCAGAGGTCCTTCACAGTTTTATTTAAGATGACTGTACAACCATCAAAATTAATTGTCAGATTCAACAGAAGATTTCGTTGTTTCTTGGGACCTAGAACTAGCGTCTCTGTTTTGTCCGAGTTTAAACGTAGAACATTTGCCGCCATCCGCTTCCTTATGTCTGAAACACAGGCTTCCAGGGAGGGCAGTTTTGGGGCTTCACCATGTTTCATCGAAATGTACAGCTGTGTGTTGTCCCCATAGCAGTGAAAGTTAACATTATGTTTCCGAATGACATCACCAAGAGGTAAAATATATAGTGAAAACAATAGTGGTCCTAAAACGGAGCATTGAGGAACACCGAAATTTACAGTTGATTTATCAGAGGACAAACCATCTACAGAGACAAACTAATATCTTTCCGACAGATCAGATCTAAACCAGGCCAGAACTTGTCCGTGTAGACCAATTTGGGTTTCCAATCTCTCCAAAAGAATGTGGTGATCGATGGTATCAAAAGCAGCACTAAGGTCTAGGAGCACGAGGACAGATGCAGAGCCTCGGTCTGACACCATTTAAAGGTCATTTACCACCTTCACATGTGCAGTCTCAGTGCTATGATGGGGTCTAAAACCATACTATACATTGTTTGTCTTCAGGAAGGCAGTGAGTTTTTCATTTTTTTTTTAGAGGAATGGGAGATTTGATATACAGGCTATAGTTTTTTATATTTTCTGGGTCAAGGTTTGGCTTTTTCAAGAGAGGTTTTATTACTGCCACTTTTAGTGAGTTTGGTACACATCCGGTGGATAGAGAGCTGTTTATTATGTTCAACATAGGAGGGCCAAGCACAGGAAGCAGCTCTTTCAGTAGTTTAGTTGGAATAGGGTCCAGTATGCAGCTTGAAGGTTTAGAGGCCATGATTATTTTCATCAATGTGTCAAGAGATATAGTATTAAAAAACTTGAGTGTTTCCCTTGATCCTAGGTCCTGGCAGAGTTGTGCAGACTCAAGACAACTCAGCTTTGGAGGAATACGCAGATTTAAAGAGGAGCTTTCTAATGATCATGATCTTTGAGTCAAAGAAGTTCATGAATTTATCACTGCTGAAGTGAAAGCCATCCTCTCTTGGGGAATGCTGCTTTTTAGTTAGCATTGCGACAGTATCAAAAATACATTTTGGATTGTTCTTTTTTTCCTTAATTAAGTTGGAAAAATAGGATGATCGAGCAGCATTGAGGGTGCTTCGATACTGCACGGTACTGTCTTTCCAAGCTAGTCAGAAGACTAGTTTGGTGTAGCACCATTTCCGTTACAATTTTCTGGAAGCTTGCTTCAGAGCTCAGGTATTTTCTGTATATTATTTTCTGTATATTATGTCAAGAACAGCTCAAATAAGCAAAGAGAAACGACAGTCCATCATTACTTTAAGACATGAAGGTCAGTCAATACGGAACATTTCAAGAACATTTCAAGACGTTTCTTCAAGTGCAGTCTCAAAAACCATCAAGCGCTATGATGAAACTGGCTCTCATGAGGACCGCCACAGGAAAGGAATACCCAGAGTTACCTCTGCTGCAGAGGATAAGTTCATTAGAGTTACCAGCCTCAGAAATTGCAGCCCAAATAAATGCTTCACAGAGTTCAAGTACCAACACATCTCAACATCAACTGTTCAGAGGAGACTGCGTGAATCAGGCCTTCATGGTTGAATAACTGCAAAGAAACCACTACTAAAGGACACCAATAAGAAGAAGAGACTTGCTTGGGCCAAGAAACACGAGCAATGGACATTAGACCGGTGGAAATCTGTCCTTTGGTCTGATGGTTTTTTGGTTCCAACCACCGTGTCTTTGTGAGATGCATTGAAGGTGAACGGATGATCTCTGCATCTGTGGTTCCCACCGTGTAGCATGGAGAAAGTGTAATGGTGTGGGGGTGTTTTTCTGGTGACACTGGCAGTGATTTATTTAGAATTCAAGGTACACTTAACCAGCATGGCTACCACAGCATTCTGCAGCAATATGCCGTCCCATCTGGTTTGCACTTAGTGTGACTATAATTTGTTTTTCAACAGGACAATGACCCAACACACCTCCAGGCTGTGTAAGGGCTATTTGACCAAGGAGGAGAGTGATGGAGTGCTGCATCAGATGACCTGGCCTCCACAATCACCCGACCTCAACCCAATTGAGATGGTTTGGGATGAGTTGGACCGCAGAGTGAAGGAAAAGCAGCCAACAAGTGCTCATTATATGTAGGAACTCATTCAAGACTGTTGGAAAAGCATGAAGCTGGAAAGGAGAATGCCAAGAGTGTGCAATGCTATCATCAAGGCAAAGGGTGGCTACTTTGAAGAATCTCAAATCTAAAATATGTTTTGATTTGTTTAACACTTTTTTGGTTACTACATGATTCCATATGTGTTATTCCATAGTTTTGATGTCTTCACTATTATTCTACAATGTTACTGTGTGTGTGTGTGTGTGTGTATGTATATATATATATATATATATATATATATATAAAATGCATTAATTATTTTACCCATTTGTTATTTTATTATTAATAATTTTGTCCTGATCGTCCTTTCAAATTCTCTCCTCCCTAGTGCCCCCATGCCATACCTTGTGGGAGTTCATCTCAGTCTGCTAGAGGTAAGTCAAACAATTGAAGACACATCATATTATATCTAAATTAGAATCGGATTCTGAATCTATCCCGCTATATTTTATTAAATGTATTGTGATTCGGTAATTCCATTTTTCAAAAATATCATATCTTGTTTTTAAATGTATTTGTCACTGTGTAGTGGATGTGTACAGTATATAAGTGTGATCAAACAGCTGTGATTGCAGCTGTGAGAATAAATTAAACTGTGAACTTCATAATGATGCAATGTTTACATTGACATTTTCAACACTGGAAACAAAATCAAAAGAATATTGACAATGTTTTTTATTTTCTGTCTCTCGTTTTCATCTGTTGTGTGCATGCTTACCAATTTAAGGAAAAAATAAATGACAGAGAAAAAGACAGTTTTCACAAACAAAGAGCTTTTGTGCTTCATTATTGAGAGGTGGTGTGTTGGTCGGGGGTAGACCCGTCACCGCGCGTGTGTGTGAAGTTCCTGGCAGTAGCGGTATTTATCACACACTGTACCAGTGACAGACCCTCTCTCGTGCACTGCCAGATCAGCATGCAAGCCTTCCTAGCCACCACTGTCACACAAGTGTGTGTGTGTTGTGTGTGACTGTGTGTGTGTGTACTGTATGTGCCTGTATGTTTGCTCGTGTGTGTCTGCTTGTGCATATCTGTGTCAATGTGTGTATATGAGAGTCTCCATATCCCAGACTATCACCGACAAAAGTGACAAACTAGAGATCTCCAGCCCCACCTGCCTACTGAGCACCACATAAAGATCAGCGTGGTTTGTAGCTATCAGGAAGACTCTAGCCCAGCACAGCAGACTACTGTTGATGCATGAGGCTTTACGCTGCTAGAAAATGTTTGCAGACTTTGAATGTTTGCTGTGTGCTATTTTCCATTTTGGTGTATTTTGTCTGTGTGTGTGGAGTACATTTGTTTTTGACTGTAGTTTTAAATGTTACTTGTCAGTCTATTTCAATCTAAAACACTCTGGCTGTAAGACGAGCATGTGGGTTTGAGGTTATAGAACAGGTCTGTGTGACTTATTATAATGACCTGTGAAATATTTGCAGCACTGTATCGAGTTCTGGAACAATAAAAACTGTAATTGTTCCATTAAAAACACTCCGAGATTAATAAATACGGTCTGTGTTTAAATTTCTTAAATTATTCTCCCTCCCCAAAAAGTTTTTCAAACCACAAACCTTTGCTGGTGTGTGTGAGGGATATTGTTTCTTTATGATGACTGGTGTGTGTGAGGGATATTGTTTCTTTATGATGATTGGTGTGTGTGAGGGATATTGTTTCTTTATGATGACTGGTGTGTGTGAGGGATATTGTTTCTTTATGATGACTGGTGTGTGTGAGGGATATTGTTTCTTTATGATGACTGGTGTGTGTGAGGGATATTGTTTCTTTATGATGA
>QNTS01000715.1:509949-560721 GCA_003317085.1 Hucho hucho | reverse complement strand
CACACACACACACACACACACACACACACACACACACACACACACACACACACACACACACACACAGCCTCCCTCCCGCAATCATTCTTATTACACATACAGTACCAGTCAAAAGTTTGGACACACCTACTCATTCAAGGGTTTTTATCTATTTTTACTATTTTCTACATTGTGATGGAGTGCTGCATCAGATGACCTGGCCTCCACAATCACAGGACCTCAACCCAATTGAGATGGTTTGGGATGAGTTGGACCGCAGAGTGAAGGAAAAGCAGCCAACAAGTGCTCAGCATATGTGGGAACTCCTTCAAGACTGCATTCCAGGAGAAGTTGGTTGGGAGAATGCCAAGAGTGTGCAAAGCTGTCATCAAGGCAAAGGGTGGCTACTCTGAAGAATCTGAAATATTAAATATATTTAGATTTGTTTAACACTTTTTGGGTTACTACATGATTCCATATGTGTTATTTCGTAGTGTTGATGTCTTCACTATTATTCTACAATGTAGAAAATATAAATAAATTAAGAAAAACCCTTGAATGAGTAGGTGTGTCCAAACTTTTGACTGGTACTGTATGCAGAGCCTCTTTCACACCTCTCTGTCTCCCTTGTTTCTCTCTCTCACAGACACACTCACTATCTTGCACTTATACCTACAGTATACACACACTCCTCCATTCACACCTTCCCTCTCTTATCCCGCTTTCTTTCTCTCATTCATCAACACAAGTAGTACAGTGCATTGGGAAAGTATTCAGACCCCTTCACTTTTTCCACATCTTGTTACGTTACAGCCTTATGCTAAAATTGCTGAAATAAAAAATGTTCTCGTCAATGTACACACAATACCTCAGAATGACAAAGTGAAACAGAAATACCTTATTTACATAAGTATTCAGATTCTTTGCTATGAGACTCGAAATTGAGCTCATGTGCATCCTGTTTCCATTGATCATCCTTGAGATGTTTCTACATCTTGATTGGAGTCCACCTGTGGTAAACTCAATTGATTGGACATGATTTGGGTGGTAATTAATTGGACATGATTTGGAAAGACACACACCTGTCTATATAAGGTCCCACAGTTGACAGTGCATGTCCGAGTAAAAACCAAGCCATGAGGTCGAATGAATTGTCCAAATTCTTATTTCCAATGACGGCCTACCGGGGAACAGTGGGTTAACTGCCTTGTTCAGGGGCAGAACGACAGATTTTTACCTTTGTCAGCTCAGGGATTCAATCCAGCAACCTTTCGGTTACTGGCCCAACGCTCTAACCACTAGGCTACCTGTGTTATACCCAATAAGACTTGAGGCTGTAATCGCTGCCAGGTGCTTCAACAAAGTACTGAGTAGAGGGACTGAATACTTGTAAATGTGATATTTATGTTTTCTATTTGTAATACATTAGCAAACATTTCTAAAAACCTGTTTTTCCTTAGTCATTATGGGGTATTGTAGGTAGATTGATGAGAAAAAAATAATTTAATAAATGTTTGAATAAGGCTGTAACGTAACAAAATGTGGGAAAAGTGAAGTGGTCTGAATACTTTCCGAATGCACTGTAAATCCATATCCTCTTAAGGATGTACACACACACTCTTCCTCACTTGTCTAACCAACCCTATCCCCCCCCACCCCCCTGGTCCTTAGCAGCTCTTGTGGGAAATCCTGCAACACACACATGCACATACAAATACACACGCACACACTGAAAGGCAAGCAGCGTTCATCAGCCATCAGATCTGTGGAAACATCTCTCCCCTTCATCTCTCTCTATTCTAATCATTATTCCTCAAAGACTGCTATTTCTGCCTGCCCAGTGGCACGTCTCCGGGAACGACAGAGTGAGAAAGACTGTTTGAGAAGGGACGGAGGGAGAGGAGGAAAGACTGTAGGTTTGTGGAAGCAGGGAAAGAGAGGGAGCGAAAGAGAGAGAGAGAGAGAAGGGGGCCAATTACCAGTGGTGTCTCTACAGCCACCTGCCAGCTCCATCTCTTTAATTAATGTAGCACTGACACCGGTCAGTGCAACAGGAAACCAGGGTCACACACACACATGCATGCCTGTCATCCCTCCGTTTGAATCACGCAGGAGGCTGTTTGTTTCTTTCCTCTCTAGGGGGGATTTAATACTCCTTGTGAAGCAGTGTCTGTGTACTGTACTCATACACACACACACACACACACACACGCGTGTGCACACAAGCGCACGCACACACACACTTTCACACACACACAGCCCTAATAGTATACCTATACCTGCAGTACGGCTACCTCTCTCTCTGACTGTGCAGCAGCCCGCCTCTCTGTGCCCAGGGACTCCAATCCTAAATTAAACAGCAAACTGAGTCTGTCATAAAAGGGAGATGGCTCTTTTGAATCCGACAGGCAACAGAGAAAAGCCTTTGTCTTTGTCGTCTGTTAAATTAAATGGCGGCTTTGATCCTCGAGCTCGCCATTTCCCTCCGACTAATCACAGAACACACTCTTCATATCACGGCGAATTACACCGCCTGAAACAAGATGTGTCACCTACAACAGTACAGTACCATCATATATTTATTACAGCAAACAAAACAAAAAAAACATTCTCTCTCTCCTGCCCCCTCATCGCTAGGGGTGATGTAGATGAATCAGGAAAAGAGCAGGTACTAATTGCGGGGAATTCCAAGTCCCTTGTTAGTTTGCTCGTTAGTTAGAAGGACGTGCCACATGGCATCTGATAATTGTGTTTACATACAGTAGGATGGTTGAGAGGCATTGCTCAATTCGTCAGAACCAACGGCCGGGGAACTTAAGGCTTAATTAAAATAGTCTCTCTTAATCTCAGAATAAGAAACTATTAACTGGCTGCTTGAGATTAACGTCATAGAACTGTTATTGCAAACAAATTGAAGTCTTTATAGAACTGTCATAACTTTATACAGATGAAATTATTATAGACACTTAATTTACCTGTTTTCGCTAACTGTACTGTGGCTTCCTGATGAATACAACGGCTTGGGACTGCCGTGACAGCATACGCTAAACCTATCAAGAGCAGTTCACAGTTAATAGGAAGAATGTACAGTAATTAAATTGGTACTGTTAATATGAATTTATCAGGAGCGAACTGCATTAGTAGATAAAGATAGGCAGACCTGATAACCTGCAACTCTTTTCACCTCAGCCTTATCTAACCTGGGATTCAGATAGTGAGAGTTTTCTACAAGTTATCCACATTTAGAAAATCCAATGCCTCATTCCTTCCATAAACACCAAGTATATTAAAATAGAATCAAGGGAGAATTTTGGGGTTTGAAATATAAAAAAAAAAAAAATAGCAGCACTCTCCGATATTGATTGAAGGCAAAGCTTTTTGGGAGATGTATGTATTTAATTGCGGCTGGGGAGCAACTTTGTGCATCAAATAAAATACAATTGTATTAGTCACATGTGGCGTCGGCTGACCACTGGCCCTGCTCTGGAGGGGTCAGGGGTCACAGACGTCCTGCATTACCTGGCCCGCTCCCAGACAGGACCCCGCAGCTGCCCTCTGCCTGCCCTTTAATGGCCATTTCCCCCAATTCCACACATAATATTTGAGATTTATTGACTATTAGAAACGCTACCACGCCAATAGCGCTTCCGCTCGGCGAAAAAGCAAAAGATTTACAAATAGAGAGAATAATTGGTAAAAGGGTGAAAAAAGGATGTGTGTAATCTTCTGAGAATTATTTTTGACGTGTGTTTTTATTGGAAACATCAGATGAGACGGAGTTTAAGTTCCTCTGTTAATTGTATTTTTATTTTGAATTTGTTGTGCTACTACGCACTGAGAATGTTCACTTTTGACGGTGGTAGTATTACACATGAATACTTTTTTGATAAAGGTTGAATTTTGGCAGTTCTAAAATAAGCTGTTGTCTTTTTTCCTATTGAGATTATTTTTGTTTCATGAAATTACGTTTAATAAAATATATAAAACATCAGACTGTTACTACACAAAACATTTCCATTTTTCTTGTTGAGTATTGCAATGAAATGGAAATATCCTGCAGCTGATTTACAATACAAATCTATTTCCTATCCATAATCTGTTTGGGATATGAAGCACATTTATAGATTTAAAGAAATCATTTTATAATGTTAAATTACAATATTGGAATGGTGTAATATAATGTTAAAAAGTTCCTTATATTTTGTTGAAGAGAACAATTTGCTGTTAATATGTATTCATTAGTGGCATTGTTTTGAGTTAAAAAAAAAACCTTGCTAATTTGTGGCATGGGTCTGAAAAGGTTTATAGGTTCTTAAACTCTTTAAAGTTTCAGGCGCTTTTCTACAGATGCTTCTAATATAGGTCTCTGAGGTCTATGTGTGTTTTATTAAAATCAACGTGTTGACAAGTGTATAGAACAAGGAATGTGCAATATGAACCACTGCTGTTGTTCTAAAGATCAAGGTGCTTTCGTTCTTTGTTTCTTTCATTCTTTGTGTTTTTGAATTGTTTTGCAGACTTCTCCCACACAGTGATACAGTTATAATTGGGTTGGGGTGTAGTGTGGTTATTTACCACACTAGTCATTAAAAGTATCCAAGAATAGCAAATTAGGCAAACACTAATTCTGAAAACAAACAATGTGCGACTGAATCCCATTTTTGTTTGATCCAGTAGACTTAACATCAAAACCTATGACTGGAGGATTTTATAAATAATGTATTCTTCCTTTTGTGTGTTTTACACAATCCAAGTAAGATGTACGAGAGCGTATTTATTTTCAACCCTACCTTTTTCAGATTGCAATGTAATTCCCTCTGTTCTCTGTCACCACTGGCTTTTTTGACACACTGTTCCATACATTTCTACCCTTCCTATATTTGATCATCTGTGTTTCCAATCAATGAGGGAAATTTACCCAGGCACCTACTTGTTGTGTTTTTAAGATTGTGGTTGGAAGTTAACAAATATGGCAGAGGGAGAGAGGTGTGTGTGTGTCTCCAGAGATAACCTGGCACAGGTAATCAAACACAACAGCTTTAATTGGGAGTTCAGCTTCAGACGTTCACAAACAACATCATCAGCAGCCAGCGCAGCCACACACGCACACGCACACGCACACACACACAGAGAGGAAGGTACACTCCTGTCTCACTAAAAGTCACACTGAGTCCTGTTGACGGTGAACGATAATCGCTCAAAAAACGCCAAGCTGACATTTAAATTAGGAGAAAGATTTCTCTACTTACATGTTTCTGCTTCGTCCACAATACGCGTTAGCCACAGCCACAGCTGTACACTGCATACAGAGTAGGGCCAGGTGTGTGTGTTTCACCTCAACTCATTTCCACTGTGAAACAGCTCCAGGACTTCCCAAACTATAAACTACCTCACAGATTGGTTTGTACATTAAGATCAGTATTGTACTGTGCTGCTTCCGCTAGGATTCTCACTTCTTATTAATGAAGCATAATGAGTTAAAAGAAGGTTGTGTGCATGTGCATGCGTGACTGACAACTGTCTCTTGTTTAATTGCCCTGACTTAGTTTAACTCAATGTACACTCTGTTTCTGCTTCAAACTACAATTCCCAATCTTGTCCATCAAACAGAGTTTTGGAGTTTGGGGAATTTTTACTCTGCTCTCTCTCTCTCTCTCTCTCTCTCGCTGTGTCTCTCTCTCTGTGTCTGTCTCTCTCTGTGTCTGTGTCTCTCTCTGTGTCTGTCTCTCTCGCTCTGTGTCTCTCTCGCTCGCTCGCTCGCTCTCTCTCTCTCTCTCTCTCTCTCTCTCTCTCTCTCTCTCTCTCTCTCTCTCTGTGTCTCTATGTCTCTGTGTCTCTCTGTCTTTGTGTCTCTGTGTGTGTGTTGATGCTCTGGTCCATTCTGTATTTGAAGTCAACCCAGGGAGCACCAGAGACCAGTTAGTGTTTGAAGTAAAGATGACATTTAGATATGTTTAATTATGTATGCAAAACTCCCAGCTCATCCCAGAGCCTGCTATACAGGGTCAGCCTGACAAAGTAACCCCACTTCAGGGAGTAGCATCTGCCATTAGATATCCCTATTAGTTAAAATGAACACACACACACAGACAGACAGACACACACACATCATTATTATCATCTGTTTGATGTGGTTATTTCACTGCAGGTAATAAAATGATGATGGATCTATAGTCCTGCTCATATAGGCTGTAGGGAACAGTGTCTTTGTTTGTTTTCCTGTGGGACATCTAGCTACACATCTCACCAGCAGGAAAGACTGCAAGATATTAAAACCTACTTCACCTGCCTTCTCTGTCCTCTAATCTTCATAGTAGAGTTTGAGCCTGATGGACTTGGAAGTCATAGTTTTGCTTTGCAACTAGAGAAGACCGTTAATGAAATAATGATTTGTGTTATATATAAATAAACAAGCAATTGAGTCTGTTTGTCTTGAATAACATTGTTATGATGAATTGGTTTATATACTAGAAATTGTAGTTCAAATAATTCAGGACTCTAAGGGTAAGAATAGTTTTATATTGAGTTTTATGTGTCAGATATTCTCTTTTTTAAATTATTTTTTAAATGTGGGTGGAGTGCGTTGTTTTGCGTGCGTGTGTGTTCATGTGCGCACGTCTTTGTGCATGAGTGTATGTGTAACGTTCAGGCAGCAGCACATCAAAAGAAAGCGGGAGATTTTCATAACTATTTTTTCTTCTTTGTAGTTCTTTAATTGCATCCCCACGGCCTTCTTTCCCTGGACAGAATCTTAACAAAACATTATTTTTTTTGTTCGAAGAGAAAACCCCAAACTTTCTACCACAGCAGCAGTGTCAGGGTTGAAATGTGGGACTTTTATATGCGCTGGTAGAGCCTTAGTTGTCATTGTCATTATTACAAGTATTTTTTTGATCTATTTTTCATTTTAAACACATTCTATATAATTAGGATCTAGATTATTTTCTGTGTTAAATTGCTGCTGGGTATATGCAATTTTTTTCCACTGCTCCAATCACTGATAAATGCTCCATTATATTTAGGCAAACACTTACCTTTTGCTTTTCCTTTCTCTACAAAATGCTGCTGGATTTTCGCTAGGGAGACAAACCGTGTACGTTTCCACTGCTGTCTAGTTGTAGATGCATAGTGGTGAAATGCTCAGTAACAATTAGCCGTGCTGTGCCTTTTGCCAGAGTAAAAGTCGTCAGACAGTTAGTGCCTGTACGGTAATGTGGTGTGACTGTGTGCTGTGAGACAATGTTAGTTGATGTTGGTTCCCATGTGTTTAGAGGACGCTACAGTACCAGCCAAGCCTCGTTATCCTTGACGGCTGTACTCGATCCTCCGCGTCTCGTTATGACGATGAAACTTTTCTCTTTTCTGTTTCTCTATGTAATGCACCAGAGCTGAAAGACATGGCACATGTACTGCTTTGGACACTTCATGTTTGTTAGAAAAAATATTGCAGCCCTTGTACGGGTGTAATATTATTATTATTATTATTATTTCTAGGGTATTCTGAAGTGATACAATTTTGAGAGCTCTGCAAAAAAATATAATTTTAAGCATATTTTTGTGCATAATTGTGTCTGCGTATATTTGTCAATACATGTACACACACTGGGAGAGGACCTCCAGCTCAATCAGATAAAACTTCAGAATGGTGTTACATGACGTATGTGTGTGCGCCCACGTGTGTTGTGTGTATGTGTGAACCTCCCCAGCCCACAGCAGAGATACGATGATCCAATGACAGTCGCTAGTCTTATCCTTTACAGAGAGACCGATATCACCACTGCACCTGCTAATTATCATCTCCAGCTGCTGAGTTAAATGGAGATCTGTTCCCGGTCTAACCTGTGACCCCCTGCTCTTTACACCAGCCACTTCAGTCCTTGTTATGGGGAGGCTGGGCCGTGGCTTAATGAGCCCCCGTGTCTACCCTGTGTGGCTGCCGGCCTGCCGCTCCTCAGACGCACGCCTTTCATCCACAGCCATCCTCCCTTGATGTAAATTGAAAAGATCACAGCTTTGGGGAAAAGACCTATACGGGAAAGGCCTCTCTGCATAGATTATGACTATCATAACTCAACACTTTTTTTTTCTTTTGCGCCTTCCTTTCCCTAGCCCTCCTCTCCCTCCTCTCCTCTCCATCTCCCGCTCGCCTTCTCCCTCTCTCTCCCTCTTTCTTTCTCTCTCGCTCTCGCTCTCACTCGCTCTCTCTCTCTCTCTCTCTCTCTCTCTCTCTCTCTCTCCAATGCTATAGTTAATTGGACCCATTGGGGGAGTCAGTCCCTTTGATCTGCTGGCCGTCAGTGTGACTTTACAGTAAAAAATGTCATTGCCAAATAGGGTTATCACCTGTAGAGCAGGGCCTCTCTGTGACGCCTGCTCACGTCTTGTTAGCCACGTTCACACTATAAAAGCTAATTAGTCTGACAGAGACCATTACTGCTGCAGCATGCCTGATGAGATGCTACTGCACCAACTAGCCTCGTCTGTCAATCACACACTTATTATTAATCACAAGTTTATTATTTTAGATTTTTTTCTGTCATTTATTTTTTATTGTTTTATGGGATGTGTGGGTTTTGTTTTTATTAGTTCATGTTGTGATTGTCGTCTTCTGAGATTATTCGATTTTTGAACACAATTCCTTTATAACAAATTGTAAAACTCGTCACTGAACTAACGTAATTTCCCTTCTCAAAACAAATCAAGACACATTCTCAAAATTCTAACTTGTCACTAAAACAATCTCATTCTAATTCTATTCCGAAACAGAACATCTCTTTGTGTCCCTCCCTTTCATTAAAAAGTATTTGTAATCGTTCTCCTCTAAACGCTGATCTTCAGAACTCAGCGAGCAGCAGAATCAACTTCTCCCTGCCTGTCTGGCGGTCTTCAGGGTATCAGCAGTAGACTGACTGACATTCTGTTGTCTTTGATTCTCAAGCTGAAAAAAAAGACCTTTAATGATTTTGCAGTGGGAGAAAAAGAAAAATCTGCAAATGCACAAACATGAAATATTAATTTCAGAAACAACTTTACATAAACATAAAAGTATTTAGCAAACATGAGTGAGTGTGGAGATGACATTTGTTAATTTAGCAGTGATAAACTGCTGTTTGATGTGTTAGTGGTGGATGGTAGCAGGCAGCGCGGGAACGGGGACACGGTGGAGAGAGAGCGTCAGACTAAACCCCAGGGGTTTAGTGAGACTTTGTTAACACACTGCTTCTACTCCCTCTAGTTTCTAACTGCGAACTCAAACAGCAGTCAGTGTTTCTCCTAATATTACAAACAGTACTGTTACTGTAGGTGCTCCTTGATTGTTTTGGTCTGGTCTCTTGAGGGTGTTAAAACAGAAGTGTTGAAACATTTTCTTGCTTTACATTACGTGATGTAGGCCTATGTATTCACAGGGTAATCAATAGGTACAGGTCTTAGACTGATAAACATTTCACAAAAAATTTAACAACAACGTGGGCATTGTACACTGAGTGTACAAAACATTAGGAACATCTTCCTAATATTGAGTTGCACCCCCTTTTGCCCTCAGAACAGCCTCAATTTGTCGGAGCATGGACTCTAGGTGTCGAAAGCGTGCCACAGGGATGCTGGCCCACGTTGACTCCAATGCTTCCCAGAGTTGTCAAGTTGGCTTCACAGGAAACTGTTGAGGGTGAAAAACCCAGCAGTTTCAGTTCTTGACACTCAAACCGGTGCGCCTGGCACCTACTACCATACGTTGTTCAAAGGCACTTAAATATTTTGTCTTGCCCATTCACCCTCTAAATTGCGCACATACACAATCCATGTCTCAAGGCTTAAAAAATATTATTTATCCTGTCTCCTCCCGTTCATCTACACTGAAGTGGATTAAACAAGTGACATCAATAAGGGATCTTATCTTTCACCTGGATTCACCTGTTCAGTCTATGTCATGGAAAGAGCAGGTGTTCCTAATGTTTTATACACTGTGTATATTGTATACAACCAAGGGACAGTGTATATACAAGACAGACAGGGAGATGTACTATACAATCCTCTTTCAGACAGACAGACTTCAGAGCAGGTGAAGAGGCTCTTGACACCTTCCTTAGACGTTCCGATGGACCGCATGGGGACATCTTTTGTCCTCCTAAAATAAGCAGCTGCACGCTGCTGCTCTCCTGTAGACCTACTGCACCGTTCTCTACAGAGAGAGAGAGAGAGAGATGGTCCTGGGGCTGAGTTCACAACCGGTTCTACTAACACACTGAAGCCTCAGGACCAGAAAATCCAATCAATCAGAATACAACAAATTACAAAACAATCAAAACAAAACTACATTGCTTATTTTGAAGCACAAGCACAAAGCAAAATGCAGTGCTATCTGGCCCTAAATCGACAGTACACCATGGCAAACTATTTGACCATGGTTACTGATCAAAACCTTAGAAAAACCTTGACAAAGTACAGGCTTAGTGAGCACAGCCTTGCCATTGAGAAGGGTAGACACAGGAAAACCTGGCTCCCAGTAGAGGAAAGGCTGTGCAACCACTGCACAAGAGCAGAACCTGAGACAGAGCTGCATTTCCTGACAAAATGACAAAAATATAAAACAATTAGTGTCATTTCCCTAAATTTGAAACCCTTATTCAAGGTTTCAAAGACCTCTCTGATGAGTAGGCTACCCATCCTGTTGGGGGAGGACGCAGAGAGCTGTGGGTTGGCAGCGCACTACATTGCTGCCTGCCATAAGATGAGGGACTGTGTCTGACAGACCAATCAACCTGCACATGTCCTCTACTGTATGCTTATTCTTATTGTTCAATGTATGGTTATTTTGACCCTTGGTTATTGTTGTCACTGTTGACAATTTTGATTCTTATTATTTTCATATTGTAAATATCCAAAGTAATCTTTGGCAATGAGAGAGAGAGAGAGAGAGAGAGAGAGAGAGAGAGAGAGAGAGAGAGAGAGAGAGAGAGAGAGAGAGAGAGAGAGACCTTTACAGGATAGTACAGGGAGTGGCATTAAGAGGAAAAGAAGTAGAGTGGGAGAGAGAACGAGACAACTGTGGATTTTCTTTCACAATCCTTCTTTACTCCCTTCCTCTCCTTCCCATCTCCCCCATCCTCTGCTCAATTAACAGAGCAGCAGGTGCTCTCTGCAGCACAACAGATACGCTTTTTTTTATTTCTTTTTGGGGATGACCTGTAAATGTGACACTTCACACCCAGAATGGCTCCCCCGTTTCAGCTACCAATTTCACAGGTGTTAATTTAACTTTCCACTCTCTTTCTCTCATTCATTCCCTCTCTCTCCCTCTCCATCCTCTCTCACTCCCCTCCCTCTCTCTTTCTCTATCTCTCTCCACCCTCGTTCTCTCTTCTCCTCTCTCGATCTGTCTCTCCTCCCTCCATCCATCCCCTCCCTCCACCCTCTCTCCATCCCCTTCCTCTCTCTCTTGATTTCTCTCTCTGTCTCTCTCTCCCTCTGTGTTTCTCTCTCTCTCAGGTCCACTCTCTGAAGAGTAAGCTGAAGAAGCAGTCGACAGCAACAGGAAGCGGAGTAGCAAGGGCCTTCCTCCGGGCTCAGGCTGCTCTGTTTGGATCCTACCGAGATGCCCTGCGATACAAACCTGTAAGAGCCTACCCCTAGCCCTTAGAGCAAGGTTTCCCAAACTCGGTCCCTAGCACTACACAGCTGATTCAAATAGTCAACTAATAATCAAGCTTTGATTATTTGAATCAGCTGGGTAGTGTTAGGGCAAAAACCAAAATGTGCACCCATTGGGGTCCCGAGGACCGTGTTTGGGAAACGCTGCCTTAGATACAAACCTGTAAGAACCTACCCCTAACCCTTACCCTCTGATACAAACCTGTAAGAAGGTTCTCCTAACTGCAACCCTCAGGTACAAACCTGTAATCATTATACCCCTAACCCCTACCCTCAGAAGTTTGTTTTCAGTTTGTGAAAGGAAAATGTGTTTTTGAACAGTGAGTGAAGGTTGAAGGTGTGTTTTGAGTTGACTGAAGGTGGTCTGAAACACTGACATATCAGTACCTTTACAGGAGGAGTTAGGACATTCTCTTTGAAGATATCTTTTAGCTACTTCTCACTATCTTCCTTCCCTCTCTAGTCTAAATCCCAGAACATTTCTCTCTCGCTCTGCCTCTCAATTCTGTTACTCCAGTTGAGAGCAAAACAAGCCATGTACTGTTTGTCAAATAGCAGGGCTTTTGTTCATAGGCTTTAAGGGTAATTGGGCTGTGTAGAGTCCCAGAGAGGGGATCCATAATTGATGCCTCTGTGTTGTCGGTCTGTGTATACAGACAGTGGCATGAACACACTGCCTGACTCCCTTCAGACACAAACATTTAAAGCAGAGCGAGAAAAGAGCTTGTGTGTGTGCTGTGACGTCCACACAACATACCATCTCCCTAGTCCCTATAGGATCTAGATAAAAGCCTCTGATTCCACACACACACACACGCACAAATTGGCATCCATGCACACACAGGCACTCACACACATTCTGAGCACCCCGTTTGACTGAAGCATGTGTATTTGGAGCCCATATGCTTTCGCAGAAGAGCCTGTGTGTTAGTGTAGCACGGTATACCGAAACTTCAGTACTTTTCTAGAACCTGAAAAAAATGGTTCGGTACTAGAATTTTTGTTACTTTCTGTACTTCTGTCAAATGTGTCTCATGGATTAAGCCTGTCTATCAGCGTGCACTGTGCCTACTCCACAAACTCAGAAAGGAATAGTCCATTATTGTGAACACTTGTTTCTACTATTATGAGGAAAATATTGTATTAATATTGATATGAAATATATGTATGGAAATAACTTATTGATCTGTTATTAATTATTATTTGGCTGTATGAATTCATGTACCTTTTTTGGAGGCAGTTTTTGTGAAAAAAATGTGGCCTCATTAATCTTAGCACAGTGGCCAGGCACTGTGCCCTCTGTATTCTAGCTAATGATTAGCCCATTGGGGTAAACAATGCAGAGGAGCAACCCCATGCTTCAGCCATGTAGCCACAGATGCTGCATGAGACAGGTGATGATGCTTATTGCTAAAATAGCACACCTGCCTGATAATATGTACCATGTACAGCCCCTAAAGATATTGCTTTTCATCAATTTGTTATTGGCTAATTTCTGGAGGGGAATATTACATTTTAAACGGTTTAATATAGGCTATACAGTATGTCATCATTGAGAGGGAGGATAGCTTCATTTTGGTTTTCCAAACAATCAGTGTAAATATCAGATTTTATGGTTGGCTATAATATAAGGCACTTGCCCAGACTGCAAATGAAACATGAAATCACAACTGAAATTCTGCATGCATAACTTGGTTTACTGTGATCTTGGGTGGGGCCAGTAATATTGTCATTCGGGCCAGTAGTTTTCACTTGGTACTGGCCGGTGTGCCACTGTCAAATGTACCTGAATGTCAAGCCCTAAACTGGTAACCAGGCTAACTGCCTTACATTTTTCAAGACATTTATTTTCATTGCTAGAACGGCCACTTAAGTATCTGGTAAATATAATGGATAATCAAATGGATCATCTGTGGTCACACGCACAATAACTCATTCGTGGGGGATGACATGTTTACTGTTGCCTTGTTAGAATAGATTTGTTCTTTTATAGGTCCATCTGCAAAGAAAGACATTCTTCTGTTCCTATTCTTTCAGAATAACGATTCCATATCTGAAGTAAAGTTGCTAATTGCAGAACT
The DNA here is from genome assembly GCA_003317085.1 of Hucho hucho. NCBI lineage: Eukaryota > Metazoa > Chordata > Actinopteri > Salmoniformes > Salmonidae > Hucho > Hucho hucho. The sequence continues at coordinate 547,012 of QNTS01000715.1, read as the reverse complement.
ATAAACTAATCTTGATGTAATATATAGCATATAATATATATATATATATATATATATATATATATATATATATATATATAATATATAGCATTAACCACCCAGCACTAAAATAAGGCCAGACCTACACTGTAGTGAACATGACCTAGTGTGTTCATAGCCTCAAACACTAGCCTGGTTCTCCACAATACTTAAAAAGTAACTGTAGAAAAATATACATTTGCAAATGAGGTTAATTATACGGAAACATGCATGTAGAACCACTGCAGGCTCCTTTTGATTGGCTTGGTAACCATGTTGTCATCCAATGTCTGTAGCTCTCAGCTAATTATGATGTAAGAGAGTGTAACAGGAGAGACTGAATTACCTAGTTACTAAAGTTACTACGTTTTGTGTGGCAGAAAATATATAAGTAGTATACAGTAGAAATGTATCGTCAACTTCTTAATTTCTCTGGTCCTTTATCAGATCAGTAATGTGACATTTTAACAGTGTTGGAAAAAGTACCCAATTGTCATACTTGAGTAAAAGTAAAGATACCTTAATAGAAAATGGCTCAAGTAAAAGTGAAAATCACCCAGTAAAATTCTACTTGAGTTAAAGTCTAAAAGTATTTGGTTTTAAATATACTTAAGTATCAAACGTAAATGTAATTGCTAAATTATACTTAAGTATCAAAAGTAAAAGTATAAATCATTTCAAATTCCTTATATTAAGCAAATCAGACAGCACCATTTTCTTGTTTTTTTAATTCACTGATTGCCATGGGCTCACTCCAACACTCAGACATAATTTACAAATGAAGCATGTGTTTAGTGAGTCAGCCAGATCAGAGGCAGTAGGGATTACAAGGGATGTTCTCTTGATAAGTGTGTGAATTAGACCATTTTCCTGTCCTGCTGGGCATTCAAAATGTAAAGAGTACTTTTGGGGGTCAGGGAAAATGTATGGAGTAAAATGTACGTACTTGTCTTTAGGAATGTAGTGAAGTAAAAGTTGTCAAAAATATAAATAGTAAAGTAAAGTACAGATACCCCCAAAAAACGACTTTAGTACTTTGAAGTATTTTTACTTAAGTACGTTACATCCCTGCATTTTAAAAGTATTCCACCACAGAATACAAAGTGTAAATATCTGTAAATGTTATCTGGTTCTAAATATGTGGTTCTGATCTTCCTGTCTCCTCCTCTTCCTGTTTCTGGTCAGGGGGAACCAGTCATGTTCTGCGAGAGGAGCTTTGTGGCTCACCGCTCCAGCACCATGAGAAACTTCTTGGAAATGGCTGTCAACCTGCAGCTCTTCAAACAGGTAACACTGCGATGTGTGTGCCTGGGTGCATTCATGCATGTGTGAGGCCAACCATTCCAGAACCATGAGAAAATGACTACCTAATAACTGAAAAACAATAGGAGCTACAGTGGTTGCTCACTAAAGTTTTGCGATTATGCTGCAGGTTATGGTTTAGTACGGTACCCTGCATCACCACTTCATTGCTCCAAACCAGTGCAAGGCGGAGTTAAGAGTACTGATTATGCTTTTGGCTCCTACTGTGTCTCTAACTGATAATAAATGGGCAAAATAAACCTAAATAGAAACTGATAATTGTGCATGACTTCAGTATTACTTACTAAAACTGTTGTTACACTAAGGTTTTTATTATTTTATTTTGTTAGGATTATTTTGCTCTTACTGTAGTACTGTAGGCCACTCCCGACCGGTAACGTTGTACAGCGCCTGAGTGGTGCAGCGGTCTAAGACACTGCATAGCAGTGCAAGATGTGTTGCTACAGATGCTGGTTCAATACCCGAGCTGGCCTCGACTGGGAGACCCAGGAGATGACTGTAGGTTTTTGGTTTCTCTCCCTCTAAAAACATAAATAATTCTAAATAACAAACTAGCAAATTAGTAACAATGTCTCACCCCATGTTCAAGAATGGCCTTTTTCTTGCTCATTTTACGTTATTTTAAAATGAAATTATCTCAAAAATATTGTTATTTTTTAAAACAAAGCAATTATTATTATTATTAATTTAGAATGATATAAAAGCCTGTTGGATATTCTCACAGATATATTATTAACCCTGTTATTAGCAGGACAATATATATTGGTCATATTGGTCATGGTTCCCGAGTGGTGCACAATGGGATTGCCTTGCAGTTCTCCAGCTGTATCCACTGAAAGCGTGCGAGGTTCAAGGCACGAGGGCAGGGGGCACAGGATGGGCCGCACAGCCGCGCACAGAAGACTGACCTAGCCCATGGGGAAGGGAGGAAGGGGGTGGACCACCACCCCACCATACTGCGTAGCACAGAGCAACACTTTAAGGGGCATTGCACTAATAATGGCGCTGACTAGGGAAACGTTCCCGCTGTTCATGCCAGTCTGCACGTTCAAACTAAAACAATGTAACTAATAATGGCATCTTTATGCTTTTGTTAATAAAATAATGATAAAAATACTCGTTCAAAATGTCGATGTTTATTTAGTTATGGATCCGTAACGAATTACTATTGGAATAAATATCACTGAATTACAGAAATATCCTCCAATCCTCTATATGTAATTATTGGCAGAGAGTCACGTCATATTTTTATTATACTTAGGCGACATGAGTCTCACTAGTGTTGAGTAATGTGCTGTTAAAAGTGGTGTAGGTCTTATTTATTTAAAGAGCATATTGAAGTTAGAAGCAATAGCCTACAACTATTTTAGCACCGTTTCACGCTGCTCTGAGACAAGCATGGGGACTGGTCTTGATAAATCAATTAGATTTTTATTTTCACTGAATCTCCGTTTGGGTAATGGTTAGGGTGTAGATATGTTATGCTCTTAGTGTAACCTTTATTTAACTAGGCAAATCAGTTAACTTCTTAGCGCACAGGTCTAGTTTCCTGAATTTCCGCCTGTCGGACGTGTAGTATTGGATAGAAAACACTCTGAAATGTCTAAAACTGTTAAAATAATGTCTGTGAGTATAACAGAACTGATATGGCAGGCGAAAACCAGAGGGAAATCCATCCTAGAAAATGTGTTTCTGTGAGTTGGCTCATTTTCCAAAGGGTTGCTATAGGAAAAGCTGGATTCCAACTCCCAGGTTGCAGTGCCTATGGCTTCCACTAGATGTCAACAGTCTTTAGACAAAGTTTCAAGTGTTTACCTTGAAAGAGGAACTTTATCCAAGTGGAGTGAGGAAGTGCCTTTTGGGTTTGGCGCGCGGGACCCGGGAGCGCACGCCTCGGTTTTTTACTTTTCTATCACCCAGGTTATTATCCGTGTGAAATATTATAGTTACTATACATAATAGTGTACCTAAGGATCGATTAGAAATGTTGTTTGATTTGTTTGGACAAAGTTTATAGATATATTTTGAACGCTCTATATGTCTTGTATAATTGACGAGTGGACGGTGGATTTTATGAACAGAACGCGCCAACCAAACGGAGCTTTATGGATATAAAGAGGGACTTTTTCGAACAAAAGGAACATTGATTGTCTTCGGATTACCATCAGCAGAAGATCTTCAAAGGTAAGCGATTTATTGTAGCTCTTTTTATGTGTTTTGTGACACCCGCGCTGGTTTTATTATTATGCTAATGGTGGAAGTACACAGGGCGCTGTCCTCAGACAATCAAATGTTATACTTTCGCCGTAAAGCCTTTTTGAAATCTGACAACGCTGTGAGATTGCCAAGATTCTAAGCTTTTGAAGAGTGTGCAAAACTTGTATTTCCATGAATGTTTTATAATACTGTTTTGTAATTTGAATTTGGCGCGCTCCAGCTTCACCGGATGTTGTCGATTTTGATCGCGTTCACGGGATCCGTGCGCTAAGAGGTTAAGAACAAATTCTTATTTACAAGGACAGCCTACTCCTTCCTCCCCGTCGGGGAATTGAACTGAACCCCGGTCTCCCGCGTGCCTGCACGACACAGGGATTCTTTAGCTAAATAGCCCAGTACCCTAGCCTACTCCCGACCGTCACGTTGTACAGCGCCATATTTTACAGCGCCATGTTTTCCGTTTCGTCCTAACGGAAACCCAGAGGGTTTTTCGTTTTTCTTGGAATAGAAACACCATAATATTAATCAAATTAATTAAGCAACATTCTTAAAATCAGTCGCATATACATTATTCTTACAAAAAAAGGTTTTAAATTCTCTAGTACAGCCACTATTGAAGGCTATCAAATGCTTCTCAAAGATGCCCTCTGGTGGTCAAACTAGCACTAACTAGCATTAATGATACCGGTGGTTCACACTTAAATAACATGCCATTGAATTCTGCGGCACCATGCAAGCTGTACTCTGCTACTTTTAAAGGACGAACTACTGCATTTAAGCCTTTGATTAAACTGAAAGCTCTTTCAATCCTCTCTTTTAAACCAATCAAACCAACACCCACAGACAAAAATGCACCTAGGATAACTTCCTTCCCTTAATTAGGAAACGTAAACTATTAATAGAGTAACTTTCAAAGCCTGCACAGTCTTAAAAACATTCCTTTACACCCCACCACAGTTAGACTGTTCCTCTCCAGCCTTGATAAGTTGTTTATTTATCCCTAAGAGGGAGCAGAGAGCTTCTTAATCAGCTCTTTTTTTGCACTCTCTCTCTAGCTCTGGCTCTCTCCCCCTCACTTCCCCCTCTCTGCTCCTGTCTGTGTGGTAGCGTAGGGAGAGGGAGTGTTAGGATGCGGCGGTTATCTCTCTCCTCCTCTCTAGCGTGGCGAAGGAGAGCGCTTATCTCTTCTGCTTCCTGTTAAAGTGAGAGAGGCCAGTGGTCCGCCGACTCTGCTCTGGCCATGACCCACATCCGCTCAGTGAGACACACAGACACATCTGCTCACAAACCAGCCTTTCCCGAACCATCCCCAGCCCCATCTCCATCCCGGTCTATTCAGTACAGAACAAAAGGAGGAGAGCTGCCAAGAGAATGCAAGGGAAAGGTTGTCAATGATAACCTGATTTTTTATCAACCCTTTTGGCCCCTACACACACATTGACTGAAAACACACACACACACACTCCTTCTATAGTGGATGGATTCAGGACACTGCTTGGTAGATGCAGTGGTTCAGTGGAGACTGGCTCAGTGAAGCTTCCCCTTCCTATAGACAGAGAGAGCAGCCTCATAATGTACGTAGTACCCCTTTTAACACAGGCGGGGAACGGAGCCCTGACCATTTACTGGATCAGCCACAACAACTCTGTCTTTCCACATACTACCAATCACAAGTCAATCAGATCATTCTCAAAGTAGCACTCCATTTTGCAGAGAATCAAAGTGTATGAATGTGTGTATGAATATAAACTGTGTATGAATGTGATGTTGATTGGATGTTGTGTGGGGATGTCAGAGTTGCTCTGTAAGGTCCTACAGGCAGTTAACCCCCATGTTCTAGAATATCTTCCAGAGATCTGGAACCCCTTCCACAGTAATCTAGAACACTGCAGTAAGGATTCCAATGTCTGGCCCACAGATGGCCTGTTCGCCTCGTTTTACTGTGTACATGCAGCAGTACAGGTGGACGCCAGATGACTCCCAACATTACTCACCTCACAGCTATAGAATGACTGACACTCTATGATAATCATATAGATAATAATGAATGTTTTCTAGTTTATTTATTTATAGAATCCCAACCCAACAATTACATTGAGGGAGGCGGTTGCTGTACAATTCAGCCGTTTGATTCATCAGACAAAACCTTTTTTGGTCTGTCTCTGTTTTTCTATAGATTCTTTTAATATTGTTTAAGTATTTAAAATATATATATATTTGAAATATCAATCATTTCAACACAGTTAACATGATTGATATTCATGGCCATGAATACTGTCTTCCGTCCAGCTACTCCTTTTAAACAAATCTCTTTTGATGGTTCAAACCTGCAGTATCGTCCCGCATTAGCAAAATTATGATGATGAGGTTCCCCTCAGCCATGCCTACAGGAGAGGAAAGCCTGGTGCTAGGTAGCTAGTTAGCCTAGCGCTCCGCTCAGCGATATGCCCGAACCCATGCCTAGATATAGATGGACAGCTACCGACTGTTTCTAGATACAGTCTTTGAAATACAGCGAGCTGGGTGGACATAGCTCTAAAATAAATGTATCTACTTAACCTTTATTTGACCAGAGGCCGTATGTATCAAGCATCTCAGAGTAGGAGTACTGATTTAGGATCAGTTTTTCCTTTTGGATCACAATTATCTTTTAGATCATAGAACACTTTCTCGTTTACAGAAACAACCCACAGTCACATGTTGGTCAGATCTCCACGCCCCCCTTAAGCTGAGCTGGTACCAGTCTGTTATTATCACGGCCCTGTGATAGATAACAGGCCTTTTGATGTTTTATGACTTTATTAAATAAATGAATAACGTGTATTTAGATTTTTTCATTTTTTGGTTGGTCATTGGTTGTAAAACCTCTCTGTTGCTTTTACTTTTGCTCCAAATTTATAGCTGAAGCTCAGGGGTGTGTATGTGCCTGTGTGCGCGTACATGTCTGTGTGCGCGTACCTTTGTCTCTGTGCATGTACATGTGTCTGTGTGCATGTCTGTGTGCACGTACGTACAGTACCTACTCAAGGGTAGAATAATAGTAAAGACATCAAAACTATGAAATAACACATATGGAATCATGTAATAACCAAAAAGGTGTTAAACAAATCAAAATATATTTTATATTTGAGATTATTCAAAGTAGCCTGCCTTTGCCTTGATGAGAGCTTTGCATACTCTTGGCATTCTCTCAACCAGCTTCATGAGGTAGTCACCTGGAATGCAATTCATTTAACAGGTGTGCCATGTTAAACGTTAATTTGTGAAATTTCTTTCCTTCTTAATGCATTTGAGCCAATCTGTTATGTTGTGACAAGATAGCGGTGGTATACAGAAGATAGCCCTATTTGGTAAAAGACCAAGTCCATATTATGGCAAGAACAGCTCAAATAAGCAAAGAGAAATGACATACCATCATTACTTTAAGACGCTATGATGAAACTGGCTCTAATGAGGACCACCACAAGAAAGAAAGACCCAGCGCTACCTCTGCTGCAGAGGATAAGTTTATTAGAGTTACCAGCCTCAGAAATTGCAGCCCAAATAAATGCTTCACAGAGTTCAAGCAACATACACATCTCAACATCAACTGTTCAGAGGAGACTACGTGAATCAAGCCTTCATGGTCGAATTGCTTCAAAGAAACCACTACTAAAGGACACCGATAAGAAGAATAGACTTGCTTGGGCCAAGACACATGAGCATTGGACATTAGACCGGTGGAAATCTGTCCTTTGGTCTGATGAGTCAAAATTTCAGATTTCTGGTTCCATCTGCGGTCTTTGTGAGACACAGAGTAGATGAATGGATGGTCTCCGCATGTGTGGTTCCCCACTGTGCAGCATGGAGGAGGAGGTGTGATGGTGTGGAGGTGCTTTGCTGGTGACACTCTCCGTGATTTATTTAGGATTCAAGGTACACTTAACCAGCATAGCTACCACAGCATTCTGCAGTGATACTCCATCCCATTTGGTTTGCGCTTAGTGGGACTATCATTTGTTTTTCAACAGGACAATGACCAAACACACCTCCAGACTGTGTAAGGGCTATTTGACCAAGGAGGGGAGTGATGGAGTGCTGCATCAGATGACCTGGCCTGCACAATCTCCCGACCTCAACCCAATTGAGATGGTTTGGGTGGAATTGGACTGCAGAGGGAAGGAAAAGCAACCGATAAGTGTTCAGCATATGTGACCCGATTCAGGAAACTAGGCGTATGTCGCAAGTCATGACTTAACAGAAGAGCTGTTTGAACCCCTTTTCCAACATGTGAACTTATATGTGCCTTAATATCAAACTTGTATGCCATTGGTAAATACTAATACAATTGTGAAATTAGGAGCCTAGTTGGTTTATCCGAAAAATAGAGCACCCTTCCCGCTAGCCATGATTGGCTGAGATAAGGAGTGGGCTGGACATGCCGAGAGGAGTTTGGATTGGTCTACCATATAGCACGCGTCTGTCTATCGTGTCGAACGCGGCTTTAAAAAAATAATGTATCGCGTAGTAAAACTGCATAAACCTAATGTCAAGTTAACGTGTACTGTTAGCTAGCTGGCTCGATAGCTAACGTTATGTTTGTGCTCTCCACTTTCTGGAGGACCGAGTTTTGAAATCAGTGGAATTCGAGTATGATAGCTAAGGAGATGGAGGAAACACTAGTCTGGATTACATTGTCTAACAAGGCAACCATGCATGGCATCAGACAGGAGACCATGATGTATACTGGTAAGATTTTCAGATATTACATGTTTCTAATTTTGACAAAGTGGTTTCATTTCAAGTGTACTGTTAGCTAGCTAACGTTAGCTGGCTGGGTCACTAGCTAACGTTATGTGTATGATCTTATTCTTCGCATCTTAGACACATTTGCTTGACTAGTTATAGCCATAGAACCTGGTTGGTTAGCTACCTGCAGATTAATGCAGGGTAGTCACGTCATGAGTTGTGATTATGGTCCATTGTTTAGCTAGCTACATGTCTTAACAAAAGACTCCACTCTAATTTTGACAAAGTATTTTAATTTCAAGTTAGTGTACTGTTAGCTAACGTTAGCTGGCTGGCTCGCTAACTAACGTTATGTCATGCGTTGGGATTCATTGTTTACCTAACTAGCAATCTAGCTACATTTCTTAACAAAAGACTCTCGTTTTAGTGTGCCAGAGTGCAGAATAACGCCCATTGAATATGTCCGGTGTCAGTAAACGTCGGCAACAAAGCGTAATTCAGTTGTTGCCAGCAGCACAATTACAGTCACCAACGCTCTGGATAACATGAAAACAGCCTAACCAGCTCTGCTAGGGTGAGTAAAATGGTCAGAGTGGGGTGTTCTCTCATTATGTGTCTGGAAGTAGCTAGCCAATGTTAGCCAGTTAGTTTAGGTGCTTGACTGTAGTTGTGAGGTCAGAGCTTTCGGAACAACCCTACTTATTGGCCAGAGCGTCCCTTAAAGAGATGGGTGGGGCTAAGGCTTAAGAGGGTGTGAACAATGGTGAATGGGTGTAGACAAAGAAGGGCTCTCCAATAGTAGTACCAAAACATTGAAAGTGAGTTTGATCAACTTTCAAATCAGAATGACTTTCCCATTGTTTCCTCAAATGCAGTGTATGATATACCATTTTGTAGCTCTGAGTCGCTACTTTTATCCAATGTAAAAATAAACAGAAATTCAAATGTTGCTACATAAGACAGAATCCAGGCGATGAGTCACATATGTGGGAACACCTTCAAGACTGTTGGAAAAGCATTCCAGGTGAAGCTGGTTGAGAGAATGCCAAGAGTGTGCAAAGCTGTCATCAAGGCAAAAGGTGGCTACTTTGAAGAATCTCAAATATTGTTTAATACTTTTTTGGTTACTACATGATTCCATATGTGTTATTTCATAGTTTTGATGTATTCGCTATTATTCTACAATGTAGAAAAAAGTAAAAAATAAACCTTGAATGAGTAGGTGTGTCAACTTTTGACTACTCGCTCTCTCTCTCTCTCTGTGTGTGTGTGTGTGTGTGTGCGCGCGCACGCACACGTCTGGGCTTATAATGAACATATTTATGGGAAGCGTTTTATAAGCTCCATGTGACAAAGGGAGGAAATTAAAGTTCCTAGTGCATCAGACACCAGGGCTGCATCCCCAATGGCACCCTATTCCCTACATAGTGCACTACTTTTGACTGGGCCCAAAAGTGGAGCACTGTGCAGGGAATAGGGTGCCATTGGGGTTGCAGCCCTGGCCTCACCATGCGGTCTCTCAGCCAGGCCTAACCCTAACCAGGCAGCATGGCCGTCTGCTGCCCTAATCCCCAAAACCTGCTCCACATTACCCACCCGATCCCTAAACTCATTTAAACTAAAGACATTTTTGGAACAGGTAGGATTAAACACACTTGCCCAGTTGGGTGTCCTTTTTTCCCCTGTCGTTTGGCCTCCCTCTGTTCCTCCTTTTCTCCCTCTTTCCATCCTCTCCCTCCCTCTACCTCCTCCCCGGCCTCCCTCCCTCCCTACCATCTGTAATTCTGTGTTGTAATTTATGGTTGCAGTTTATTGACGGCCGGCTGGCCAAGCTGAATGCAGGCCGAGGCTTCACTGACCTTTTCGAAGAGGAGATCACTGAGGGAGGCTTCTGTGGGAGTAAGTGGCACTAACATCCTATAAGATTCATCTTACAAATAGTCATTTTACTCAAACATAATTTTGTCTTACTTTTTAATTTCATATTGAACCTTTTATTTAACCAAGTAGTCCAATTGAGGTCAGACGACCTCTTTCCCAAGAGAGACCAGGTCCTATACGTTTGATACAGTCCCACAAAATGTATATCATCATTGAATTCATGTCATCACTGTGTCTGATCAGTCACTTTCACGTCTCTCATGGTGTGTGCCTTTTCTGTTTTGCAGGTAATTCCAAATCTTATCAACAGTGGGTGCACACCGTCAAGGTATGCAAAGATATTATGCAATTAAAATTAATTGAGTGTATTCTATATCTTCTCATGTTAGAGTAAATTACAGATGTAAGTTCTTGAGTCTATGGAGTGGAGCGTGCTGAATGTAAGTGTGTGTGTACATGTGTGTGCGGTTGGCCTTGTGAATCTGTGCATACTTACAGTAGGACAATTGAGACAAGGAGAAAGAGAGAGGGAGACAGAGAGAAAGAGAGCGCAAGACTAGTGATTTGACGAGACGTCTCCCTGACTGACATGTTGATCTGTCAGGAAACACAAGAAAAGTGTTCCTCCATCAAACCAACCAAAGAACATAGATCACACACCCCTCTCTCTCCTCTCTCTCTCTCTATCACTCTCTCTCCCGTCAACCGTACAGCAGCTCTGAATTAGTCCTCTAGAGTTATTTTCAAAGGCTTGTTAAAGTTCACATCCTATGACTGACACGGATCTATAAGAGCAGACTTTCACCTCGGCCCCTCTCTACTCTTCTCCGCTCATCTCCTATCTTTTCTCTGTCGGCTCCAAACTCTAAACTGGCTGGCATTAAGAGTTTAGTCGTTTAGTTTGCCGCTGTTGCCTTGTGCTCTCTTAGTCTTTGCATTAAAGACTAGTGTGGTGAAGGTAGAGAGGGAGTGACAGAGAGAGAGCGAGAGAAAGAGATAGAAAATAGGATAAAATAACTGAGTTCAGCAGAGATGTCATTCAATATGTGATGCAATAAGCAATTTAGCTACTGTAATGCCTGCTAATGTGGTGTTTATATATTCACCATCACACTATCTCTCAAAGCAAACTGCAGATGCCAATAATGAGTTGTATGTGTTAGAGATATGATACATACAGAAAACACACTGTCCGTCCATCGGCTTATTTTTGTATAGTAATTCCAGGTGTCTGTTGGTTTCAGTGGAGGCTCCTCAGAGGAGGAAGGGGAGCACCATCCTACTTCTTGAATTTCATTTTTGTTTTATATTGGAACATTAAAGTTATACTTTTTAGATTAAACTAAATATATTCACGTCACCAAATAACTGAATAAAACGCACTGTTTTGCAATGAAGGTCTACAGTAGTCTCAACAGCATCCTCTCGGGTAGCACAATGGTGTAGTCGGAGGACCGCTAGCTTCCATCCGTCTCTGGGTACATTGACTTCAGTACAAAACCTAGGAGGCTCATGGTTCTCACCCCTTTCCACATACTTACACAGTAGCGCCGATGAAATATCAGCCAACAGAGAGAAGCACAAGGTTGAACTTCACTCAACTTAATCAAGTTTTCCATATTAGTTAACACTATTAACGTTTCCCTTTACTCCTCAATTGTGATCAATTCAACGCAATATTAGCCACTTTCAATGCAACGTACTGAAACAAAATGAACTGTGCAAGAGATTTTGTTGTAGGCAGAACACATCCAGACCAGTGTGGTATAACCAATCAGAGCTGCAGTAGGCCTGTATGCAAATAGACTATTGCCATATATGGATCTGTGCCATTTACTTTGAACTGGACTGTGTTTACAGAATGAGCGGTTGTGAGTTGATGCGCTTGTTTTAAGATAAAAGCAAACGTGGACATTTTGTTCATATCCTTTTCTAGTTAGTGAGTTATTAGCCCAGTTATAGATAATTTGTAGTCAGCAATAGGGGAGTGATTGCTTCCTACAAGAGCACAAAACGTGTACTTTTCTAGACGTCTTTGAAAAGCCAGTCGGGTAAAGAGCTTTTTTTTTTTGTATTAACAAAAGTGTTGTATTATGAGACAGGCTTGAATAAGCTAAGTAGTCAATTGGCAGAGGGTAGCATCATTTGTCTCATTCTCTGTAATAATGGTAGTGGAATAATAATGCATTTTATTTTGTAAAGTGGTTTCTTGCATCAAACAACAACATTTTCAGTCACCTCCTTGTCTGAAGGATAAACAGGCTAATGTCAAGAGCTGCATGTTTTTTTTAAAAGTCTCATGGAATGTAGGCCCACATTGAACCCCCACATTGGCTGCTACTGTAGGCTGAATGGTAGAACAGCTATTTCCATGTTAAAATGTTATGGGATGCATTTTTTCCATTGTTTTTGATGGTACCCACTCTGGTAGGCCTACATTATAATTCAAAATAGCCACGTAGCTTACTTGGCCACTGCTAAAACTGTAACTTAAAGTGGGTACAGCCTTAGTGTTCACACTAAACACAAGCTGGAAGTTGCACCAAATTTTCACAACGTTCAAGTTTGCCGTCAGCAGACCTGAAATTTTCTCAGTGTAAAAGAAATTACAGGGAACATTGGTTATGACGACTTGCGGACGTCTTCCAACCTATCAGAGCACTTGCAGTATGAACTGACGTGTTGTACATCCAATAAAAGGATCAGCGGATTAATCTAGTTCTGAAAGCATAAGCTACAGCTAGCACTGCAGTGCATAAAGTGTGGTGAGTAGTTGACTCGAAGCGAGAGAAAGACAACAGTTTAACAGTTAACAAATTCATTTCTTAAAAAATTAACAAGCAAGAGAGAGAGAAAGCTACATTTAGTTTACATTTTTTTCTTCTTAGTTTACCTTTCACTTACTTAGCTAATGCAGCTAATTTAGACTACTCAACAACCTGACTCCGAGAGGAATTTCTATTTATGTTAGCTGGCTGGCTAAGGCTATCCAACACTGCAACTCTTCCAATTTAAGTCAAGTTAGCTTTTGGTTTTATTAATTTATTGCCACCGGGGCCTGTCGGTGTAACTTCTAAACTGCTTGCTGTACAGCGTGATAGTACACGGATTGGATTGTGGGTTTACTAGTCTTGTGTTGCTGTACCTCTAAAATCCCGTTGTTGTCACGTCCCTTGGAGGTCTGGAGAATTTTGTATTCCAAAAATGGTTTGAATGGTCCGCTGGGATTGGATGTTACATGTCTAGAACCCTACCCCCACACGCCCGTAGAGTGGGTGCTGTGTGTTATGTGCGTCGCTGTTTTCTGTCCGGGTAGTTGTTGCCAATGCTAGTTTTAAGTGCTTGTTTTCAAGTTGTCAAGTGTGGCTGACAGTCTGCGATTTATATTTATTGAAAGTGGATTATGCTGGTAAAGTCAAACGTCACAACACAATGCCATGTTCGCAATTTTCTCGCTAAATTGGGCTACTTTGAACACGATATCGCGGGTGAAAATTTATTGGCCACGGGTTGCTGTTTTTGGGGCTATTTCTAAGTTGTACTGCGGCATTTCTCTAGAAATATATATATTTCACTGTGACCTGCTGCTGACTGTCAGGCAGTGAGGCAGGCTGTTGCTGAGTGAGTGAGTGGTGGGGAGGGCCTGAGGGGGGTTGCGAGAGGAGAGAGAGCAGCACGCATTGCACTTTGTGACAACTTTTTCCCAGTTGTAGGTAGGCTATTTAGATTGTCATTATAGAGACACCTATTTCCAACCTTTTTTCCATAAAACATATTAATACGCTAGAACTGATGCACATCAAGAAATAATAGAGACAAAGCACTGGAAAACGAGTGCACCCTAAGCGAAATGCTTGTGCTTCTAGTTCCAACAGTGCAGCAATATCTAACAAGTAATCTAACAATTCCACAACAACTACCTAATACACACAAATAAGTAAAGGAATGGAATAAGAATATATATATATATATATATATATATGGATGAGCAATGACCGAGCGGCATAGGCAAGATGCAATAGATGGTATAAAATACAGTATGTACATATGAGATGAGTAATGCAAGATATGTAAGCATTATTAAAATGACTAGTGATCCATTTATTATAGTGGCCAATGATTTCAAGTCTGTATGTAGGCAGCAGCCTTACTGTGTTAGTGATGGTGACCTCGACAATTTATTGTTAAAACGAGAGGCTGCCTGGATCTTTAATTTAAAGACCATTGCTCCCTTTGGTCTCAACGTAGACTTTGATCTGAAGCCATTCTTGTGATTATTGTGATTTTGCAATTGTAAATGTTTGTAGGCTTATGTAGCCAAATTGTCTATGATCGTATGCTATCCATTTATGTTTTTTGTATGTTATTTTAATATATGAGAATTAACCAATGATATCAGGCCACACCCAGCCATGATTACAGCCACCTGTGTGTGTCTTTTGACACTATATAAACTGGAGGTCGACCGATTATGATTTTTCAACACCGATACCCATTATTAGAGGACCCAAAAAAAGCCGATACCGATTAATCTGCCATTTTTTTATTTTTTTATTATATATATTTTTTTATATATTTTTTTTATATATACTTGTAATGATGACATTTACAACAATACTGAATGAACACTTATTTTAACTTAATATAATACATAAATAAAATCTATTTAGTCTCAAATAAATAATGAAACATGTTCAATTTGGTTTAAATAATGCAAAAACACAGTGTTGGAGAAGAAAGTCAAAGTGCAATATGTGCCATGTAAAAAAGCTAACGTTTAAGTTCCTTGCTCAGAACATATGAAAGCTGGTGGTTCCTTTTAACATGAGTCTTCAATATTCCCAGTTAAGAAGTTTTAGGTTGTAGTTATTATAGGACTATTTCTCTCTATACCATTTGTATTTCATATACCTTTGACTATTGGATGTTCTTATAGGCACAATGCCAGCCTAATCTCGGGAGTTGATAAGCTTGAAGTCATAAACAGAGTAATGCTTGAAGCACAGCGAAGAGCTGCTGGCAAACGCAGGAAAGTGCTGTTTGAATTAATGCTGCCTACAACCGCTCAGTCAGACTGCTCTATCAAATATCAAATCATAGACTTAATTATAATATAATAAGCACACAGAAATACGAGCCTTAGGTCATTAATATGGTAAAATCCAGAAACTATAATTTCGAAAACAAAACGTTTATTCTTTCAGTGAAATACGGAACCGTTCCTTATTTTATCGAACGGGAGGCAACCCTAAGTCTAAATATTGCTGTTACATTGCACAACCTTCAATGTTATGTCATAATTATGTAAAATTCAGGCAAATTAATTCTGGTCTTTGTTAGGAAGAAATGGTCTTCACACAGTGACACAAAAGAAGTGACACAATTTCCCTAGTTAATTTTTTTTTATGTTAGCAGGCAATATTAACTAAATATGCAGGTTTTAAAAAATGTACTTGTGTGTTGATTTTAAGAAAGGCATTGATGTTTATGGTTAGGTACACATTGGTGCAACGACAGTGCTTTTTTCGCAAATGCGTTTGTTAAATCATCACCCGTTAGGCTGTGATTCGATGATAAATTAACAGGCACCGCATTGATTATATGCAACGCAGGACAAGCTAGATAAACTAGTAATATCAGCAACGGAACTATAAGCACAAGCATTTCGCTACACTCGCATTAACATCTGCTAATCATGTGTATGTGACAAATAAAATTTGATTTGATTTGAACCATGTGTAGTTAACTAGTGATTATGTGAAGATTGATAGTTTTTTATAAGATAAGTTTAATGCTAGCTAGCAACTTACCTTGGCTCCTTGCACTCGCGTAACAGGTGGTCAGCCTGCCACGCAGTCTCCTCGTGGAGTCCAATGTAATCGTCCATAATCGGCGTCCAAAAATGCAGATTACCGATTGTTATAAAAACTTGAAATCGGGCCAAATTAATCGGCCATGCCGATTAATCGGTCGACCTCTAATATAAACTAGTCACCCCGCAGTGTTTGTCATTATACCCTGATGAAGACAGCTTGTCTGTCGAAATGTTGGATATTAGGTTATTACATTTTTGCATCTGAGCTCCTAGAGTGTGCGGCTCTCCTTTTACATTTTTTAAGTCCGTGTTAGTGGTGGCTGTTTAACAGTCTGATGGCCTTGAGATAGAAGCTGTTTTTCAGTCTCTCGGTCCCAGCTTTGATGCACCTATACTGACCTCGCCTTCTGGATGATAGCGGGGTGAACAGGCAGTGGCTCGGGTGGTTGTCCTTCATGATCTTTTTGACCTTCCTGTGACATCGGGTGGTGTAGGTGTCCTGGAGGGCAGGTAGTTTGCCCCCGGTGATGCGTTGTGCAGACTGCACCACCCTCTGGAGAGCCCTGCGGTTATGGGCGGTGCAGTTGCCATACCAGGTGGTAATGCAGACCGACAGGATGCTCTCAATTGTGCATCTGTAAAAGTTTGTGAGGGTTTTACGTGACAAGCCAAATTTCTTCAGCCTCCTGAGGTTGAAGAGGCGCTGTTGCGCCGCCTTCACCACACTGTCTGTGTGGGTGGACCATTTCAGTTTGTCCGTGATGTGTACGCCGAGGAAATTACAACTTTTCCACCTTCTTCACTGCTGTCCTGTTGATATGGATAGGGGAGTGCTCCCTTCGCTGTTTCCTGAAGTCCACGATCATCTGTTTTGTTGACGTTGAGTGAGAGGTTGTTTTCCTGACACCACACTCCGAGTGCCCTCACCTCCTCCCTATAAGCTGTCTCGTCGTTGTTGGTAATCAAGCCTGCTACTGTTGTGTCATCTGCAAACTTGATGATTGAGTTGGAGGCGTGCATGGCCGTGCAGTCATGGGTGAACAGGGAGTACAGGAGGGGGCTGAGCACACACCCTTGTGGGCCCCAGTGTTGAGGATCAGCGAAGTGGAGATGTTGTTTCCAGGATCCAATTGCACAGGGCGGGGTTGAGACCCAGGGCCTCAAGCTTAATGATGAGCTTGGAGGGTACTATGGTGTTGAATGCAGAGCTGTAGTCAATGAACAGCATTCTTACATACAGTTGCAGTCGGAAGTTTACATACATATAGGTTAGAGTCATTAACTCGTTTTTCAACCACTCCACAAATTTCTTGTTAACAAACTATAGTTTTGGCAAGTTGGTTAGGACATCTATTTTGTGCGTGACACAAGTAATTTTTCCAATAATTGTTTACATACAGATTATTTCACTTATAATTCACTGTATCGCAATTCCAGTTGGTCAGAGGTTTACATACACTCAGTTGACTGTGCCTTTAAACAGCTTGGAAAATTTCAGAAAATTATGTCTTGGCTTTAGAAGCTTCTGATAGGCTAATTGACATAATTTGAGTCAATTGGAGGTGTACCTGTGGATGTATTTCAAGGCCTACCTTCAAACTCAGTGCCTCTTTGCTTGACATCATGGGAAAATTAAAAGAAATCAGCCAAGACCTCAAATTGTAGACCTCCATAAGTCTGCTTCATCCTTGGGAGCAATTTCCAAACGCCTGAAGATAACACGTTTATCTGTACAAACAATAGTACGCAAGTATAAACACTATGGGACAACGCTGCCGTCATACCGCTCAGGAAGGAGACGCGTTCTGTCTCCTAGAGATTAACGTACTTTGGTGCGAAAAGTGAAAATCAATCCCAGAACAACAGCAAAGGACCTTGTGAAGATGCTGGAGGAAATGGGTACAAAAGTATCTATATCCACAGTAAAACTAGTCCTATATCGACTAAACCTGAAAGGCAGCTCAGCAAGGAAGAAGCCACTGCTCCAAAACCATCATAAAAAAAACAGACTATGGTTTGCTACTGCACGTGGGTACAAAGATCATACTTTTTGGAGAAATGTCCTCTGGTCTGATGAAACAAAAATAGAACTGTTTGGCCATAATGACCATTGTTATGTTTGGAGGAAAAAGGGAGGAGGCTTGCAAGCCGAAGAACACCATCCCAACCGTGAAGCACGGGGGTGGCAGCATCATGTTGTGGGGGTGCTTTGCTGCAGGAGGGACTGGTGCACTTCACAAAATAGATGGTATCATGAGGGAGGAAAATTGTGGATATATTGAAGCAACATCTCAAGACATCAGTCAGGAAGTTAAAGCTTGGTCACAATTGGGTCTTCCAAATGGACAATGGCCACAAGCATTCTTCCAAAGTTGTGGCAAAATGGCTTAAGGACAACAAAGTCAAGGTACTGGAGTGGCCATCACAAAGCCCTGACCTCAATCCTATAGAACATTTGTGGGCAGGACTGAAAAAGCGTGTGCGAGCAAGGAGGCCTACAAACCTGACTCAGTTACACCAGCTCTGTCAGGAGGAATGGGGCAAAATTCACCCAACTTATTGTGGGAAGCTTGTGGAAGGCTACCCAAAACGTTTGACGCAAGTTAAACAATTTAAAGGCAATGCTACCAAATACTAATAGAGTATGTAAACTTCAGACCCACTAGGAATCTGATGAAAGAAATAAAAGCTGAAAGAAATAATTCTCTACTACTATTCTGACATTTCACATTCTTAAAATAAAGTGGTGATCTTAACTGACCTAAGACAGGCATTTTTACTAGGAATAAATGTCAGGAATTGTGAAAACTGAGTTTAAATGTATTTGGCAAAGATGTATGCAAACTTCAGACTTCCAACTGCACATATTATTCATATTTAATTTGGTGATTTAAATTATGACACCATCCTCAGTAGCCTATTCCAGCAGGCTATTGGGAAACACAAGCACTTCTTATTGCAAAATCACCTCGCTATTCATGTTGGGTTGGGTTTATCGGTTTGTGCCCATAGGCGACGTTGATGCCGGTGATGCCTGGTGAGGACCTTACAACAGGCCTACAAGCCCTCAAGTCTGTTAATTTGAACTAAGCAAGCTGCTAAATGGTTCAGTTTACATCTTGCCTACATCTTGTCTAGGCTGTTGTAGACTATCTGAAATTAAATGTAGGCCTATCAGGGGCTATTGACTTTCTGCCTTTAGCTAAGCAAACCATGGCAAAATGTAATTACAATCATAAACCCAGATTTTAGCCTGTAGCCTATGCCTATTGAAATGACAAGTCAATCTCGCAAATTGGCCATTTATAAAGGTTTTTAGTCCTAACATCTGGCACATAATAACAGCACAATTGCCAGAAAGTAGCCTAACATTCATTTTTTTATGTTCATCCAAGTGTGATGAACTTTCATCACTCCTGTCGGATTTATCTATAGTTATGCACATGCGCAAAGAGGATTTATTTACATTTATAAACCTGGTTCGAGCCCTGAATGCTGATTGGCTGAAAGCCTTTGTATATCAGACCATATCCCACGGGTAGGACAAAACAACTTTTTACTGTTCTATTTACAGTGGTAACCAGTTTATAATAGCAACAAGGCACCCCGGGGGATTGTGGTCTACAGCCAATATACCACGGCTTAAGAACAGCCCTTAGCCATGGTAAATTGGCCATATAAACTCAGCAAAATAACAAACATCCTCACTGTCAAATGCGTTTATTTTCAGCAAACTTAACGTGTAAATATGTGTATAACAAGATTCAACAACTGAGACATAAACTGAACAAGTTCCACAGACATGTGACTAACAGAAATGTCTAATCTTTACATACAGATGTCTAATCTTTACATACAGTACGAGTTATCTTATTTGTAAATTTCTAAGTGATAGTGTTGATTCCTTGAAGTTGATTCCTTGTTCTAATTGTTAAACTATTTTTCAAAATGAACTACTGTCAATGTTGGTTAAACCCATATCATAATCCTGCAATAAAGTGGGGAAGGGGTTCTTTCTGCCTGTAATGTGTCTGTTTCTGTGTTGTATTCCTAAATGAACATTTCCTTTTTGTCTAGTTGAAAGAGCTCCAGTTGGTTTTATTTGATTGTCACTTTCTCAGAATATCAGCTATGTGAATCCATTTTGCAGCTTATCATATGGCTTGCATCGCCAATGCAGCCATAGGGCTACAGTATGATGGCAATATATGCCTTATGGCATCTGTCATCTGAAGCAGGGAATAGCTAAACTCACACATTGTTTACATTTTGAGCTATATGTTCTCAATTTAAATTGATACCAATAGACAATGTATGAAGCAAACCAGATACCAGATTTTGTGCATGCCTTTTAAGTGCTGACATAAAATTGTTTAGTGTAAATCCAAACCTTGCAATTTAGGTACAGTATGAAAATAAGGAGATGACAATTAGGCTACAGGAGATGAACATTACAGATAACATTTTGAGGTTTATTTTATTTTATTCATTTTAGCAATGTTGCTTGCAAAATGATTGCAGTTGTTCCTATAGACAGATAGTACATGGTTGCTCTATGTATCACTGACACTGGATATGCAAGCGACTGGGCTAACACAACTAACCTTTTAGGTCAATAATATGCTGTTTTTATTAACATTTTGTTGGCTTCATAATTGTGATAGAAACTTAACTAAATAGTAGCTAGCTAGTTAGTTATAGCTAGGTAGCTTACAAGGTTAGCTGGCCTTTCTCAAAACAAACCTCATTGTGGCTAGCTACTTCTTGTCTATAATCCTAGCCTTTACAGCCAAATATCTCTTCTGAAACCTCAAAATAAAAAAATATTGATTAATGCCAGCATTGATGACATTTTCCCCCCTTGCTGCAGCTTTAGCTTATCGCAAAATAACAGAGAAATACAGTGAAAACCAGCGTGCTGCAAACAATCAAAAATGTTTTGTCACCAGTGCTTGTTGTGTTAATTTTTTTTGTCCTCACGTACAGTTGTTCCTACGGCACTAATCTGGTGAGCATCTTTTGGAGCTCCGCTCAAGCAAGGCATTTGATTGGTTTGACAAGGCGTCACTGATTTACACTGGGTTCCGATCACTCTTTTTAGATGATTTCTGCCATTGAACTTCCCCAGGCTTCCCGTTTTATGAGTTTACTAATGCGTTAGTTCTTCTAGTTTCTTGACTATAACTTTAATATGATGACATTGATGTAGGCTGTGTAGCGGTTAGCAGTTATGGTATAAAGGGTTTGGCTTGAAGTTTTTGTGCCTATTCACAGACAGCTGTTGTGTTGTGCACTGAAGTCCATAAGCGAAGGGAAAAGGTGAGAGGAGGAGAGTGTGCGGGTGACCAGGGGTATATTCATTCCGCTGATTCTGTTGCAAAACGTTTCTTAAACGGAAGCAAACTGAACAAAACTGGGAGGGACCTACCTGAATTTGTCCAATAGAAACTCTCGTTTGGACTAATGATTACATACCAGATCAGCTAGATGCAGGCTAGATTCAGGCAAGAGTGTGCAAGGTGGTATTGAATGTGTCAATGTCTGATTACTCCAATATGTCTCTCGACCTGTGCACCTACGTTATAAACTTTAATTTATAGACTAGGTTGTAGCAACCTCATGATGGGTATAGGGCCATTTTTATAACATGTAGTAGCTTAAACAATGTTACATTGAGCTGGGTGAATGGAATATGAATTAAAGTCACCAATATGCTGTAATAGAAACAAAGCCATGCTCATAAATAAATAAAGATCTTCCTCCCTAATCTTAAATGGCACCGACCGCTACCGGTTGGGTTGTGTGTTCGATGGAAATCCTGTGTGTGCTGCTAAATGACAGTGTTGTGTGTTGCAGAGAGGCGGCGTGCTGATAAACACTGCAATGACTAAGGCAAGTCCAGCTGTGAAACGGCCTACAGATATGCAAGTCTGGATCAGTAACATATTCCCAATCAGACCTGGGTCAAATACGTCCAATATGTTCAAATACTAGAGCTGCTCTTGATTTAGTTTGGAACCAGTGGAATAGTACCACAAGTGCAAACTCCGAGCTAAATCAAGCATACCTCAAATACTTTCATATTGGACACACACAACATGAAAACCTAACCTTAAAATGTGTATTAAGTCATACAGGTTCTCACTCTGAATATCCGAAAGGTTGTAGTTAGCTGGTAAATGTCATTGTTCTACTAGGACTGTGTATGTATATGCATGCGTGTGATGCCCTTTCCAACTTTAGTCTTTGTCTTTTGGCCAGCGGGATCAAAGCAGGTCTTGATGTTACACCAGACCACTGTAGAATATTAATGGAGCCTGTGGTTATTTCTAATGCCAGTGTTTCTCTCCTACAGGCCAAGAGTCATGCCAAGAGGGGCATTCGCAGGCTCAAGCAAAGGGTGACCTATGTGAATTCACACCTCTCCAGGGCTCACACACACACACTGTTTTATATGGAGCATGTGACTCAGCTCACTCAGAGATGAGCAGGGTTGTAATGACTTGTGAAACATGTGCATTGTGCTTTGTTCAGGAGTGTACATTTTTAATCAGTGTCCCTCTGCCTAAAGCCTGTCGTCATCCAGCTACAGCCCTAACCCTATATTGTTTGCATATTTCATAAATGAGCCACTGATTCCTTCAAAGGAAATGCAACCAGATGTATGTTTCCATAAGTCTGGCCCTTCAATTTCAGTTTGAAATCACCGTCAGAGAGAGGCTGAGGACAGGGACACTGACTAACTGGCTCTCACTAGGCTGTACGAGGCCCACACACACGTCGCTATGTGTGCATACACATGTTCAGAATGATTTAATCTGATTTGACCTGGCCACACTCCCAATACATGCATAAATGTCTGTTTTATTATGTTATACACACATTATGGCACACTCACTTGACACACTCACTCCTCTCTCTTTCTCTCGCCCTCTCTCCCCCCCTCTCTTTTTCTCACACCATCTCTCCATCTCCTCCCTCTATCGCTCTCTCTCAGGAAGAGGAGGATGATGGGCCGTTCTGCTCAGGGTCTCCCACCAGCACCAAGAGTCTGTCACCACGGAGACTGCAGAAGAGGAGACATGTGAGTGACACACACGCACATACTATTCCTGTCTCCGTTCCCATCCCTCTCTTCCCATCTCTCTTCTCATCCATCTCCACATCTAATCTCTCACTCATCTACCTCTTCCCTTGGTCTATTCTCTCCATCCTTCCTCTTATTTGTTACTTTGTAGTAGTTTGTCAATGTGCCAGATGATAAGTAATGATAAGCAGATTTTATAGTGTGTAACATCAGCAATAGTAATATACACTGTACGCTCTACAATGTTTATGTAAGTTTGTTCGTTTTCTCTGTATGGACAGTCAACACAACAACACAGCTCCTCTGCTTTTTACCACTTCTTCAGGAGAATCTGCTTGTGGCGTCATTAAAGAAACTGCATGTTTTCCTAGTATGTGCAAGCTGGCACTCTCCATGCACCCCCACTCCCCCCACCTCTCTGTTTCTCTCTCTTGTTTTTCCTCTTTGTTTCTCTCTCTTGTTCTCCCCCCTCTCTCTCTCTCTCTCTCTCTGACGCAGTCACACAAACAATACTCCTGTTAGATTTAGCTTGCATGGTGATTGCGAGGTTGTCACATCGATGTCACATACATCACTGCTGAAAAACTGCATAGATCAGCATAAATTTCAAGCTGGTCTGTGCTGGTCCATGCAGGTCTTTGCTGATTTAGCTGGTCTGACCAGCATGTTCTAGCTGGTTAAGCTGGTCTGACGAGTGTGATCTAACTGGTTCTGCTGGCCCACCAGCATGGTCCTGCTGTTTATGCTGGTAGACCAGCTTGCTCTAGCTGGTCAAGCTAGTCTGATCAGCATGGTCTAGCTGGTTATGCTGGCAGACCTGCCTTCGATGTGTTTTCGCTGGTGATAGCCTTCGTTGTGTTTTCGCTGGAAAGCTGCCTTCGGCTGTGTTTTTACTGGTGACTAGCCTTTGCTGTGTTTTGGACACTGTTGGTTTTTCTTTAGCATAAGCTAAAGCAAAACCAACATCAAGCTGGCTTGCAAAGTGATATTTAATTCCAATTGGAATCCAGCCAGAGTGGATTCCCCCAATCTGCATTCAGAATGACTGGAAGGGATAGACAGATGAATAAAGGAGACTACCTAAACTACACTATATACGAAGGTATGTGGACACCCCTTCAAATTTGTGGATTCTGCTATTTCAGCCACACCCGTTGCTGGAAGGGGTATACAATCGAGTGCACAGCCATGCAATCTCCATAGACAAACATTGGCAGTAGAATGGCCTAGAACTTGGCACCGTCAAAGGATGCCACCGTTCCAACAAGTTAGTTTATAAAATGTCTGCCCTACTAGACCTGTCCCGGTCAATTGTAAATGCTGTTATTGTGAAGTGGAAATGTCTAGGAGCAACCACGGCTCATCCACAAAGTGGTAAGCCACACAAGCTCACAGAACGGGACTGCCAAGTGCTGAAGTGCGTAAAAATCGCCTGTCCTCTGTTGCAACACTCCACGACTGAGTTCCAAACTGCCTCTAGAAGCAACATCAGCACAAGAGCTGTTCGTCGGAAGCTTCATGAAATGGGCTTCCATGGCCGAGCAGCCACACACAAGCTTAAGATCACCATGTGCAATGCCAAGCGTCGGCTGCAGTAGTGTAAAGCTCGCCGCCATTGGACTCGAGCAGTGGAAACACATTTTCTGGAGTGATGAATCACGCTTCACCATCTGGCTGTCCACAGCACGTGTCCACATACTTTCGGTAATGTAGTGTATCTAAACTTGAACAACCATTTTAAGTAACGGGTGCAATAAGTCAAACTAACAGATTGTATTGGTTTAGAAAAATGTATGTTATTTGTCTTTGTGCAGCACAATGTAAAATAAATGTGCATAAACACAGATATTGAAACAAACAATTAAAAACATCTCAATGCAGTAGAGCATGCTGGGAAATATGATAATGGTGGGCGTGGTTTTGCAGACCAGAGTCAACCTCACTTGGGATTTTAGCTCACCTCATGGTTGCCAGAGACCTGAATTTCCTGCTACTTCACTGGATCTATTGGTATGATAAAGATTGTTAAAAGATTAGAACCAATAGACATTCTGTCATTTGTCCCACTAGGGCAGCGCTTCCCAAACTCGGTCCTGGTGACCCCAAGGGGTGCACGTTTTGTTTTTTGCCCTAGCACTAACCAGCTGATTCAAATAATGAACTCATCATCAAGGTTTTATTATTTGAATCAGCTGTGTATTGCTAGGGCAAAAGCCAAAACGTGCACCCCTTGGGGTCTCCTGGACCGAGTTTGGGAAACGCTGCTGTAGGGGGAACTGTTTTGGGTTCCACGTCGAACCCTATCATTTGTTACTATGGGGGAACCCTTTTGGGAGCCACGTATAACCCTTTTGATTTGTCCCTCAAAATAAAACTTTGTTGAGTTCCATTTAGGGCCCTCTCATGAAGAACCCTCTGGTTCCAGGTAGAACCAATGACATGTTCTACAGTTATACTTATAGTATACTTTAAATGTGCTTATGTAAAAATTACTGTAATTTGACAGTAAGTTACCGGCTACTGAGTTGCAGTAAGAATACAGTGTTTTTTTTATACTGAATAAAAATATAAACACGACATGCAACAATTTAAAAGATTTTACTGAGTTACAGTTCAAATTAGGATATCAGTCAATTTAAATAAAATATTAGGCCCTAATCTATGGATTTCACATGGCTGGGAATACAGATATGAATTTGTTGGTCACAGATACTGTACCTTAAAAAATGGTAGGGGCATGGGTCAGAAAACATGAAAACATCTGGTGTGACCCCATTTGCCTCATGCAGTGTGACACACCTCCTTCGCATAGAGTTGATCAGGCTGTTGATTGTGGCCTGTGGAATGTTGTCCCACACTTCAATGGCTGTGCAAAGTTCCTGGATATTGGCGAGAACTGGAAAACGCTGTCGACCATGTCGATCCAGAGCAACCCATATATGCTCAATGGGTGACATTACTGGTGAGTATGCAGGCCATGGAAGAACTGGGACATTTTCAGCTTCCAGGAATTGTGTACAGATCCTTGCGGCATGGGGCCGTGCATTATCATGCTGAAACATGAGGTGATAGCGGTGGATGAATGGCATGACAATTAGCCTCAGGATCTCGCCACAGTATCTCTGTACATTCAAATTGCCATCGATAAAATGCAATTGTGTTTATTGTCTGTATCTTATGCCTGCCCATACCATAACCCCACCGCCACTATGGGGCACTCTGTTCACAACGTTGACATCAGCAAACCCCTAGCCCACATGACGCCATACACGTGGTCTGCGGTTGTGAGGCCGTTTGGATGTACTGCCATATTCTCTAAAACTATGTTGGAGGCGGCTTATGGTAGAGAAATTAACATTAAATTCTCTGGCAACAGCTGTGGTGGATATTCCTGCAGTCAGCATGCCAATTGCTCGCTCCCTCAACTTGAGACATCTGTGGCATTGTGTTGTGTGACAAAACTGCACATTTTAGTGGCCTTTTATTGTCCCCAGCACAAAGTGCACTTGTGTAATGATCATGCTGTTTAATCAGCTTCTTGATATGCCACACCTGTCAGGTGGATGGATTATCTTGGCAAAGGAGAAATGCTCACTAACAGGGATGTAAACAAATGTGTGCACAACATTTGAGAGAAATACGTTTTTTGTGCGTATGGAACATTTCTGGGATATTTGGGGACAAACACTTTACATGTTGCGTATATATATTTGTTCAGTAAAGTAAAAAATGTGAGCCCAACACTCGTTTCTCTAAAGCAAAATCAAGACAACAACTATGTAGGACGCTGGGTTGAAGGGAGTTGTTTTTATTTAGCAAATATTCAACCGAGTTCAGTGCAGAAACTAAACTGACCATAATCCATTAGGCCTGTTCTTTCCTTGCTCGGACAGAGATGGATACACTTGCCTGCTACATTTGGTTAGATACACACAGAGCGCATAGACCGCATGAGAGGAATGTACAAAACACAAGACGATAGAGAGGGATAGACAGTTTGTGAAAGTACTAGTAAAAGACCTAGTAAAATTATTTTGTCATTCTAGCTAAATAGTATGACTAAAGACAGTACAGTATGGGGAGCACAGAGATAAAGTGATCTGGCAGGCCTGATCTGCCTGAGCAGAGATGAGATGATGACTTTAAGGAATGAAAAATAATAAAGTAATCAAATAAAAACCTAAGTAATATACACAACTGAAATATGTGTACGCATTTTAGAGCTGACCCCATTTAGTCGGTTGTTTGCTCGATAGGCTGTTGGTCAACCGAAATGTCATTAATCGAGCAGTCACAAATATATATTTTTATTTCATGGTGCACACTTGTTAGATACTACTGCATGGTCGGAACTAGAAGCACAAGCGTTTCGCTACACTCGCATTAACATCTGCTAACCATGTGTATTTGACAAATAAAATTTGATTTGATTTAAAGACACCTGTCTGATTCGCGCCTGTCTCAGTGGACTAAACCATTGCGGAGGCCACAGGGATGGCACAGTTCAGACGTGATACTGAAATTTTATTTTGTTATATTAATAAAAAATAATGGTGCAATACTAATAAATCTAGTATTATTTTAGATAACACTTTAATTGACACCCAGTATCATAACATGTTATGTCATAAGAGCTGACATAACTTGTCATAACCTGTTATAATATGGTCATAACACTCATGACATATGCACTATTTTATGCGTTATTTTATGGCTGTTTATGACACCTACATAAGAGTGGAAAGTCCCACAAAACCTACCACACAAGGCAAAATATTCCATTACACAATGACCTACGTGTTAACGGTATGTTTATGTTATATAATGTTTTGGGAAATTGGCCATATTCAATTATCATTATAATTGTGCACACATTGATGGCAGACATTTACTTACCCCAATGCTCTGTTGCTGATGACTGGGATGAATGCAGGAGCAGATTTATGGAGCAGGACAAGACACCCTCTTTTTGACTGATGACTGACAGAAGGCCATGTATGTGATAGGCCTATCTGGCTTATATGATTATGATGGTCAAAATGCTTCTTGGCAGTGTCAACGTGTATTTTCATAGTCCAAGTAAAGTGGCACAGGATAGTTATAATGCTTCATTACAGTGTCATGAAGTTAGTTTTCTACTAGTTATTTAAAATATGATTTAAAAAAAACTGTAAAGAATTCATCATAACAACAGGATTTGTTTATTTGATTTATTTAACCTTTATTTAACTAGGCAAGTCAGTTAAGAACAAATTCTTATTTACCATGACGGCCTACCCTGGCCAAACCCTAACCCGTTCGACGCCAATTGTGCGCCACCCTATGGAACTCCCAATTACGGCCAGATGTGATACAGCCTGGAATCAAACCAGGTTCTGTAGTGACGCCTCTAGCACTGAGATGCAGTGCCTTAGACTGCTACACCACTCGGGAGCCCAATAAACAAACTTTCAAATGAAATGAAATGAAAGGAAACTTCTTGGCAGCAAAAAAACGACTTTGATTAAATGTTTTGACACTTATGTAGGTGTCATAACCAGCCATAAAATAACGCAATATACCTATGTTACAACAGGTGTAAATTATTGGGTCAAGACAATATTATGACCATATTATGACAGGTTATGACTTATGTCAGCTGTTATGACATATTATGACATGGTTATGATTGTGTTATGACACTGGGTGTTAAGTAAAGTGTTTTTCACAGCACAGTTGAAAAATATATGGCAAATAGAAATCAAAACTGGATGGTGTTCAGAGATAGATGGGAGGGGTTGAGTGGAGCTGAAGGGTGGGACTAAAAACAAACAAAGGATAACTATAGTAAAATACACTGTGTCCATAAAATGTATCTAGTATGTATAATCTGGAAGTAGAAGCCTAAGTGTTGTCCATTAGTTTACTCCAATTATGGGAGGGGTGGTAGGGTTAGGGGAAAATAAAAAGGAAAATATGCTCGATATTTGGCAACATAACCATCAACCACTTAAACTGGTACAACACTTCCACTGAGGGTTGGCACAAATACACATATATTAGTTCACACTCCCAAATATGCTAATGAGCCCCACTGGTACATTGTCCCACCTACATTTCAAATCGCTGTGATGATTATATTTATATATTTCAAAATATTGGGTAGAAAATGTACCATTATACTAGATGATGTACCCTAAAAGGAACCAACCAGTACCATGTGAGTTCCTATGTGTACCTCTGAAGGTACCTTATGTTTACCTTTGACCTCTTTGTACCTCAGGGAACAGCACTGTATCCTAACCATACCCTAATTTTGAGAGTGTGGATATATGTTCTTGGTAGTAAAGATGTACCTGGTGGCACTGCTGAGACATTAATGCACTTCCGCCCAAAAGCTTGCAAGTTTAAGTCCCCAAAGCAATTTTGCACACTTAATATCCAGTGTCCCTTAGCACTGCTATTTTTACATTGGTGTTGTCAGATAATCTGACAATTATTGACTTGGGCAACTTTTAGCAAAGTGCAGGAATGTATTCTTGCATTAAATCTGTGGCCAATCTCTCTTATGCCCACAGACCTGGTGGCGTAGCAGGAGATTCAGGTCATTAGCAACCAAGAGGTTGTGAGTTCAAATCCCAAGTGAGGTATACTCTCAAGTAACCAGCATTCAGCATCATACTGTCCTTTTACAGTAATGACACCTTAATTCAGTTGTAAAAATTCTGTAACTTGTTGTCGTTTACCTTACTTTCACTGAAACCAGTAGCCTGTAGGGTACAGTAAATGTATAGGAACTTTTTAACAGTGTAGCATTTCATGGCATAAAAGGAAACCATTGTGGAGAGGGAAAGAACAGGATGGTTCTTCACAACCCTCACAGCAGTAAAGAACTGATATGCAAAAAAAATATCTTCTTAGGGCTAGGCCCTGTTTTTCTCAATTTCTGCCTGTATGAATTGCCCAAAGTAAACTGCCTGTTGCTCAGACCCTGAAGCCAGGATATGTATATAATTGGTACCATTGGAAAGAAAACACTTTGAAGTCTTAGAAATGTGTGTTTGCACGCACCTGCTAAAATCGGTTTCCTATTGAACATACTTCTTTCCATAAGAAATATTATAGTTTGATTACATTTTAGGGTATCTGAGGAGTAAATAGAAACGTATTTTGACTTGTTGAAACAAAGTTTAGGGGTAGATTTTCGGATTCCTTTCTCTGCATGTTGAACGAGTGGATTACTCAAATCGATGGCGCCAACTAAACTGACTTTTTGGGATATAAAGAAGGATATTATCTAGCAAAACGACACTACGTGTAATAGCTGGGACCCTTTGAATGACAAATCAGAGGAAGATTTTCAAAAAGTAAGTGAATATTTAATAGCTTTTTGTGAATTTATGAAACCTGTGCCGGTGGAAAAATATTTTGATGTGGGGCGCCGTCCTCAAACAATCGCATGGCATGTTTTTCTATAATAGCTACTGTAAATTGGACAGTGCAGTTAGATTAACAAGAATTTAAGCTTTCAACCGATATACGACACTTATATGTACCTAAATGTTTAATACCCATAATTTTTATGATTATTTATTTGAATTGCGTGCCCTTCAGTTTCACCGGAAGTTGTCCTGCTAGCGGGATGCCTAGGCTTAAGAAGATATATGGTTACACATATCACCCTCACCCCTGACAAAGAACCCCTCAATCACTTTTTTTGTGTGTGTGTGTGTATGGTGGTCCAGCAAGAATAGCTGGTGAAGCTGGTCTGCAAATCCACGTTCATCATTATCATGTTTCCCATGTATGCTCTATTGCAGTTCAATTTTTAGAATTTTCAACTACAGACACAAACCAAGGGGAAACACTGTCCAAAACGGTCACCACAGCCATGGGTTTCTGTCCTGTAATGAACTGTTATATCCTGTGTGCTTGATGAGGCTGATGAACACACACAAAAAAAAATGTGACGGCTCAACCACTAACAATTTGAGATTATTTACCGAGGTCTCTGCACATGCATGCACCCCACTGAGCTCTGTTCATGGCCACAGTAACGGGGCCCCAGAGACTCCTGGTGCAGAGACTAACTAGATGGCATGTCTCAGAGCACTGGTGTGTGTGTGGTGTGTGTGTGGTGTGTGTGTGTGTGTGTGTGTGTGTGTGTGTTAGGCATCGCTTCCAGTTTAAGATACATTTCTCAATTAGACTTGTACCCAGACCAAGTCCTATTCCCAAATCCTCATACCCTGTACCCCTCAATCTAGCCCGATGGAGCCCCATTGGACAAGACCACCTCTCCGTTCCTGCGACCTGCATATGACCCAGCCCCATACCCGAGTCCTCGTCCTCTGCCCTGTACTCAACTCATATACCCCATTCTAACAATATACAGTATCTTTGCCTCAACCCAAAAAAATCTGTTCTTGGTAATAAAGATAAAGTTGTACCTGGTAGCACTGCTGAAACATTAATGCACTTCTGCAAGTTTAAATCCCCAAAGCATTTATGCACACTTTACATCAAGTGTCCCTGAGCACTGCTATTTAAGAATGAGCAACTGATTTAAGAATGGCGCCGGAGGGGATAGCTGCGATTTTACGGGCTCCTAACCACTTGTGCTATTTTGTGTTTTTTCGCATTGTTTGTAACTTATTTTGTACGTAATCTTGTTGCTACCATCTCTTATGACCGAAAAGAGCTTTTGGATATCTGAACAGCGATTACTCACCTTTACTCACTTTCTTTAATGACTTGGACGTGAAGGATGTAATGTTGCTCCCAGACAAGGCCCAAATACCCGTCATTCACATGAAGAAAAGAAGGAAATACAGGGGGCGGAGATCAGGGTGCCTTGTGAGAATTCGTCGGCGAGTGGGTAACCCGCCTCTACCATCTGTTCTATTAGCCAACGTGCAATCACTGGAGAATAAACTGGATGAGCTTCGTTCGAGACTATCCTACCAACGGGACATTTAAAACTGTAATATATTATGTTTCACTGAGTTGTGGCTGAACGACAACACGGATAATATACAGTTGGCTGGGTTTTCCGTGCATCGGCAGGACAGAACAGAACAGAACGATGTCTAATATTAAGGTTGTCTCTAAGTATTCCTCGCCTGAGGTAGAGTATTTCATGATAAGCTGTAGACCACACTATCTACTAAGAGAGTTTTCCTAAAAAAAAATTTGTAGCTGTCTATTTACCACCACAAATTGATGCTGGCAATAAGACCGCACTCAACGAGCTGTATAAGGCCATAAGCAAACAAGAAGATGCTCATCCAGAAGCGGCACTCGGCCAGGGTCTTTAACCACTTAGGGATAACTGGGGCGCTAGCGCCCCAATCCCAACACTACCCGGTGAAATGTAAGGCGCCAAATTCAAAATCCAAAAGTTGAATTATTAAACATTATTAACTTGTTAGGGATCACTGCACAACTTGACCGTTTTGGAGAGCCTGGCGCCTTACAAAGTAAAATGCCTCCCATTCAGGCCCAGAAAATAGGATATGCACATATTTGGTACCATTGGATAGGAAACACTCTGAATTTTCTAAAACTGTTAACCATTTGTCTGTGAGTAAAACAGAACGGATATGGCAGGCAAAACCCCGAGGAATTTCTGTCCTGGAGAAAGTGGTTTTCACAGAGTGCCTCATTTGGAACCCCTCCCTCATGAAAATGCCCATATAAGGGCATATGAATGCAGTACCTATCGCTTCCTTTAGATGTCAACAGTCTCGAGACAGTGTTTTGATTCTGTTCAGATGCTTTAGAGCAGAGAAGAAGAGGGAATAAGGAAGTCTCCCTTTGGAACTCTATAGGACTGGGCGCGCGCTCTCGGGAAGCGCGCACTGTGTTTTTTACCGTCTTTAGAGCTCAGTTTATATTCCGGTTGATTTATTATAGTAAATATACGTAAAAGTGTTCCTAAGGATACATTTAAAATGATGTTTGATTGTTCTTGGACAAGTTTATAGGTATAAGTTGAACGAGTTCTAGTCACGTTTCAATGGAGGTGTGGACGCTGTAGTTTCTGATTATAACGCGCGAACCAAATGGAGATTTATGGATANAATGTGTTATGTGTGTGCCACGCTGGCTAATGAATTCATGGCTATGAGAAAAGTATGTGAGGTGCTACCCTCAAACAATCAAATGTTGTGCTTTCGCCGTAAAGCCTTTTTGAAATCTGACAACGCTGTGATATTGCCAAGAAACAGAGCTTTTGATGAGTATGGAACACTTGTATATTGGTGGATGTTTAATAATTCAACTTTTGGATTTTGAATTTGGCGCCTCACATTTCACCTGGTAGTGTCGGGAGTGGGGCGCTAGCGCCCCAGTGATCCCTGAGAGGTTAAACATTCATCAAGTGTTGCATAGTCATCAAAAGCTCTGATTCTTGGCAATATCACAGCGTTGTCAGATTTCAAAAAGGCTTTACGGCGAAAGCACAACATTTGATTGTTTGAGGATAGCACCTCTCATATTTATGCATTAGCGTGGGTCACACAAAACCCATATAAGAGCTAAAATAAATCAACTTTGCCCAAACAAATCAAACATCATTTATAATGCATCCTTAGGTATCCTTTTATGAATATTAACGATTATATTTTACACGGATTAAATCCTAATCGATATAAAAGGAAGATAAAGAAGGGGGGCACTCACGGTCTCGCGCCCAGGAAAAGTTATTGACATCCGTGGTCCCTTCACTATTTCTTCTTCCGTTCGGTTCTGTTCAATGATAAAGCCTTCAAACACTGTCTAAAGACTGTTGACATCTAGTTGAAGCCATAGGTACTACAATCTGGGAGCTATTTTACATGGATTTCAATAGGAAGCCTATCAAACTGAGAATGTCACAACAACAAAAAAATTCTGGACAGAAATTCCTCGGGTTTTCGCCTGCTATATCAATTCTGTTATACTCACAGACATTATTTTAACAGTTCTAGAAACTTCAGAGTGTTTCCTATCCAATAGTACTAATTATGTGCATATCCTTGTTTCTGGGCCTGAGTGGCAGGCATTTTACTTTGGGCACGCCAGACTCTCCAAAACCTTCACTGCTGATGTTGCCTAAAGAGTTAATGCAGGTATCCTCCTGATTCCTGCTTACAAGCAGAAACTAAATCAGGAAGTACCAGTGACTCGCTCAATACGGAAGTGGTCAGATGATGCGGATGCTACACTACAGGACTGTTTTGCTAGCACAGACTGGAATATGTTCAGAGATTCTTCCGATGGCATTGAGGAGTACACCACATCAGTCACTGGCTTCATCAATAAGTGCATCGACAACATTGTCCCCACAGTGACCGTACGTACATATCCCAACCAGAAGCCATGGATTACAGACAACTTCCGCACCAAGCTAAAGGCTAGAGCTGCCGCTTTCAAGGAGCAGGACATCCGGACGCTTATATAAAAAATTGCGCTATGCCCTCAGACAAAGCGTCAGTACAGGACTAAGATTGAATCCTACTACACCGGCTCTGACGCTCGTCGGATGTGGCAGGGCTTGCAAACTATTACGGACTACAAAGGGAAACCCAGCCGCGAGCTGCCCAGTGACGCAAACCTACCAGATGGGCTAAATGTCTTTTATGCTCGCTTCGAACCAAGCAACTCTGAACCATGCATGAGAGCACCAGCTTTTCCAGACGACTCTGTGATCATGCTCTCCGTAGTCGATGTGAGCAAGACCTTTAAACAGGTCAACATTCACAATTCCACGGTGCCAGACGGATTACCAGGACGTGTATTCAAAGCATGCGCAGACCAACTGGCAAGTGTCTACACTGACATTTTCAACCTCTCCCTGACCGAGTCTGTAATGCCTACATGTTTCAAGCGGACCACCATAATCCCTGTGTCCAACAAAGCGAAGGTAACCTGCCAAAATGACTACCGCCCCGTAGCACTCACGTCAGTAGCCATGAAGTGCTATGAAAGGCTCACATCAACACCATCATCCCGGAAACCCTAGACCCACTTCAATTCGCATACCGCCCCAACAGATCCACAGATGACGTAATTTCAATCGCACTCCACACTGCCCTTTCCCACCTGGACAAAAGGAACACCTGTGTGAGAATGCTGTTCATTGACTACAGCTCAACGTTCAACACCATAGTGCCCACAAGCTCATCACTAAGCTAAGGACCCTGGGACTAAACACCTCCCTCTGTAACTGGATCCTGGACTTCCTGACGTGCTGCCCCCAGGTGGTAAGAGTAGGCAACAACACATCTGCCACGCTTATCCTCAACACGGGGGCCCCTCAGGGGTGCGTGCTTCGTCCCCTCCTGTACTCCCTTGTCACCCACGACTGCATGGCCAAGCACGATGCCATCACCATCATTAAGTTTGCTGACGACACAACAGTGGTAGGCCTGATCACCGACAATGATATGACAGCCTATAGGGAGGAGGTCAGAGACCTGGCAGTGTGGTGCCAGGACAACAACCTCTCCCTCAACGCGAGCAAGACAAAGGAGATGATTGTGGACTAACACGCCCCCAATGGGGGCCGAACACGCCCCCCATTCACATCGACGGTGCTGTAGTGGAGCAGGTCGAGAGTTTCACCAACAAACTATCATAGTCCAAACACACCAAGAAAGTTGTGAAGAGGCAACTACAATGCCTTTTCCCCCTCAGGAGACTGAATGGGTCCCCAGATCCTCAAAAACTTCTACAGCTACAGCATCGAGAGCATCCTGATCGGTTGCATCACCGCCTGGTATGGCAACTGCTCGGCATCCGACCGTAAGGCGCATCACTGGGGCCAAGCTTCCTGGCATCCAGGACCTATATACTAGGCAGTGTCAGAGGAAGGACCAAAAAATTGTCAAAGACTCCAGTCACCGAAGTCATAGACTGTTCTCTCTGCTACCACACGGCAAGCAGTACCGGAGCGCCAAGTCTAGGTCCAAAAGTCTCCTTAACAGCTTTTATCCCCAAACCGTAAGACTGCTGAACAATTAATAAAATGGACAGCCGGACTAATTGCATTGACCACCCCCCTTTGTTTTTACTCTGCTTTTACGCGCTGTTTATTATCTATGCATAGTCACTTTACCTCTTCCTACATGTACAAATTACCTCGACTAACTTGTACCCCCGCACATTGACTCAGTACCGGCACCCCCTGTACATAGCCTTGTTATTGTTACTTTTTTTTTTACTTTAGTTTATTTTTGTAAATATTTTCTTAACTCTATTTTCTTAAAACGTAATTGTTTGTTAAGGGCTTGTAAGTAAGCATTTCAAGGTAAGGTCTACACCTGTTGTATTCGGCGCATCTGACAAATATCATTTGACTTGATTTGATCTCTACTGTACCAGGCCCAATGTAGGCCAGGGCTATCTCTGCTCCTCTCCATCTCTGCATATTAAAGAGATATTACAAACCATTTATCTAGTGTATAATTCATACACACTTTTCCCTGCACACACATCAAACACAAACCTCACACACAAACATACCTTTTATCACCATGTAGTATTTAACAGAAATTTCTGTTTCTGTCCTTGAAATCAAATTAATTAAGGATCTGGTTCATCTTTGGAGTTTATTCTAATATTAGATATTTTATATTAGAGCAGTGTAATTATGAAATGAACATTTTCGGTTTTGTTTTATTGGCCAATTCATTCAAGTGTCACTAAAAGAGCATGTCCATTAAAGTATGTGGGAGGTATTCCTTGATTTACACACACAGAATGTTCTCTTTGTGTGGAATACTAACAAACACAAACCTATTGTCTCGCTTCTCTATGTTTGGGAGTGATTGCTCACCTCGTGTGTGTTTGTGTGTGTGTTTTAGCGGATGCAACAGTACGTTAGCTGTGTGAGAGCGAGACGGTGGTATGCATAGTGACAGCAGGCTTGTGGCAGGGCTCAGCAGTGTGACGCTGACACTACTCTACCATAGACTGAATAAATGCTAGCATGGGGGGTGGGGAGAGGGAGGGAGGGAGAGAGAGAGTGTTTG
>QNTS01000715.1:491117-508549 GCA_003317085.1 Hucho hucho | reverse complement strand
ACATGATAGGTTTATTGTATATGACTTGTTATGATTCGGCAGGCTATTTCAATTGCATATGAGTTAAGTTATTAATCAGAAATGTATAAGGTAACACTTATAGAAGAAAGATTTCAAAAAGCTTGACATTTAGCAAAAAAAAGAAGGAAGGCTTGCTAATGACTTCAAGTGAATGCCATGAACCTACATCCACTTTGTTTTATGTGTGTGTGTGTGTGTGTGTGTGTGTGTCTGTGTGTGTGTGTGTGTGTGTGTGTGTGTGTGTGTGTGTGTGTGTGTGTGTGTGTGTGTGTGTGTGTGTCTGTGTGTGTGTGTGTGTGTGCAGCACCCACTCTCTTGCAGGTGCATCTCCAGTCTCCCTAACTGTCAAGCCGGCCTCAGCCCAGATTTACAGCCGTGTGTGTGCACGTCTGCGTGAATGATTTGATATGTGTGTGTGTGTGTATGAACGCCTGTGCGCTTGTGTGTACATGGTATCACATCGCTGATTTACGGCCCTGACACAGGAATCCATTAAAGTTTTTTTTAGGAGATGGGAGGCCTGAGCCGCTCTGTAATGGTCTTTATTATTATCGCTCCTAGCTACCAGAGACAGAGAGCAGCTTGAGCCGGGCAATCAGCGCCGCACAACATGTGTTCCTGTTTAGCTCAATGGCAAAGAGGACTAAGTGGCCGCTCCACACATTTCTCCTCCCTTAGCTTTTATGGCGAAGGTGGCGGTTAACCCTTTCTGTATGCGTGCGTGCGTTTGTGTAAGGTGTGTGTGTGTGTGTGTGTGTGTACCCTAAATGAGCAGCGGCCAGCGACACATTACATTCCGCCCATCTTGCTGGCACTGTGTAAGCTAATCAAGACCGGGTTGGTGCAAAGCCCTAATGTTTCCCCCCTCTCCTCTGTCTCCAGGGGTTATGGGTCCCCCTTTTCCTATTTCTCTCCCTCAATCATTTACATCCGACCTGTCCTCTCTCTCTCTCTCTCTCTCTCTCTCTCTCTCTCTCTCTCTCTCACGCTCTTTTTGTGATGAGTCATGGTTGCCTTCTAGGGGATGTGAAAGTCACAGGCTTTTATAATGTGGCAAACTTATAAGCTGCTTTAGAGGTTGACTTGGTACAGGAAAGAAAGAGGGGTGAGAAGGTAAAGAGAGAGACTGAGATGGTTAGAGAGGACGAGGGAGTTAGAGACTAGTGTATGACAGAGGTAGTGGGAGAGAGAAAGAGAGAACATTATACAGTGTGCACGTGATATACGAAGTTGTGTATTAGATGGGCAGAGAGAGAGGTAGAGTGAGTAAAAGACTAGTGGATAAAGGTATTTTTAATAGAGGGCCTTGGGCTGAGCTGAGCTCTTATAGGGGAGGAGAGAGGGAGGAGGGGGAGGCGTTTGCCTTAACGGTTCTTTCTCCTTTAAGTCCCCAGACAGTTAAACGTGCTACACAGATGGCTTATTATACACACTGGACTTGAGGTACCAGGCACTGGACTGGACTGGGGTGGGAATGGACACTCTGCCAACACAAACACAGCACAACACCATCATAAAGAGTGTCATGGTCAGATGTGATGGTCATTTGCCTTGAGTAACCTGTGGATCTCATTGTCTCTGTTTGTGTGTTTAGCATTATTATGCAAAGTCTTCCATGGGATGTCCTGACTTTGCCATCGATGACGATGAACTGGACACTGCCAGCAAGTAAGAGTCTGATATAGGAATATGATAATGCCAATAATCTTCCAGTATTGTTTGAATATGTATGATCTGTTACATTTCTTTATCTATCCTTTCAGGTGAGTCTCATTGAGACAGCTATCAATTTTACTAGTGAGCCCTGGCCAAGAGCTAAAATCGCAATACAATAACTATGCAATAAAATTATTCAAATTGGTTCCATGGTAGTTTCCTCTTTCATGAAAGTTGTTCAGTAATTTGGAAAAATCGTCTCCCTGTCCTGTCCTTCACTAGTTACTATGGTATAGACAGGTTCCCCCTCATCCTCTTCATACTCATATCAATGCTGCCCTCCAGTGGTTTAGTCCTACAGTAAGGACCCACAGTAGATTTACTGCATTGTGATTATAGCCTCTTGGACAGATCATTATTCATGAAATGATCGTTGATTTGCTGAGTTTATTTGCTGGCTTATTAATACATTTATTTACTGAATTTTTTATTTTATTTTCTGTATTTCATGTATTCGTTGATTTGCAAAATTTATTTTGCCAATTTATTTTGCTAATTTCATTTGCTCGCCTTGAGGATCTCGTCTGAGGACAGTGGGGAGATGCCGTCCTACACTGAGGACAGTGACGACTCCTATTCGCTGGAGCTAGACACAGACTCCTCCCACACGGGCCAGATGAACCTATTAGAGGAGATCCTTGACTCTCTGAGCACCACCAGCACAGAGCATGGCAAACTCAGCGCTGCCAAGAGCCTGGACTTCTTCAGATCTATGGACGACATCGACTATAAAGCTCCGGTAAGAGAAACATCTGTAACATCTAAACCACACTCATATAACCCCAGATACAGTAAATAGAGTCTGAACGTCATGGACAATATCTTTGCATATGGACAATATTGACTGAGGCACCGGTTAAAGAAAACATCAAAATGTGTAAACCACTCTGTGTCTGTATTCTAGAACAAGTCCAACCCCCACAGTGAGAGTAATCTGCCCCAGATGTGTACCAGTGGCAGCAGGGTGGGGGGAATATGTGGGGGAGGGGAACAGGGAGGAAGCTGGCAGGACGACAGTGCCCTCCACGGGAAGCACCTGCCCCCCTCCCCTCGTAGACAGCCTAGCAAGAGCAGCCTCAAGAAGCCAAAGCAAAATCCCTTGACAGCCTCTCCACCGGCCACAGCTGCAACCCCAGCCAAGGACAACAAGGTCCCCAATCTCCTGCCCAAGATCCAGGCCCCTCAGACCAAGACCACCCAGCCCCTTCATGCCAAGCCCCCAATCTGTCTCTCTCAGCCCCGTCCAGAGGAGCCTTCGCTCCCAACACCTCCGTCACCACACCTGGGAGACCAAAACCCCTCTTCCAGCCACTCTCCTGCACCAACCCGTGCCTCCACCCACAATCCTCACCCAGCAACACACACCCCTCCACACACCTCAACGCTGACCCGTGTTAGAGCCTCCACAGACCCCCAGCCTGAGTCTGAGACCAAACCCCAGACCACATCCAGCATCCTGCGGGGGAATGTGCTGTCCAAGGAGACGGTGAGGCAGGACCAGGCCCTCCAGATGCAGGGCAGTCAGGACAAAGAGAGGCAGGGCGTGAAGGCCAGGCAGCCCTCTGTGCTGGTCCCCTGGGAGAGAGGGAGGCCAGAGGAGGGGGAACAGGGAGAGGACCAGGGCCTAGGGCTGGGGTTGGGGAAGGAACAGGGCAGGGTCTCTGGGGCAGAGGTCCAGGAGAAAGGCCTTCTAGAGGAGATAGAGTCCATGTGTCATCTCAGCTCAGCCTTCAAGACCAGCCTACAGCTGTCCCAGGTCCAGTGCAACACCAACAACACACATAATAATACCCACGCCAACAACCACAGCCACAGCAAAGCCACCGACAAGTCCTGAGATGGACAGGGGAAGGGGTGCTTGAGGTAGAAGTTGCCCTTAATCAGACTGCCCTCCCCAAATCCTAACCTTAACCACTGAGTGGAAAATGTTTACGAAAAGATCAGTGCGTTTTAACAGAGAACAAATTCAGTTTTCCTTCAATCTGAAAGTATTGCAAAGACACAAAGTAAACCCCCATGACCTTGGTAACTCTTCCACTGTATAGTTTCCTAACACAATGCCTTAAACCAGGGATTGGCAACCGCGGGCCGCCTTTTGTAGGTCTGAGGACCAATTTCACAAAAAATATTAAACTTTTTTTAGGAAATCAGTCAGGGTTTCAACTTACTGTTGAGAGTTAGAATAATAGAATACACAAGGTGAAATTTCGAAATTTCATTGTGCATCAGTAGTCACTCAATTAGTTTTATATTGGTAAGTTAGTCTAGCGGCCAGCTACCTAAACTTGTAGTAAGCATGGTCGAATTACCGACCAGGTTGGGGCCCACTGATCATCAGGTATCATATTAAAAACTGTTAACATTTGCCTCCACCCTATGGCAAAATGTGTAGAATTGCAGGAAATTAATTTTAAAACTTTGTGAGTTTTGTTGTGGCCCCCACCCCTATCAAAGTTGCCCATCCCTGCCTAAAATGGAGGTGTGCTTGGCACTTGTTACTGCTCAGTCTTAGAATTAATAATGTCACCGTTGCTTTGGAAGCAGTTGGTCTGATTAGATGTACTATCACATGAATGTGGAGAACAGCCAGCTCTCTCACTGTGCGTAGATATATTAGAGATAGTTTAATATATGTTGCACTCC
The DNA here is from genome assembly GCA_003317085.1 of Hucho hucho. Lineage (NCBI taxonomy): Eukaryota > Metazoa > Chordata > Actinopteri > Salmoniformes > Salmonidae > Hucho > Hucho hucho. The sequence continues at coordinate 504,169 of QNTS01000715.1, read as the reverse complement.
GAGAGAAGCTCTATTTAGTTTGATTTCAGAGGCTATTCTATTTAGATATGTATTTTTCTCAAGTGTTTGTTTCTCAGGTTACTCCTGTCTGTTAGGAAAGAAAGGAGAAAAGGACTTGTGTAAATACAGCGGATATGAATGAATAGACAAGCCCATCCATGGCACCTATCTCACCGCCTCTTTCTGTCTCTCTTTCTCCATTTCTCACCCTCTCTCGCTTCCTGTCTCCGTCTCGCCACTCCTTCCCACTCATGCTCTCTCTCCTCCATTCACCCTTCCGTCCTCACCATCTCACACAATCTCTGTCTATCCTCCTACCCTCACATACTCTCCTCCTTTCTCTGAGGATTTACCCCAGTGTTTCATCCAAAAGGCTCAGACCTTTCTGTTCCCATCTACGCGGGCTGGCACCCGTGTCTCAATGGCCTATGGGTAGTTTTCAGCCTTCATTTACATAACAATGGCTAACTGGGAACTTGAACACCTTGTCACACAGCAACAGTCTTGATGATGCAGATGTTGTTGATTCTGCTCTCCCCAAGTCTTTAGTGTCACACTCCTGATGGAAAAAATATCACTAGAGCTTACATTAACAGAAAGCACTGACTGCCCACTGGTATGGGGGTATGTCATTGGTAAAACATCCATGAGTGTTTTAGGAGGAGTGTGATTTCACAACTTGAAATCTCTGCTATGTGCACACACCAAATTAAATGCTTTGTCCCATACGCTGATACTACAACACTGTGTTTGACTGGAAGGCTTGAGATGATTGTAGAACAGTAATAAAGCAATACAGCTCTCCTCTGAGAATATGGACGGACGTTCCGAAGAGATTTTATAAGAATCTCCCATGGAGAGAATGCAAGCCCTTTGGGTAATGTCCAGAGATAGTGGCCACTCACTATCGCACCACTATAGTACATACAGACAAAATAAAGTATTTTCCAGCGCTTGTTTGTGGTTATGTTGATGATGAATTTATCCTGTTTACTCTAGTGATTTATGTCGCATGCCATTGAGTGTGCTCTTGCCCTGTCCTGAGCGTTGGGCTGTGGTAACGATGAGATCGTAAAGTGTTCTCCGTGGTTCTGAGAAGACCTCACTTCAGCTATTAATTTGGATTTGAAAGGGCCCATGTACAATTTATGTTCGCCTATTCTATTTTTCAATTTTGCTATTTATTTGGGCAGTTTTCAAGTTGGAACACTGTCTATATACTATGCAAAACGTATTTAAAGTTTCCCAATTCAGAATAGAATTTGAGGTTACCACTATAAAGATCAGGTAATTGATAATCATATTTGTGAATCCATAGATCCTCTGTAATTTGGCCTTTATGAGTACCACTTAGGGAGAAATCGAGTGGCTTTAAAGAGTCGTCCTCTCAACATTTCAATTGATATAGTCTGTATATGCAAAAGAGACAGAGAACCACTGGTCCAGTCAGAGTGGGGAGGCACTGAGAATAAGCCACGTCTTTAAAGATGGAATCCGAATTGAGGGGAAACAGAGCCACTGGTTTCTGAACTGAGGAGCGTCTCGCAGCATGGTAAAACAAATTGCAGTACATATTGTGCTCGTTTATCGCACGTGCAATGATGTCCGAGGAGAAAAACTGTGTTTGCTGTTTACAGTAACTTATTTGTTGTTGAAATATCGCAAACGGACATGGTTGTTTCACCATTAAGGATTCCAGCTTTAAATGCATGTTGGTCAGTTCTTTCACCTATTAGATCCACTAGAATAGACTTAATTTCAGTTTAATTCTTTCTATTTCTGTTTTTACATTTTGTAATGAAGCTTACTGTATGTGTTCTTTTTTTCCCCATCTGTGCTGATATGTCAATGGTCTTTCAGACTGAACTCACTATGGAGAAGGATCTTGTTATGCTTTGTTGTAGGTAGTTATATTTTAAGATTAATTATAGATGAAAGATTTTATTTTTTGTGTTTTAAGTATATTTTACAAGGAGAATATATAACTGCTATAATAATATATTGTAAATGATTCATAGAACAAACAAGATTTGAATGTTGTTATCATTTTTGGGGGGGGAAATATTTTGTATAATTTTATCATGTGTTAACTCAAACCATTTGCCATCCAGCCACTCACGTAGCATGTTACAGCGTTTCAATATCATGAGATAGGTGGCAGAAACTGCATACCTGTGAATGGAACTTCCTTTTTTCAGTTTGTGTTGTGCATGTAGAGTAGAATATCCTATTATTCCATTCCCCTGGTTCAAAATATCTGTGAGTATTGGCCATATTCTGCTAATCTTATTATGTTGTTGAATGTGTTTAAAGTTAATCAGCTCAAAATAAAAAAAGATAGCGTCAGGTACGGTAGTATTGTCCAATATCCACACTTTGTTTAGCCAACTTGAAATACTTTATTAGTTATTTCATCTACTACATGACTACTGTATTGACTGCGATGGATTGGAATGTTTTACTTGAGCAATGTCTTACTAACACTTGCAATAGTCAGCTAGGAATCCTTTGAGGCTGAGTATCTGTGTACTGAAAAGCTGGTATTTTTCTGACTGAATGTCTGTTTACTGTCTCACAGCGTACTGACTGATTCAGAAGAAAATAGGATGAAAGCTAACCTCTTCTATTCTCTTTTCTAAATGCTACGATTGCATTGCCCTTTTTCCTAATACTCGTGTGATATTAACGATCAAAACCACTGATTGTCAGGAACTAACAGAGGCATATCACTTGTCTTTTTAACCTTTCATTCACTGCAGTGACAATACTGAGACTGTTCACACAGTTCATTCATGTTCATTCATTCACCTTTTCCACTGGTCCCTAGACATGGTACTGTAATTATTTGAATATGCTGTATGCAACCTACTGAAGTCTAGTGCGTGCACACTTAATTGCATGTTCTCAATCCCGAGAAAAACTGTTGTCTTAAATAACGTATAGGTCAATCTGTGCTATCGATAGAATGGTACAACTGTATGCACTGTGATAAAATAAATTATATTCATGTTAATGCAACATTGTCCTTTTTTTTCTTAAATTCTATCTCTAAAATACATTTTAAAAACGCATGCAAAAGGGCAGTGCAATTATACTCTCCTTTAATGAATAAAGTAGATTCTTCACCTCAAAATCAGACATTTAGAAGCTGTAGACATGCATATAAGCTACACAGTTATGCCTATATTGTATGCTGGGGGTGGGAGGGATTATCAGATCTGGAGATGTCAATCTGCTGACTTCTCTCTAATGCCCTCCTCTTCTCCTTGAGATTCCTCAACAGGGTGCGCATCGCCATTGGCATCCCCACTATCGCAGTCACTACGTATTGAGTATTCAGTGGCTGCGGTGGCCACAGTGCAGTGCTCCTTGGGCTCCAGCTGAAGGACACAATGGAGCTCCTGAAGCTTTGACTTCAAGGCGTGGTGGTCCGATAACAATTTCTGGCGTTTGTCTATGAGAGAGCGGTGATAAGAGCGGAGCTTTCTGTGCTCCCTCTCCAGTGTGCCTCGGCACTATACTCTGGTGCCCAGTACTCTGATGCTGCACTTTGAGTGTCTCCATAAAGGCCTTGATTTGATAGCTCAGGGTGAGACACGTTGATGTCTCAGTGTGGAGGTTGTTGCGCAGCTGGGCATTCATGTGCAAAAGCTTCCTGACCATCCCTTTGGTCTCCTTGGCCATCTGGTTAGAGTGGTTGCATTGAGCTGCCAGGAGGGCACTCAGGTCACTATCGGACTCTTTGTCCTTCTCCATGTACAGAGTCTGGTGCCTGGACAAAGGTAAAATAAAAGAGTTGTCACCTACCTGGCTGTGGGAAGACAAGGCAACAGATGCAGCCTGACTCAAGGAGTAAGACCGAAGTCTTCTCCATAGGAATCCTGGGGCAGCAACATCACATGAAACAGAGGTATCTAGATTTAGTATGGTCTACTATATGAGCAGAAACTTTACCCACTACTGTACATCCAGATTAGATACCTAACCTCACCAGTTTGGGAAACAAATCACTCAGACTCAGAAAAGAGTCAATGATGGCAATTATTATCTCCTACCTCAGCCTCTTCTTCCTCCTTTCCTGCTATGAGCAGAGGAAGCTGTCTTGCCAGTGGATCTCCTCGGAAACAGAGGAGTCAGACTGGATCTCCTCGAAAACAGAGGAGTCAGACTGGATCTCCTCGGAAACGGAGGATTCGGACTGGATCTCCTCGGAAACGGAGGATTCGGCCTGGATCTCCTCGGAAACGGAGGATTCGGACTGGATCTCCTCGGAAACGGAGGAGTCGGACTGGATCTCCTCGGCAATAGGGGCATCGGACTTGCCCTCGATGTTCTCGGCAATCGAGGAGTCGCACTGGTCCTTGATGTCCATATGGTCCTTTATCTCCTCAGAAATGGACTCAAACTCCTCTCCCTCACAAGAGTCCTGGGGCAACAGCATCACATGAAACAGATCTATGTAATGTTATCATGGGGTCTCTAGAGCACCTTTACCCACTACTGTAAATTCAGTAGATAAAACCTCCCCAGTTTAGTGTGGGATGACTGAATAGTCTTGTGGGTGTTGTCACTTCCCTTAGCCTGTTTCTATTCTGCTCTCTGAATATAACCAGCATGGGGACAGGATAGGAGCAGCAGAAGCACGCTGGTCCACCACCTTCTCCTTTGACTAGCCTATTTTTATTTTTTTTTACTTTTGTAAGGACATTTACACACACGTATCCTATTCTATTTGTGGACTCCGTTGAGAAAGCACTGAGTTGCATATTTGAGAAGTCTGAAATCTCCTAAATACTTTACCTTCACCAAGGGTGAGATCATCCACCAGTGAGTAATAGGCCTTTGGATAATCTGGAACAGGTTGAACTCAGTTGATAGCAACTCTAATATCAAGGTTCATAATCTGACAAGAGGAGGCAATTCAGTTGCATATTAGGAAAGTAAAACAACTCAAACACTTTACCATCCTCAAGTGAGAGATCATCTACCAGTGTGTAACAAGGTTGAGTTATTGTGGCCTGTGCATAATCTGAAACAGAATGAACTCAATTCATAAACTGACATAACTGTGCATCACCTAAGCATATCTTTTTAGACAATATCAAATATTTCTACATTGTTTTTGAATGATACAAAATAATACCTGCCGTTAAAAACACAATTTGGAACCAAGTTTAAATTAAAGATAACATTGTCAGCGGGGAAATTGGGCTTGTTGCACAGGGTGCTATAATTTTTCCTTTGTCATCAAAATGTGACATTATAGGCGGTACAGTATATCCTCCCTCCCTCCTTCGCTTTCCCCGCCTGTTATATGGATATAGGCTTCAGGCCTGCTGGATTGGGTTACATTACATTACATTACATTACTTATTCACACAACAAGAAGGTCACATGGTGAGAGTTGTTGTGCCGTGAAGTGTTGCTTTATTTTGACTATTGTTGGAGATCTATGCTGCTTGCAGTTTGACTGTGCTTTTACATTGATACAAATTATATCAGTAGGCTATATTTAAGCAATAAGTCATGAGGAGGTGTGGTTTATGGCCAATATACCACGGCAAGGGCTGTTCTTGTCACGCCCTGATCTGTTTCACCTGTCTTTGTGATTGTCTCCACCCACCTCCTCTATGGCCTATTTATTGCCTTACCTCCCTAATCTTACTACATTTGCACACACTGTACATATACTTTTTTTATATTGTGTTATTGACTGTACGTTTGTTTATCTCATGTGTAACTCTGTGTTGTTGTTTTTGTCGCACTGCTTTGCTTTATCTTGGCCAGGTCGCAGTTGTAAATGAGAACTTGTTTTTAACTGGCCTACCTGGTTAAATAAAGGTGAAATAATAAAATAAACCTCCAGGTGTCACACGTTTTCCCCATTAGTCCTTGGGTATTTATTCCTGTGTTCTCTGTTTGTCTGTTGCCAGTTCATCTTGTCTTGTCAAGTCAACCAGCGTGTTTTTCTGTGCTCCTGCTTTTTCTTATCTCTCTCTTGCTCGTCCTCCCGGTTTTGACACTTGCCTGCCTTGACTCTGAACACGCACATAACAGGTCTGTCTGAACTTTTGGCTGGTACTGTATGTACAGTATATATATACAAAAAATATAATTGGGGGATTGGAAATGATGCAGGCAATTACATTGATGGAAGCTACAATCTATCTGCAATATTATAGCTGATCTACCCTCTAAAAAAAAAATATTAATATTACGCTCATCTATCCTGTGATTTCAAAAGAGTGCACATGAATGGAGATTAGGAGTTGTGGAAGGAAGCTACATGGACTATTGAGATATACCCCCAGTGGTGTAAAGTACTTAAGTAAAAATACTTGTATGTACTACTTAAGTCGTTTTTTGGGGTATCTGTACTTTACATTACTATTAATATTTTTGACAACTTTTACTTCACTACGTTCCTAAAGAAAATAATGTACATTTTACTCCTTACATTTTCAATGACAACCAAAAGTACTCGTTACATTTTGAATGCTTAGCAGGACAGGAAAATTGTCTAATTCACGCACTTATCAAGAGAACATCCCTGGTCATCCCTACTGCCTCTGATCTGGTGACACTCACTAAACACAAACGGTTAGAGTGTTGAACTGTGCCCCTGGCTATCCGTAAATTAAAAAAACAAGAAAATTGTGTTGTCTGGTTTGCTTAATATAAGACTTTTTTTTTATTTATTTTTTATGCTTTTATTTTTGATACATAAGTACATTTAAAACCAAATACTTTTAGACTTTTACTCAAGTAGTATTTTACTGGGTGACTTTCACTTTTACTTGAGTAATTTTTTGGGGTACTTGGGTACTTTTTCCATCACTGTGTGCCCCCAGTATGGACAAATGAAGACAGAACAAGATGCAGATGTTAAGAGATTAGGGAATTATTGAACTTTTTGGCCTGAATGCCAAGCGTCACGTCTGGAGGAAACCAGGCACTGCTCATCACCTGGCCAATACCATCCCTACGGTGAAGCATGGTGGTGGCAGCATCATGCTGTGGGGATGTTTTTCAGCGGCAGGGACTAGGAGACTAGGGAAAGATGAACAGAGCAAAGTACAGAGAGATCCTCGATGAAAATCTGCTCCACAGTGCTCAGGACCTCAGGCTGGGGCGAAGGTTCACCTTCCAACAGGACAACGACCCTAAGCACACAGCCAAGGCAACGCAGGAGTGGCTTCGGGTCAAGTCTCTGAATTTCTTTGAATGGCCCAGCCAGAGCCCGGACTTGAACCCGAACATTTCTTAAAATAGCTTAGCAGGGTCGCTCCCCATCCAACCTGACAAAGCTTGAGAGGATCTGCAGAGAAGAAAAGGGGAAACTCCCCAAATACAGGTGTGCCAAGCTTGTAGCATCATACCCAAGAAGACTCAAGGCTGTAATCGCTGCCAAAGGTGTTCAAGAAAGTACTGAGTAAAGGGTCTGAGTACTTATGGAAATGTTATATTTCATATATTTTTTTTTTAATACATTTTCATTTCTAAAAAACAGTTTTTGCTTTGTCGTTATGGGGTGCTGGGTGTAGATTGATGATGGAAAAAAAGATTTTAATCAATTTTAGAATAAGGCTGTAATGTAACAAAATGTGGAAAAGGTGAAGGGGTCTGAATACTTTCCCAAATGCACCGTGTAAAGGGTTTTCAATTTAACGTGGCAGTATGTAACTTTTTGGGGCGATCAGACTAAATTCACATATACATGTGAGTTATAAATCTATCATTCTTCTTGAAAGCAGGTCTAAGAAGTGGTAGATCTGTTCTATGTATGCTTCCCGTTCTTAAGTTTAGTTTTTTTGCGTCTTTTACTTTAGGTTTTCTACACCAGCTTCAAACAGATGAAAAAACAATATTTGGGGTTATGGAAAATATGTTTCATAGCGGATTAGGTACAATGATTCTCTACACTGTACTGTCTTATTTTGTCACAAAACTGAAATTAGGCAAATTATTAGAGTTTTAGCAGTCAGGAAATGGCGGAGCAATTTCTGCATAGTGCAACTTTAAATAGAGAGACAGAATAGCCAGAATATTCTTCGTCATATAAACCAACCAGCCCATACACACATATTAAACACTCTCAGTTTAATTTGACCTCAAACCCTCAGATGACAACAGTCCTGTTATGATTCATGTTGGGTTTAGCAGTTGTCTGCTGTCTGCGGTCTCACAGTAGGCAAAGGATAGATCCCTAGGCCAGGGTAACCTCCAGAGCCATAGATGAATGGTTAGCGTTAGGGACAGACAGACACTACATGGCACCCAGTATGTATTTGAAATACTTTTAGCGGTAAAGGGCCTACCCACTCAAATGTGTCTGCATGTGTTAAGGATGTCACACTGCTTGCTTATCGAGTACCACTTCTTCCTGATTTGGCTCTTCCTGATTCAGCTCTGAGGCTCAAAACCAGGACCTCTGCCTTGCTAGCACACGTGACAGCACTCCTGAAGCGTCTTACCAGTCTGCGCCACATGAAAAGCTAGCTATTTGCTGCGGCAAGTGGAGACAGTTCAGGCTGAGGAGTAAGTTTCACACATTCCCAATGTGCTACACATGCAACACATGACACAGGTGTAGAGTCTTTGGTTTGGTCTTGTTTATATTATTTTTAAAGATACCAGTGCATTTCAAATAATTTCAAAAAAAATTATCATAATTGCAATTTCCACTCAACAAGAGAGACTTATTTCCTGTGTTGATGCCTTGTGGAATCCCCAAATTACCTTTTCTAAATGTTCTGAGAGAAAAACAAGTGACCCATTTCAGGAAGTTAGGTGTATGTCGCACGTCACTACTTCACAGGAGAGGCATTTGAATGTAAAAAAAAAAGTAAATCAAATGCTTTTTTTGTTGCAGAAATGCTTTCTGGAACATGTGAACTTTCATGTGCCTTAATAACAAACGTGTATGCCATCTGTAAATATAATAAATACAATTGTTAAATTACGAGCCTAGTTGGTTTAGCCATGGAAAAAGTCAGGAACCTTCCCATGATTGGCTGAGATTATGGATGGGCTGGACATGCTGAGAGAGGAGTTTGGATTGGTCTGCCATGTAGCATGCTTCTGTCTAAAACATGAGCTGTCCAGTATGTGTAGATAATCCTGGTTACCACTGCTTTTTTGAAAGATTTCATGGAGAACGGCTAAAGTGTTTCTACTGCTCTCAACATTGCTGCCCTGAATTTAACAGGTGCTATCGGCAAAGATAAGTGGGGAAAAGTTGTGATGGACTACTTTCTGGAGGTCGATCGGGCCATGCTGACTTTGACTCTAAAAATGAATCAGGGGATGAGGAAATCCCTGATTTAGGTAAAAACATTTTCATTGAACCAGACATTGTAGTATCTTCTGATGACAGCGATGGGGATGAAATGGCTATCAACAGTGTTGTTGTCAAGGAAGAAGTTGACAGAGTTTTGAAATAAGTGGAATGCCCGGTGAAAGCAAATGCATAGGGAGTCAAAAAGAGAACAAAGTAGGCTGTTGTATAAAACACCTGTCTCCAGATTATATCTTCAAACTAAGGGAAGCAATGGCATCCATGATAGATAGGGAGAAGCGTTCATCCATGTATACTTGTAATAGTCTAGCTACATTTTTGTATTTGAATTAGTTGAAATGTAGCATCTCCTGGGTTTCAGGTGGGTGTGTTTGTTTGCTCTTTAGCAGATACCAAATAAAAGCCCCTCTATACAAATATAACACAACAGAAAGACTTCACACTCAAAGACGTTACATATGAATATGTTTAAGTCATTGTTACATGTCTTACCATACATGTTTATTTATTTGTATGTCACACCACTTCACTTCAGCTTGACACTTACTGTATGATTACTGTACTCTGATGGGCCAGAGGGAACTATCTAATTCCCGCTAAGGTTTTCTCCTTTTCTCCTCTTTCATCCCTTCCTGGTGTGTATAATCAGGGCTGAGGGATGCGACTGAACAGACACCACACACCACAGAAGACTAAGAACAGATATGCACTCAGATGACTACTTTTCAAAGAAGGAGAAAAGGGAAGAGATTAACTACCTCAAGATAAAATAGTCATGCCAGAGAGAGATATCAAATAAATGATGTGTGTGATGCAACAAAAATTTGATAGATACGTTTATTGAATGTGTATGTGAGTTGTATCACTTTTCTTCTTTTCAAATATAGACTTTAAACCAATGGGAGGAGTCAGAAGAAGAGGGACAATGCTGAAACCACAACAGGTTTCATAATGTGTCACAGACCCTGAAGTCCCCAGTGTATAACTACCCACACGTTCAGCAAAGATGGCTGTCTTGTCAGTACAAAGGAGTAGAGCATATTCACATTTATCACCTAACTTGTCAAAAGAAGCACAACAGGTCCACAGAGTTGAAATGTGAAAACATTATGTATCTGTAATAATTGTTTTTGTGTGAAAAGTATCAGGCAAAAATAATATATATGCCAATTAGCAGATGCTTTTATCCAAAGTGACTTACAGTCATGCGTGCATACATTTTCGAATGTGTGGCCCCAGCGGGAAACAAACCAACAAACAATGGCATTGCAGGCACTATACTCTACCAACTGAGCCACACAGGACCAACTATAATATTCAACACATAACTCTGTTATATGGAAGTAATCCTTGTTTGTGAGTTCAGAAAGCCTCTTGTTTAAAAAAAATAGTTTTTATGGACAAATCAGCTATGTCTGACTGTGAGACCAGCCTACTCTGGCCCTCTCCTCCTCTGAATATTACTCAAATGTCTAAACACAGTTAAAGCTGGCCTGCACTAACAAACGTATAACATGTATTTTGTGTATATTTGATGTGTATCTAGAAAAGAGCAGAAGTGGAGGGAAGGGGATGTGTGGCATAGAAGAAATTGGACTTCTTGTAAGGTAAGGTACAGAGCCTCAGCTAGCTGTGAAATCACTTGTTGTTTCATGCTGAGGGACCAGAGATGAGGGTTACGGGAAGACATTCAAGACGTTATGTCCACTGATAAGACCGGAGAGAAAACAAACAAAGAAAAATAGCTTTTTTAAGTACTTCTCTTTTTTTTGTTCATAATAAGACAGATGCATTGTTTCCTTTGGTGTTCCCTTTAGGACATATGGTGTACGGGTAGAGTGATCATCGCTCCTGGATATGGACGGTCTCTTTGGACTGAAGATCCTGCTGCTGTGGGCTGGGCCCATAGAGTTGGCTATATTTAAGTACAATATGATACCCAGGGGATGAGAGTGATGGGAGGGTTGTTATTTATTTTAATGGGGATGAACTGTGGGGCCTAAATTCACCTTTAACGTATATGGAATTGTTTAGGAAAATGTATCCTGATGCGGTCACCATAAAGGCTTAAGAAAACACTTAAAGGGTGCAGGATTGCATATAAAATAATTTTGATGAATCAAATTTATTTGAGATCATTCGAAATGCAGTAACTTTCTCAGGGTTAACTAATGTATCCTTTCCTTTAAAACTGAGTTTGAGTAGAGTAACTCTGAGATTGTCAAGTCCTTCTAAACTGTCTGTCTGTGGGTGAGTGTTACTTGGAGGATTAGCCTTTAAGGGAGACATGACAGAGTTGGTCCGCTCATGTTCAGAGAATGGACAGACCTGATTAGTGATGTAAAGTATTTAATCGCCAAAGGAAGAAATCACTACTATTCTTGTTTTAGTCACAGGATACAATCGGTCTATCAACTTGACTAATTTGGAACCCTTCAAGAAGTACATCTGTTTTGGAGATATTACTCACAACAATGAAATTATTTATACCACGTCCCATTTTTTATAAACTCTCTCGACTTAAAAATGTGAATTCTAAAAATAGTCTCCACTCTTAGAAAAAAACGGTTCCCGAAAGGATTCTTTGGCTGTCCACATAGGAGAAACCTTTTTGGTTCAGGTAGAACTCTTTTGTGTTCCATGTAGAACCCTCAAATCAAATCAAATTTTATTTGTCACATACACATGGTTAGCAGATGTTAATGCGAGTGTAGCGAAATGCTTGTGCTTCTAGTTCCGACCATGCAGTAGTATCTAAGAAGTAATCTAACAATTTCATAACAACAACTACCTTATACACACAGTGTAAAGGAATGAATACGAGTATGTACATATAAATATATGGATGAGCGATGGATGACCGGTATAGGCAAGATGCAGTAGATGGTATATAGTACAGTATATACATGTGAGATGAGTAGTGTAGGATATGTAAACATTATATAAATGGCATCATTTAAAGTGGCTAGTGATACATTTATTACATCCACTTTTTAATTATTAAAGTGGCTAGAGATTTGAGTCGATGGCCGAACGGCATAGGCAAAATTCAGTAGATGGTATAGAGTACAGTGTATACATTTGATATGAGTAGTCGGCTATGTAAACATTATATATAAAATTGTTTAAAGTGGCTAGTGATACATTTGTTAAATCCAATTTTCTATTATTTAAAGTGGCTAGAGATTTAAGTCAGTATGTTGGCAGCAGCCACTCAATGTTAGTGATGGCTGTTTAACAGTCTGATGGCCTTGAGATAGAAGCTGTTTTTCAGTCTCTTGGTCCCAGCTTTGATGCACCTGTACTAACCTCGCCTTCTGGATGATAGCGGGGTGAACAGGCAGTGGCTCGGGTGGTTGTTGTCCTTGATGATCTTTTTGGCCTTCCTGTGACATCGGGTGGTGTAGGTGTCATGGAGGGCAGGTAGTTTACCCCCCGTGATGCTTTGTGCAGTCCTCACTACCCTCTGGAGAGCCTTACGGTTGTGGGCGGAGCAGTTGCCGTACCAGGCGGTGATACAGCCCGACAGGATGCTCTCGATTGTGCATCTGTAGAAGTTTGTGAGTGTTTTTGGTGACAAGCCAAATTTCTTCAGCCTCCTGAGGTTGAAGAGGCGCTGTTGCGCCTTTTTCACCACGCTGTCTGTGTGGGTGGACCATTTCAGGTTGTCCGTGATGTGTACGCCGAGGAACTTAAAACTTTCCACCTTCTCCACTACTGTCCCGTCGATGTGGATAGGGGGGTGCTCCCTCTG
>QNTS01000715.1:439448-491107 GCA_003317085.1 Hucho hucho | reverse complement strand
TGTTTCCTGAAGTCCACGATCATCTCCTTAGTTTTGTTGACGTTGAGTGAGAGGTTATTTTCCTGACACCACACTCCGAGGGCCCTCACCTCCTCCCTGTAGGCCGTCTCGTCGTTGTTGGTAATCAAGCCTACCACTGTAGTGTCGTCAGCAAACTTGATGATTGAGTTGGAGGCGTGCTTGGCCACGCAGTCATGGGTGAACAGGGAGTACAGGAGAGGGCTGAGAACGCACCCTTGTGGGGCCCCAGTGTTGAGGATCAGCGGGGTGGAGGTGTTGTTTCCTACCCTCACCACCTAGGGCCGTCCCGTCAGGAAGTGTTGTTTCCAGGACCCAGTTGCACAGGGCTGGGTCGAGACCTAGGGTCTCGAGCTTAATGATGAGTTTGGAGGGTACTATGGTGTTAAATGCTGAGCTGTAGTCGATGAACAGCATTCTTACATAGGTATTCCTCTTGTCCAGATGGGTTAGGGCAGTGTGCAGTGTGATTGCGTCGTCTGTGGACCTATTGGGACGGTAAGCAAATTGGAGTGGGTCTGGTAGGATGGAGGTGATATGATCCTTGACTAGTCTCTCAAAGCACTTCATGATGACGGAAGTGAGTGCTACGGGGCGATAGTCATTTAGCTCAGTTACCTTAGCTTCCTTGGGAACAGGAACAATGGTGGCCCTCTTGAAGCATGTGGGAACAGCAGACTGGGATAAGGATTGATTAAATATGTCCGTAAACACACCAGCCAGCTGGTCTGCGCATGCTCTGAGGACACGGCCAGGGATGCCATCTGGGCCGGCAGCCTTGCGAGGGTTAACACGCTTAAATGTTTTACTCACGTTGGCTGTGGTGAAGGTGAGCCCGCAGGTTTTGGTAGCAGGCCGTGTCGGTGGCACTGTATTGTCCTCAAAGCGAGCAAAGAAGTTGTTTATTTTGTCTGGGAGCAGGACATCGTGGTCCATGACGGGGCTGGTTTTATTTTTGTAGTCCGTGATTGACTGTAGACCCTGCCACATTCCTCTCGTGTCTGAGCCGTTGAATTGTGACTCTACTTTGTCTCTATATTGACGCTTAGCTTGTTTGATTGCCTTGCAGAGGGAATAGCTACACTCTTTGTATTCAGTCATGTTTCCGGTCGCCTTACCCTGGTTAAAAGCAGTGGTTCGTGCTTTCAGTTTTACGCGAATGCTGCCATCAATCTACGGTTTCTGGTTGGGGAAGGTTTTAATAGTTGCTAAGGGTACAACATCGCTGATGCACTTGCTAATAAACTCGCTCACCGAATCAGTGTATACATCAATGTTGTTGTCTGATCCTGTCCGGAACATATCCCAGTCCACGTGCTCGAAGCAATCTTGAAGCATGGAATCAGATTGGTCGGACCAGCGTTGAACAGACCTGAGAACAGACGTTTCCTGTTTTACTTTCTGTCTGTGGGCTGGGAGCAACAAAATGGAGTCATGGTCAGACTTGCCGAAAGGAGGGCGGAGAATGGCTTTGTATGCATCATGGAAGTTAGAATAACAATGATCCAGGGTTTTACCAGCCCGGGTCACACATTCAATATGCTGATAAAATTTAGGGAGCCTTGTTTTCAAATTAGCCTTGTTAAAATCCCCAGCCACAATAAATGCAGCCTCAGGATATGTGGTTTCCAGTTTACATAGAGTCCAATTCATTTCTTTCAGTGCCGTCGATGTGTCAGCTTGAGGGGGGATATATGCAACTGTGATTATAATCGAGGAGAATTCTCTTGGTAGATAATGCGGTCTGCATTTGATTGCAAGGAATTCTATGTCAGGTGAACAAAAGAACTTGAGTTCCTGTATGTTGTTATGATCACACCACGACTTGTTAATCATAAGTCACACACCCCTGCCCTTCTTCTTACCAGATAGATGTTTGTTTCTGTCGGCGCGATGCGTGGAGAAACCAGGTGGCTGTACCGACTCTGATAACGTGTCCTGAGTGAGCCATGTTTCCGTGAAGCAAAGAACGTTGCAGTCTCTGATGTCTCTCTGGAAGGCAATCCTTGCTCTGATTTCGTCTACCTTGTTGTCCAGAGACTGGACATTGGCAAGTAGTATAGTCGGGTGAGGTGCGCGATGTGCCCGTCTGCGGAGCCTGACCAGAACACCGCCCCGTCTACCCCTTCTCCTCCGCCGCTGTTGTTTTGGGTTGCCGGCTGGGATCCAGTCTATTGTCCTAGTTGGTGGACCAAACAGAGGATCCGCTTCAGGAAAGTCGTATTCCTGGTCGTAATGTTGGTAAGTTGACGTTGCTCTTATATCCAATAATTCCTCCCGGCTGTATGTAATAAAACTTAAGATTTCCCGGGGTAACAATGTAAAAAGTAATCCATAAAAAAACAAAATACTGCATAGCTTCCTGAGAACGTGAAGCGAGGCTCCCATCTCTGTCGGCGCCGGAACTGTGGAAAGAGTTCTACATGGAACTCAAAAGGGTTCTACCTGGAACCAAAAAGGATTTTACAAAGGGTTCTCCTATGGGGGATTAGCCTTTATGTAGATATTCCATCAAAAACCTGCAATTTCCAGCTACAATAGTCATTTACAACATTAACAATGTCTACACTGTATTTCTGATCAATTTGATGTTATTTTAATGGACAAAAAGTGTTTTTCTTTCAAAAACAAGGACATTTCTAAGTGACCCCAAACTTTTGAACGGTAGTGTACATTTAAATCTGTAGCAAACAAGTGATTGATAAGCATTTCATATAATGTATCTCTGACTCTTAAAATGTTTCATCAGGTAGTCAGAGTTTTGAGCACTTGCATCCATTCACACAGTATAACTGTTCAGTAGAGCCAAATTACCAAGGCATCAATTTCTCAAAAACACGTCTATGTATTCACACCCCTTGACTTTTTCCACATTTTGTTGTGTTACATCCTGAATTTAAATTGAGATTTTGTTCACTGGCCTACACACAATACCCTATAATGTCAAAGTGGAATTATGTTTTTAGAAATGTTTACAAATTAATTAAACATGAAAAGCTGAAAAGCTGAAATGTCTTGAAGTATTCAACCCCTTTGTTTATGGCAAGCCTAAATAAGTTCAGGAGTAAAAATGTACTTTACAAGTCACATAATAAGTTGCATGGACTCACTCTTTGCAATAATAGTGTTGACTACCTCATCTCTGTACCCCACACATACAATTATATGTAAGGTCCCTCAGTTGAGCAGTGAATTTCAAATACAGATTCAACCACAAAAACCAGGGATGTTTTCCAATGCCTTGCAAAGAAGGGCACCTACTTGGTAGATGGTTAAACATACAAATAAAGCAGACATTGAATATCCCTTTGGGTATGGTGAAGTTATTATTTACACTTTGAATGGTGTATCAATACACCCAGGCTCTACAAAGATACAGATGTCCTTTCTAACTCAGTTGCCAGAGAGGAAGGAAACCGCTTAGGGATTTCCCCATGAGGCCAATGGTGACTTTAAAACTATTACATAGTTTAATGGCTGTGATAGGAGAAAATTGAGGATGGATCAACAACATTATAGTTACTCCACAATACTAACCTAAATGATGGAGTGAAAATAAGGAAGTCTGTACAGAATAAAAATATTCTAAAAGATGCATCCTGTTTGCAATAAGGCACTAAAGTAAAACTGCAAAAAAATTGGCAAACAAATTAACAACATTTGAAAATAAAGCGTTATGTTTGGGGCAAATCCAACACATCACTGAGTACAATTCTTCATATTTTCAAGCATGGTGGTGGCTGCTGCATCATGTTATGGGTATGCTTGTCATCGGCAAGAACTAGTGATTCTTTGGGGGATAAAAAAATAAACAAGAGAGCTAAGCAGAGGCAAAATCCTAGCTGAAAACCTGGTTCAGTCTGCTTTCCAACAGACACAGATCAATTTACCTTTCAGCTGGACAATAGCCTAAAACACAAGGCCAAATATACACTGGAGTTACTTACCAAGATGCTTACCAAAATGACATTGAATCTCTATTATACAGTAGTGCTATTGATGCAAAATGTTATCTACAAATTTAACTCTAAAGTGACAGTTATAAATGTATGTGGGTATTACTGACGGTGGCTCCCGATAGTGGCTAATTAACATGATACAAATTGTAAAATAATTTGGGAAAGTCGTATTCCTGGTCGTAATGTTGGTGAAAAGCCCAAGCTTTGAAATATTCTAAAGTGCATACATCATCTCGGCAGGTTCGGCACCACAGAAGCATATAGCTTGGGTGTCCAAATTTCATCCACACAAATTATAAGGGCACACAATTAAAATTCTGAATAACGGCACAGCTATTTATAGCCTATTTCACTGTGGAAAAGGGGCCGCAATCCATGTCATGTTGATATGATTTTCAGTTTGCTTCTATATGGCTGGTTTCACATTCGTCTATACAGGGATCATATTTACAATCCCCTTCTCCAAACAGATTACTGATTTACATAGCTCTTATCAATAGATGTTATCCATTTATAAATTACAGTGCATGGAGAATGATATTATTTCTAATCGGGAAAAATAATAACTAGATGCTTTTTCCACTCCGAACTGGTAGGTTCGCTGGACCTTATTCATGGTTTCCTCGCACATAAAGGTATACGGCTTATATGTAGACACACCTCCGCCACATCTTTATTTCTAAGATCTTCACCCCGAAATAATAGCGGATGAAGAGCGTGCTATTCTCATGCTTAAATTCAATGTTAGAATACACAGAGAGAAAAGTGCATAAAAGGGGAATTACGTTTAATTTACGCACGCTTAACTTGGGTCCGAATCGGGGCCTAAGAACTTAAGGAAATGAAATGTGTTTGTGTCTGGCTTTGTCATTGTTTCTATATTGGTAATTGAATCCAAGAAAGAACATGGACCTTGACCTAATGTCACCCCATATCCTTTCCCTTTAGAGGAAAGAGAGTAGTCAACATCAAATCAAATTGTATTTGTGTGGAATTATACAGATGTAGACCCTTAACCAACAATGCCGTTTTAAGAAAATATAGTTAAGAAAATATTTACTAAATAAACTAAAGTAACATTTTTGTTGTGATTCACTGTGCACATGCTCAGTTTAGTTCTGAACTCTCATGTGAAAAAAACAATGCCCTGTGATAAACTCTGCAGATTCTATTGACAGAAATCTGATTTTGAGGTAAGAAAGTAATTATTTTGACCAAATTAGTTTTTGTGATGGCATCAACTGCTTTGTAGTTCCATTCATCAAACTTATATCAGGTTTATAACCAGTCTGTGTAGATATTTGATGCAAGTTAGCAATGCTAAAGTTAACATTTAGCTAAAATAGGGTTAATTGTAAGAACTTGTGAGAAAATGTTACAACTAACCCTGAGTGAAACTGAATGTTTTTGGCAAATGTTTTCTTTTACTTCCAGCCTGCCTAGATCATGGAAAAGAAAGACATACAGGGGAGTACCTCTCCACACTTTGAAAAGAGAGTCAAATTATGTAGCAGAGCATGGGAAGACAATCGGATCGGTTGCAAAGTTGTATGGCATATGTCATGTGACTCTGCACAGATTCTTCAGAGAGAGAAAGAAGCTACTGGACAAGGGGTCGAGAGAGCTTCCTCATGTAGGCTACCGTAGTGTAAACAGGGTCTTCATGGATGAGCAGAAGTTGTCAGAGTATCTCTTGAAGGCAGCTGATTTATGCCCACGGTCCCACTGCTATCCAGCCCACATCTCCAGCTGCCTTCCAGGCCACCTCTCCAGCTGCCTTCCAGGCCACCTCTCCAGCTGCCTTCCAGGCCACATCTCCAGCTTCCTTCCAGGCCACATCTCCAACTGCCTTCCAGGCACCTCCCAACATGTATCAGGCTGTGGCTAGGAAACACCTGATTACTTTTCTGATTTCAACCCAGGAAAATTACAACAAGGGGTAGGAAGAGGAGAAGAAACCCCGTCAAGCAGGCACTGGAAGAACAGCATAAAAAGTTAAGCTCTCAGAAGGCAAAAATAAAAATTGCCCTGCCTAAAAACACATCTGGAAAGAAGCAAGCTAAGACAAACCACACTGAACAACAACAAAAAACTGTCCTGCCTAAGAAAAAAGCCCAAACAAAGCACATTGAACTAGAAGATTCAGATTCCTCCAACGAGGAAAACTGCAGTATTGTGTGCATGGAGCACTTTAACAAATCCAGAATCCAAGGTCTGGGTGCCATGCTAGGAATGTCAATTATGGGACCGCCAAGCCTGTACCCCAGGACAGCTATACCACTGTCACAACTGTGACTCTGATTAAGTGAACATGTCCATTCAGTCACACACAGACACAAACCACATACGTTCAGGTGTTTAGTTTAGCCTAGTTGTTGTTTGGTTGAGAAAGATAATTTAGTGAAGGGTAAAATAATCAACATTGTATGATTTATATTTATTATTATTTCTGCCAAACAAAATGCTAAACATGGCAATGTTGCTCTCATGGTCTCAATAAAGGCGTTCAATAATTCGTTGCATGTCATGATTTATGCACTTTTTCAATCTGTTACAATTCACCCCAAGCACTGTTACAACTAACCCAGACCATGGGGTAAATTGTAACACTTCACTCCTTGTATTTAAGACAACACCATGCATTTGCTGTTTTTACATATACTGTATAATAACCACACCAATTTTTAAAGGACAGATGCAAGTTGTTTGTATCAAGTTTTGAATACACTACCATAAACGATCTCTGGGAAACTGACTAAAAGGTGAAATGTGTTACAACCATCCCCGGTCTCCCCTACATGTAACACTTTCATTTGAAGTCTACTTGTGTTTTGAATGGATTTTGAAGAAATCTTTTGAAATGTTTCGTATTATGATATTTATAGCTTTATTTCTGTAAAATTATGACTTTGCATATTTTCAGATTCAAATTAAATGATGTATTGTGTGGCCATGGTAGGGTAAGCTGTGTAGGATATTGCAAACATATGTGCTATTTAATAAGCAAAGTAAATGGCAAACTTTGCACTACATTGCTGTTTTCAATCTACAAATGTTTCATCTTTGTATGATATATTGGTAAGCCTAATGGTTGAGGCTTCAAGGCTGTTTCAATTTTATTATTAGGTTTATCTACTTTCTGTACCATTATAAGTGCAAGTCAAGTCTGTGTATTCATTTATTTTAAGTAGTAATTTGTCTTGAAATAAAGGAGTGGCGACTCTGCCGATAGTTGAACTGTTGAAAATGTGCATTTCTTATTGTCATTACACCATGGTCACTCAGCACTCCCTATTACTGAGAAGCAGGCCAAGTGAGCTAAAAAGAAAGAAAGAGAAGTCGGCCTACGCTGAAAAGATAAGATTGAATGCTGAGCAACGATGTCCTGACTGTAAGTCTGGATAAAGTATGTATGCTGAAAAAATGTGTTTTCTTACTTGCTAAAACCAAGTAGCCTAAGCCATTGGAACCACACTGTATGTTTGCACAGTTGATTAAGATTTTTTTTAAATACTATAGTTTTCCTACTGAATTGAATGGTGGAAGTAACAAATGGCTTTGATTCCTAATCTAGACAGCTACTTGTTACTTACCGCCACTACACTTTCCTGTATTAGGATGGATAACCACAAGTGTTTCAAACTGTAATACTCCCAGCAAACACAAGGTGTACAGGACATTTCCTTGGATCAGTAGACTTGAAGTCACCCCTAAATGCTTTCCACTGTAGTTAAGGTTCATTCTAGCGTTAAGCAGAGTATTATATAGTGCAAATACTTACTACGTGTAGCTTGACAAATACCCAGGTATTGTAGCTTGACATTGCATGTGCTTCTAATACACTTGTAATAAACTTGGCTTTTAAAGGATTGTATGGTATAATATTCATCAGATTCATGATTTTAATTTGAAGTCAAGTTCCACTGAGAACACGACTAAGAATTATTAACTAAACACTAAACATAGATTTTACAAATTTGACTTGTGACAATTCTCTATTTTATTAATTCACTGATGTTCTCTCATTTTCAGCATCAAGACCTCATCATATGCAAGTAAAAGTTGCATATTGTATAAAAGTATACTCTATAAACAAATATTCAGAAACATCGGAATACTGTGAACAATATGAAACCTGTGCTTAAATCCTTATCAACATAGTTAATGCCGGACATGTTTTCTGTGAGAGCCTGTTGTAGCGGCTTTAGAATGTCTTCCATTTTACTGTTATCTCATTTCACGGTCCAAAAGGATCCGCCCCTTTTTCTAAATTTTACCTAAAATGACATACCCAAATCTAACTGCCTGTAGCTCAGGACCTGAAACAAGGATATGCATATTCTTGATACCAATTGAAAGGAAACACTTTGAAGTTTGTGGAAATGTTAAATTAATGTAGGAGAATATAACACATTAGATCTGGTAAAAGATAATACAAAGAAAAAAACATGCTTTTTTAATATTTTTTTGTACCATCATCTTTGCAATGCAAGAGATAGGCCATAATGTATTATTCCAGTCCAGGTGCAATTTTGATTTTGGCCACAAGATGACAGAAGTTTACGTGCAAAGTTTTAGGCTGATCCAATGAACCATTGCATTTCTGTTCAAAATGTTGTATCAAGACTGCCCAAATGTGCCTAATTGGTTTATTAATACATTTTCAAGTTCATAACTGTGCACTCTCCTCAAACAATAGCATGGTATTCTTTCACTGTAATAGCTACTGTAAATTAGACAGCGCAGTTAGATTAACAAGAATTTAAGCTTTCTGCCAATATCAGATATGTCCATGTCCTGGGAAATGTTGTTGTTACTTACAACCTCATGCTAATCACATTAGCCTACGTTAGCTCAACCGTCCCGCGGGGCACCCACCGATCCTGTAGAGGCTAAGTGTTATGTTTTCAAAATGCATATTGCTATTTGTAGGTGACCTACTGACTGTTCCATAACAAATAGTAACAGAGCGCATTATTTGATCATTTTGAAGTAACTGGACTATTGCAATGCTAAGATCAGAATTCAACCATATAGTTTCCGAATAACAGTCATATTAGAAAAGAGAGCATCCAGTCCTGTGGAATACAGGAGGGCATCATTCAGAGTGCACACCAAGCTAGAGAGTAAAGCTATACTGTATTTACTGTTATTCACTGCAGTCTTTGTATGAGGACACTTATCAGACACAAAACAGGGCTTCTCCTGACATGTTCATCCACCAAGGGGTCGCACAATGAACAAAAATATAAACACAACATGCAACAATTTCTAAGATTTCACTGAGTTACAGTTCATTTAATATAAGGAAATCAGTAAATTGAAATAAATTCATGAGGCCCTAATCTATGGATTTCACATGACTGGGAATAGAGATATGCATCTGTTGGTCACAGATACCTTTAAAAAAATGTAGGGTCGTGGATCAGAAAACCAGTCAGTATCTGGCGTGACCACCATTTGCATCATTCAGCACGACACATCTCCTTTGCATAGAGTTGATCAGGCTGTTGATTGTGGATTGTTGTCCCAATCCTCTTAAATGGTTGTGCGAAGTTTCTGGATATTGGTGGGAACTGGAAGACGTTGTCGATGCACTTATTGATGTAGCCGGTGACTGAGGTGGTATACTTCTCAATGCCATTGGATAAATCCCGGAACATATTCCAGTCTGTGCTAGCAAAACAGTCCTGTAGCGTAGCATCTCAGTCATCTGACCACTTTAGTATTGAGCGAGTCACTGGTACTTCCTGCTTTAGTTTTTGCTTGTTAGCAGGAATCGAGAGGATATAATTATGGTCAGATTTACCAAATGGAGGGCGAGGGAGAGCTTTGTATGCTTCTCTGTGTGTGGAGTAAAGGTGGCCTATTGTTTTTTTCCCTCTGGTTGCACGTGACATGCTGGTAGAAATGAGGTAAAAGGGATTTGTTTCCCTGCATTAAAGCCCCCGGCCACTAGGAGCACCGCTTCTGGATGAGCATTTTCTTGTTCGCTTATGGCCTTATACAGCTTGTTGAGTGCGGTCTTAGTGCCAGCATCGGTTTGTGGTGGTAAATAGATGGCTATGAAAAATATAGATGAAAACTCACTTGGTAGATAGTGTGGTCTACATCTTATCATGAGGTACTCTACCTCAGCCAAGCAATACCTTGAGTATTAGACATTGCGCACCAGCTGTTATTGACAAATAAGACACACACCACCACCCTTTGTCTTACCAGATGTAGCTGTTCTGTTGATGCACGGAAAACCCAGCCAACTGTATATTATCCGTGTCGTTGTTCAGCCATGACTCGGTGAAACCTAAGATATTGCAGTTTTTAATGTCCCGTAAGCTCATCCAGTTTATTCTCCAGTGATTGGACATTGGCCAATAGAACGGATGGAGAGGCGTGTTACCCACTCGCCGATGAATTCTCACAAGGCTCCCGGTTCTGCGCCTCCTGTATCTCAGTCTTTTCTTCTTGCGAATTACAAGGATTTAGGCCTGGTCTGGGAGAAACAGTATATCCTTCGCGTTGACTCATTAAGAAAACATATTCGTCCAGTTTGAGGTGAGTAATCACTGTTCTGATATCCAGACGCTCTTTCGGTCATAAGAGACGGTAGCAGCAACATTATGTACATAATAAGTTTTAAACAATGTCAAAAAACGCACAAAATAGCACGATTGGTCAGGAACCCCCCCGGCGCTATTATCAGGATCTCGTCACGTTATAGCTGTGCATTCAAATTGCCATCGATAAAATGCAATTGTGTTCACTGTCCGTCGCTTATACCATAACCCCACCGCCACCATGGGGCACTCTGTTCACAACATTGACATCAGCAAACCACTCGTCCACCTGAGGCCATACACGTCTTCCATCTGCCTGGTACAGTTGAAACTGGGATTCATCCGTGAAGAGCACACTTCTCCAGCTATCCTGGTGGCTGGTCTCAGATGATCCCGCAGGTGAAGAAGCCGGATGTGGAGGTCCTGGGCTGGCATAGTTACACTTGGTCTGCGGTCGTGAGGCCGGTTGGGCGTACTGCCAAATTCCCTAAAAGGACGTTGGAGGTGCCTTATGGTATAGAAATTAACATTAAATTCTCTGACAACAGCTCTGGTGGACAGTCCTGCAGTCAGCATTCCAATTGCATGCTCACTCAAAACTTGAGATATCTGTGGCATTATGTTGTGTGACAAAACTGCACATCTTGATATGCCACATCACTTCTTGATATGCCACACCTGTCAGGTGGATGGATTATCTTGGCAAAGGGCAAATGCTTACTAACAGGGATGTAAACAAATTTGTGCACATAATTTGAGAGAAATAAGCTTTTTGTGCATATAGAACATTTCTG
The DNA here is from genome assembly GCA_003317085.1 of Hucho hucho. NCBI lineage: Eukaryota > Metazoa > Chordata > Actinopteri > Salmoniformes > Salmonidae > Hucho > Hucho hucho. Next base: position 479,779 of record QNTS01000715.1, on the reverse strand, counting down.
GGATCTTTTATTTCAGCTCATGAAACATGGAACCAACACTTTACATGTTGCGTTCATATTTTTGTTCAGTAGTTACATGACAGAGAGCTTGCTATGTGGCATTGAAGAATTCTCTGATTTTACAAACATTTTCGGTGTACCATATTTTGGTGTGCCAATAAACATTTTCATAGCTTATATTACTTTTACCTGAAAAACAGGTAAACAATCATCATTGTTCAGCATAGTTTTGTTGTGGAATATGAAGAAACATCAAGTATAATACTCCTTCTTAAAAGGACCCAAAGCACACATGATCTACCAGTTTGTACTTCCCAGTTAACCAGCAGCCAAAGGAAACATATTTGTTTCCCCATAAAATACACAAGGAGACTTGTAAAACAGTCAAACATTGGTATTTCCCCTGTCCCGCAAGTTGTTTCTCTGTAGATAAAGCAAAACATTGTCAATGTCAAGAAATTGCTTGTCATTTGGAATGATTCTGACAGAGAAGTGCGTTTAAATAATGTATGAATAATGCATTTAAATACATTGTAGTTGGCTAGTTCTCAAAAAGCAGCATTGATTGTCAAACATCATTTAAAATGTCTCATTCAACTTCAGTCACAATGTTGTGAAGTTTCAAATATTCAAATGTGAAGAAGTACTGTCAGAAAAAAAGTTGGTTCTGGTGTTGCTTGTCACAAACATTGGCTAACCTTTGGCTTGAGTAGTATAACAAGCATTCTTCTTGGCTAGTTATTTTCTTGTGTGACTTGACAACTTCCAATACATTCTCTTCCCTCTCTGGTCCACCCCTGTTTTGACATTTCCATCCATTGTGCAACTAGAGGTGGACCCAAGTATAGACTTGGGTCCTTGTACCACACACAACACACAAAACCAATAACATTACCAGGTCCACCTCTACAACTCAGCACCTCTTCAGCCCCACACCACCAAGGCACAGTCAGGGATCAGTCACTCAATCAGAACAGGTCAGAACAATACAATAGACCTCCACGGTCAACGTCATTGACGTCCATCTATCCGTCCCTCCTCAACCTCCCTCGCATCCCTCCTGTCCTTCCTCTCTGATGTAGTGGAGTGGCTCAGACTTAGACCAAATATTGGCCCGTCTGTCCCTGTGTACTGTGTTCCACCTCCTCAAATCTCAATCTTAATCCAGCTCAAAACCAGCCCAGACCAGTTCAAACTGACTCAAACCAGCTCCCTGCAGCTGAGGAGACACGCCTAGCACTACCAGCCATGGTACACACCACTGGCTGTGCAAGCTTTGATTGGAGTCAATAACACACATCCATCCTTCTATGGGCTACTTATTCTTGGCTTGGCTTTGTGAAGTTGCTCCCCCGTTGGATGCAGTGGGGGCATTGGCGGTTTCAGGTCGTGGTTTAGATTTAGGAGCGGAGTCTGGCTCCCAGAGGAAGAACTCGTGCAGCAGGGTGTTGACGCTTTCAGGACACTCCATCATCACCATGTGACTGCCCTCGTTGATTATTTTCAGGAAGGCCAGCAGCAAGATCTGAGAGGAGGCAGAGAGGTTAGATTAGGTTTAAAGACAGGGTTAAAGTTGGCGTTAAGGTTTCTCTCTCACCTCTGCCATGCGTTGATCCTCCTCCACGGGCACAAACTTGTCGTACATGCCGTGCACCAGTAGGATGGGCACAGTGATCTCTGCATGGTACACCTCGTCGCCCTCTGGCCAGTACTGGCCACTCATCATGGCACGCAGCACGAATGAGGACACGTTGAAGGCATTGTTGTCTTTCAACAGCTGCTTCTCCTTCGTACCCTGATGGGCAAACCCAGCCCTGAGGGAGTGAGTAAGATATAGGATATCATACTTGAACGTCATAGACGGAAAGATATTTGTACTGAAGTTTGTCTGTATGGGAGGGAAGGTGCACATACACACACACACAGTCTCTCTCTCACTCTCTTACTTGAGAAAGCTCCAGGAGAGGCAGGGGGAGAGGCAGTGCAGGACGCAGGTGGGCAGGTTGAAGATGGAACACAGGCTGGGCTCCAGGGCTGTGGGACCTCCTCCGTTTATCATCACCACCTTGTGGACCTGGTCAGGGTACTCATGGGCCAGGAATGTACAGAATGACACACTGTACAAAGAGAGAGATTTAGAGAGTCTGGGAGAGAAAAAGGCAGAAAATACAATATGTAGTGTCTATAACTAACACACTTCTGTCTAACTCACCCATAAGAGTGTCCGATGAGAATGTTCCTTTTCCGTGCGTATCTCTTAAAGATGGCCCTCATGTCCTCTGCCAGGGCATAGAACGTGTATGCCGCGGCGATCTGGGGCGCCGAGCTCGCACCGTGACCTACCAGATCTGGCACGATGACCTCATAGCCCAGACGGAAGAAGAAGTCCAACTGACTGCCCCAGATGTCCAGCGAGCCGCCCACACCGTGCATGAAGAACAGTGCCACGTCCGCGTGTGTCCCCTTACACGATGTGATCTTCCTCTCGCTGTCGATCACGACTGTGCGCTTGGGCTTCCGCCGTCGCTTCTGGGGCTGCTGGGTCAGATCTGGGGTTAATCCGAGGATCGGGGCTGGAGCTGTTGCCGCTCCCCCTGCCCCACTTCCCCCTGTCCCAACCACTGACTCTGTCTTGTCCACTTTGGGGTCAGGGTTGGGAGTTGGATTGGAAGGTGGGTCTGCGAGCTCTACCTCTACTGTACAGTTGGGTTCTGCTTCTCCGTTCGGAGCATGTAACAGCTCCTGTCTCACCGCATCCCCCAGGTTTTCTATCAGTAGCTGTCCGTTACGATACACTGTGATCTTCCTCTTGCAGTGAACGCTTCCCCCTGGCCCGCTGGGCTCTTCCTCCACCTCCCGCTCCGGGATGACGTGTCGGACCCTCAGGACGCGACCCGGTTTGACCTCCACGAACTCGTAGCCGTCAGCGGGTTCTGAGGTTTCTATGGGAACCACAACATTGGCCGACTTCCCAGTCAGGCAGCAGAGGAGGCCGTCCATTAAGGTGGTCAGCATGGCTGCCCCTGGATGTTCACACACACAGACATAAACATGAGTCAATTGCATTAGAATAATGAAGGCAATAACAGTGTCTGACGATACATAGGCGGCTGTTTCACTATGCATATACAAATATAAGGAAACACGCACCCACTAACAGCGTCCACACACAAACATATGCTGCTAGGATAATCCCTATTCTAAAGCCGTTAGGGGTAAGGTTAGACTATGTGAACAGAGTCCACTCTTAGAATCCCAGCACAACAGAATAGTGAGCGCATAATATATCAGGAATGGGAGAGTTGGTGACTAGTTAAAAATACAGAAACTTTACCATTTTCCTTCAGACGTGGCTCATAAATAGGCTCTTCTTTCAAGCCTCTTCCCCTAGTGAGGCCTTAGAAGTATTAATAGAAAGGGGGGACAGTAATAGCCCATGGCTGAGTTAAAGCCGGCTACAGTGTGCCCATGTGTGCCCCCTGTGTCTTCCAGAATGATTACAGTTCATAGGACCCAAGGCCTGGGGTGAATATTGTTGAGGCTACAAAGCAAGAACATGTGTGTTTGTTTTGATAAGCAAAGTAAATGACAAACTTTGCATTTCATTGCTGATGCTGTTTTCCAACTACTGTTTTTTAGAATACTTAAACAATGGTTCTTGTTAGACTTGTTACACTGTTTTCACATATTCACAAACAACTGACAAAATGTTCCTGACAGAAGAACAAAACAATCAGACCAAACCAGATCGTTACAACTACTGATATCTATTCACACTATGTCCTCTCGTTGTGTTCCTAATGTATTATTTTCTGAGCAGGGACTCTTAAGATAAGTGTTATTTATCAGACTGGCAACAGCAGAGAGAGTCTAGCTGGGTCTGTCTCCTGTGGTATTAGTCTTCCTGCTGCTCTCCTCTCCTTTCTTTCATGGGAAAGGAGGGATCATACCCCTTTCTTTCTTTCTCTCCCTCCAGACACACTGCAATCCGCAATCTGTTTGTCTATCTATCCGTTCCAAAAAAAAAAATGTGGTTCTCCATAAACAATTCTTTCAACTTTTGTTTTTGCAATAGAATATAATAGAGATGTATTTTCTTTTGAGGTTTGATGTTGGACCCAGACTTTCTCTTTTGTACAACTGCAGACTTTTCAACCTCAGCCCCACTGCTCACTGTGGTTGGATGAGGATTATAGTAACAATGTAGCATATAACTCCGCTCCTCTCATTTTCTCTCCTTTTTTCCATATCTTTTGCTCACTTGCACTTCCTCAGCCCACACAGTGTTCTGTGGTGCTGTGTGTTTTGTGATAGCTGTAGGCCTTGATGTCTGACACATCAGGTTTGAACTATCGAAAAACATGTCCCTCGACTACTGTGGCGTGGCCCTCCATTTTCTCTCAGTGTAGATTCTGACAGGGGCATGGCCAGCATGTAAAGACCCTGTCCTGTATTTAAAAGGTAAACCTCTTATAGGCTACCTAACTTACTGGTATATATAATAGCTTACTGTACTTCTACAATCACAGACCATACACCTTACTGTTAATAAGTAGTCCATTTCAGGTGTCATTTTAGGTATAAATGCATAAATTACTGCCTTTAAATCACACCTATCCCTCCTTTTCATAGCAGTCTCCCTGAGTGTTCATCTGCTCTATATATTATTCAATAACCAGGAGTATAGATGCTATAGGTTTAAATTATTCATAATTCTAGTGATGCCTAAAAACAGATTCAGTGTCTCGTCACAACACACTGAATGACAAATCACCGAGTGGGACCGCTCACATTAACGCCACAAACTGCAACCGTGGGCTTATTTGTGGTGTGGCCCACAATGGTTTTACACCTCTCATAATCCAATTATTTAATTCATTTTGCTAATGTTGACATCATTCATATGTGGTCTTATCCACTTTCTTGGCCAATAACGCTGTTATGATGTTATCAGCATAACACGGCACTGGCTACAAATAGCAGAAGTCCCACACACGTTCTTAGTGTGCACACTCATTAAAATCCCCCCGCAGTCTACTTTCTGTCTACCCACTGAGGAACAAGAGTGTAACGTTTTGGCAACTACAAACAATTTCAGCAATTGGGTCAAAATACCTGGTCCATATGCAAATGTAGTAAATCCTTCAAATTGGCCAGTAATATCTGCAAGGCTAGCAGTAGCAACACACAAACTTCCTGCCAATGGCGTAGCTAAAACAGTGTTACATAAACCCAGATCAAAGGGTAGTCAACTCTGCGTAGGGATTGGCGCTTAGAAAAGAGCAGATAGCATCAGAAGGATTAAAACACATTATGGCCTGTGCTGACAGTCTCGGGTCTGCTAAGGGTCAACAAACACTAACAATAATCCTTCTTCTTCTTCTTCTTCTAGGTGTGACTACAGGCATGCTTCTGTTCTGCACGATGCAAAGTGGCATCCGTAATATATCAAGGTCACAATATTATGTATTATGTGGTTGTATGTAGTTCTGTCCTTCAGCTGTAATTGTCTATTAATGTTATGTATTATGTCATATTTTATGTTTTGTGTGGACCCCAGGAAGAGTAGCTGCAGCTTTGGGGATCCTAATAAAATATTAAATACTAACAATGGATCCAACTTCTGTGGATGAGTGTCAGGACAATTGATTTGTTGGCTCATGGTGAGAGACATAACCATGAGATGTGCATAGGCTACTTGGGATCAATTGATACTTTAAAAATGGTGTTGAAATCTGAAGCTAAGCGGACTCTAAATTCAAGTATACATACATGTTGTATATTCTGTACTAAATCAGAGGCAAGACCAACAATGAGAGAAGTCTCTGAGGAGTTGATCAAAATCAGAGCCTATTTGGTACTAAAAACACAATTTCTAAATGCTGCTGAGAATGTGTTCATTATCCTCCAATGGACTGGTGTCAGCTGGAGGATCCAATCAATATCAGCTTCTTTACAAGGCAAAACATCACATGACCTATCACTGGTTGACATCTTCAAATCAATACACAGGATAGGTGCTTTGTCTTGAATACAAATAATCAAAACATTGGTCACAAAACCAATCAAACAGACTATTGGTGTGACATTAAATACAAAAGACACACTGAGGTAGTCGGGAACATTATTTTCATGACTATCTATTTATCTAATTATCAGTTATTTTGAAATTACATTAAATATATAGCATCCAAGCTTATTTTGAAACACTCAACCAGTACAATATAATCTCAGGAATATCATGCAATAAGTGGGCTGTGCAAAGGACAAATCCTATCAGGGCTCTCATGCATCACATGTCAATAATTAGGTCATATCACAACTGAAATGAATCTAATATAATTTATTGTTATTAGTTGGATACAAGAATATATATACATTGTTTCCTATATAATAAATGAGGTAGTTTATTTGCAACTGTTCCGTTTATTATAGGTCCCCTTCCATAGAATGGAAAACAACAAAGCGTGCATTTTATTTCTCAATGGACCACTGACGAACGTCTGATGCAGCAAATATACAGCAAACGCCAGAATGTTTTTCACCTTTTGTTCAACAATTTTCAAGAGACATTAGATCAGCCATACCACTTTACACACAAGTAATATCACATCCCCATTTTGTTATTTGATTTAGGCTAATTCAATTCTGAGAATTTGTTATGCAATTGGTTTAGTGTATCTGCATAATTTTCCGGTGCGTTCTCTTTTTGCCTTCTGTTGACACGAAATACCATTATAATCATACATCAGGCTTCATTCATATAGATTCTCAACAACGAAGAATCTTACCTTATTATTGTCGAAGTCCACAGGGGTAAAATTGTTAGATAATACGCTTCTTTCTCGGTATACTGCGTCTTGGAAACAGGCGCTCTAATCTGTTGCAGCCAATCCAATAATCTAATCTAATTGGAGTCAGCAGCACTGTTCTCAACATTCTTACCCGTTAGTTTACCTGATAAACTACTAAAAATGAAAACCAAAGTGCATTATCAATTCCATTGCATATTGGACGTGCCCGTGGGCGCATAGTGGATGTGCAGGTTTTTAATCCATTGTAAAGCGCACGGTTCACTCTTTTCTAACTGTTCCCTGATCCTGTAACTGCCTCTCTGAAACCTGGTCTCGGAGCAAAACGTATTATATTTTACTAAAATCCGGCCCCCTCCATTTAGTAAAATATCCTATGTTAGGTTAGGGTTAAGGTTAGGAGTTAGGTTAAAGGGTTAAGATTTGGGTTAAGGTTAGGGGAAGGGTTAGCTAACATACTAAGTAGTTGCATAGTAGCAACACAGTAGTAAGCAGACGAAAAGTTGCTATTTAGCTAAAATACTAAAGTTGTCCGTGATGAGATTTGAACACACAACCTTTGGGTTGCTAGACTTTCGCATTAAACACAAGTACAATCTTTGTCCCCGTGTGCAGTTGCAAACCGTAGTCTGTCTTTTTTATGGCGGTTTTGGAGCAGTGGCATCTTCCTTGCTGAGCGGCCTTTCAGGTTATGTCGATATAGGACTCGTTTTACTGTGGATATAGATATTTTGTACCTGTTTCCTCCAGCATCTTCACAAAGTCATTTGCTGTTGTTCTGGGATTGATTTTCACTTTCCGCACCAAAGTACGTTAATCTCTAGGAGACAGAACGTGTCTCCTTCCTGAGCAGTATGACGGCTGCATGGTCCCATGGTGTTTATACTTGCGTACTATTGTTTGTACAGATGAATGTGGTACCTTCAGGCATTTGGAAATTGCTCCCAAGGATGAACCAGACTTGTGGAGGTCTACAATTTTTTTCTGAGATCTTGGCTAATTTCTTTTGATTTTCCCATGATGTCAAGCAAAGAGGCACTGAGTTTGAAGGTAGACCTTGAAATACATCCACAGGTACACTTCCAATTGACTCAAATTATGTCAATTAGCCTATCAGAAGCTTCTAAAGCCATGACATCATTTTCTGGAATTTTCCAAGCTGTTTAAAGGCACTGTCAACTTAGTGTATGTAAACTTCTGACCCACTGGAATTGTGATACAGTGAATTATAAGTGAAATAATCTGTCTGTAAACAATTGTTGGAAAAATTACTTGTGTCATGCACAAAGTAGATGTCCTAACCGACTTGCAAAAACTATAGTTTGTTAACAAGAAGTTTGTGGAGTGGTTGAAAAACGAGTTTTAATGACCTAAGTGTATGTAAACTTCCAACTTCAACTGTACCTGTCCAAAATTGTAATCAGTAACATCATTTTTGGATTACCCAAACTCAGTAACGTAATCTGATTAAATTCAGTTACTTTGAGATGACTTTCCCCTTAGGGGGCTTTAAAAGAAGACAGAAAATAATATTACCAATTGAATGATATCCATTGCAAGATAAATCAATGTTAGAGTTTAGATAACTGGCCATAAATGGGTGTTGCATTTTACTTTATGGATTGGTTATGAAGATAATAATATGATTAGGTTACATCTTTACATTAAAAACCAAAGTCTGTCAGATTTCCAGTCATTCCAATTAATTGAATACCCATTGATCTTCAAGAATAGGACTTGGAAATATAGAAGTATAGATTAGCCAAATTATTTTACCTGAGCATAACCCCAAAACTAAGGATTTATTAGATTACTCTGTTGTTTAAGATTTTGTTGTCATGGAGGACTGATTGGACTCATTGCTTCAAGTTGAAAAATAAATTCTGCTCTCATGGAATGGCATGCTTTGAGCACTACGGAAAGTGCTATTTGCATGTGAAAAATGTATGCCATATGCTGCATTTGCCATAGGCCTATTGTTTAAGTTTTTGTTGGTGAACCTTTGATATCTCTATAATTTGCAGGTGTTTAAAGGGCGAATCCACAGTTGAAACAATAACAAAGCTGTTAAAAGATGAGGGATGGGCCTGGAAAAATGCAAACACTTTCAGATTAATAGACAGAGCTATGGATGCAAGGACTGACACTCTATTATATCAAAAGTATTGTTTTAAACATATTTTTCAGGCTACACAGTGTTTGTTTACATTTACAATGTTTACAAACATTGGAGAGAAAAAAAGCTTATATTTTGGATTCTCATGGGTGTGACAGTTGAACTAAGCTCATGATCTGATTAGGATCTCTGAGTCCTCTGTCACATCCAGGCCTGAAAAGACAGGCTGGCGTGTTTTGTTTTGGTTTTGGTGTAGGGTTTTTTATGTTCTAGGTGTTATATATCTATGTTGGGGTAATGGTTCCCAATTAGAGGCAGCTGTGTGTCGTTGTCTCTAATTGGGAACCATATATATGTTGGGGTTTTCATTTAGGTTTTGTGGGTTATTGTTTGAACATTGCTTGTTTTGTGTTTAGCTTGTTCTACTTTACGATCTTCGTTACGTTTACTTTTTGTTTACCCAGTTACGTGAGTTTCGTTGTAATAAATAAACATGTATACTGGATGCCTCGCTGCGCCTTGGTCTGTCCGTTATGAAGATCGTGACATCCTCATTTTGACTAATCTTCCAAGAGTCCTTAAATATAAAAAATACAATCACATTTTCACATAACACACTGTTACAAATAACAGACATAACACACTTACATATTGACCAGATAAATACTCTGACAGTCTGAAAATATAGTATTTAAATGTTTCTAAAGTATTGTTTGAATTAATAAAGATTTCTGGTTTGCTCAGATAAATTATTACATTTCTGTATTGTTCTGAATCTAAATGTTATTTTGCCTATTTCTCTTTTCTGCTGGAAATACACAGATTGTGGACAATCTATTCCTAGTATTGACTGAATGTCTGTCTCTTACCAACTGAATACCATTGTGAATGGAGTTTGGCTGTTTTAAGTGGTGTACATTGTGAAATAAAATAATATTTTTTTCAATTATCTTGTTGATTGATGACTAACCAAGAGTATTGTACATGACTAAAACAGAATAATCATATCTCCACCTTCATTACTGATTTATTCTGTGCAATCTGCAACCTCCTAATATTACTTGATGATGCATTTCCCCAGAGCACAGACAAACAGTTCATCTGACTCCCAATTAATGCTTGGGTTGTTTGCTTAAGAATATTTCCTGGTAAATATTTAGCTATTCTTCTGATCATGCATGCAGTTATTTATTTATATTTACATAGATTTGTAATTTAGATAACCATGATAAGCAATTGTCTAGCTGCACCCCTAGTATTTTGGTTTCTGCCGCTTCCTCAATTTGTACTCCCCCCATGCTTAATCGCATCACATGTTGTATTGACTTTTCCTGGTGGAACAGACCAACATAACCTTCTTAGCGTTCAAAACAAGTTTGTTCCGGCAAACCCACTCCCTGATATTTCCCAGATCTACTTGTAGAGCTTGCTGTACCTGTTGAATAGATTGCCTACCTCAAATACCTACCCTTTGCCTTGACGACAACTTCGCACACTCTTGGCATTCTCTCAACCAGCTTCACCTAGAATGCTTTCCAACAGTCTTGAAGGAGTTCCCACAAATGCTATTCACTTGTTGGCTTCTTTTCCTTCACTCTGTGGTCCAACTCATCCCAAACCATCTCAATTTGCTTGAGGCTGGGGGATTGTGGAGACCAGGTCATCTGATGCAGCACTCAATCACTCTCCTTCTTGCTCAAATAGCCCTTACACAGCCTGGAGGTGTGTTGGATCATTGTCCTTTTGAAAAACAAATAATATCCCATCTGGTTTGGGCTTAGTGGAACTGGCGTATCGCTGCAGAATGCTGTGGTAGCCATGCTGGTTAAGTGTGCCTTGAATTCTAAGTAAATCACAGACAGTGTTGCCAGCAAAGCACCCCCACACCATAACACCTCCTCCTCCATGCTTTACTGTGGAAAATACACATGCAGAGATCATCCGTTCACCCACACCGCGTCTCACAAAGACACAGCAGTTGGAACCAAAAATGTCCAATTTGTACTCCAGACCAAAGGACAAATTTCCACCGGTCTAATGTCCATTGCTCATGTTTCTATGCCCAAGAAAGTATCTTCTTCTTATCAGTGTCCTTTAGTAATGGTTCCTTTGCACCAATTCTACCATGAAGGCCTGATTCACACAGTCTCCTCTGAACTGTTGACATTGAGATGTGTCTGTTACTTGAACTCTGTGAAGGATTTATTTGGGCTGCAATTTCTGAGGCTGGAAACTCTAATTAACTTATTCTCTGCAGCAGAGGTAACTCTGGGTCTTCCATTCCTGTGGCGGTCCTCATGATAGCCAGTTTCATCATAGCGCTTGATGTTTTATGTGACTGCACCTGAAGAAACTTTAAAAGTTCTTGAAATTTTCCGGATTGACTGACCTTCATGTCTTAAAGTAATGATGGACTGTCATTTCTCTTTGCATATTTGAGCTGTTCTTGCCATAATATGGACTTGGTCTTTTACCAAATAGGGCTATCTTCTGTATACCACTCCTACCTTGTCACAACACAACTGATTGGCTCAAAACGCATTAAGATGGAAAGAAATTCCACAAAATAACTTTTAAGATGGCACACATGTTAATTGAAATGTCTTCCAGGTGACTACCTCATGAAGCTGGTTGAGATAATGCCAAGTGTGCAAAGCTGTCATCAAGGCAAAGGGTGGCTATTTGAAGAAAATATATTTTCATTTATTGAACACTTTTTTGGTTACTACATGATTCCATATGTGTTATTCTACAATGTAGAAAACAGTAAAAATAAAGAAAAACCCTTGAATGAGTAGGTGTTCTAAAACTTACGTAAGATAGAATAGTATATGTACAGCAATAGTTGAATTAGGATGGCCTTGACTAGAATACAGTATATCCATATGAAAATGGAAAAACAGTATTATTAAAGTGACCAGTGTTCCATGTGGGAAGGCAGTGTGCCCTGGTGATGAGTTGGGCAGACAGCACCACCCTCTGGAGAGCCCTGCGGTTGTGGACGGTAGAGTTGCCGTACCTGGCCGTGATACAGCACAACAGGATGCTCTCAATGGTGCATCTGTAGAAGTTTGTGAGGGCCAAGCCGCATTTCTTCATCCTCCTGAGGTTGAAGAGGCACTATTGAGGTTGAAGAGGCACTATTGTGCCTTCTTCATCACACTGACTATGTGGGTGGACCATTTCAGATTGTCATTGATGTGTACGCCACGGAACTTGAAGCTTTTCTCCTTCTCCACTGCGGCCCTGTTGATGTGGATGGGGGCGTGCTCCCTCTGCTGTCTCCTGAAGTCCACGATCAGCTCCTTAATTTTGTTGACATTGAGGGAGAGCTTAATTTCCTGGCACCTCTCCGCCAGGGCCCTCACCTCCCTGTAGGCTGTCTCATCATTGCTGGTATTCAGGCCTACCACCGTTGGGTCATCTGCAAACTTGATGATTGAGTTGGAGGTGTGGGTGGCCACGCAATCATGGGTGAACAGGGAGTAAAGCAGGAGGGGGCTGAGCACTCACCCCTGTGGGGCCCCTGTGTTGAGGATCAGTGTAGTGGAGGGTATTGTTGCCTACCTTCCCCCCCTTTGGTTGGCCCGTCAGGAAGTCCAGGACCCAGTTGTGCACAGGGTGGGGTTCAGACCCAGGGCCCCGAGCTTAATGATGAGCTTGGAGGGTACTATGGTGTTGAAGGCTGAGCTGTAGTCAACAGCATTCTTACATAGGTATTCTTCTTGTCTAGAAGGGATAGGGCAGTGTGCAGTGTGATGGCGAATGCATAATTCGTGGATTTATTGGGGCAGTATGCAAATTCCAGTGGGTCTAGGGTGTCGGGTAAGGTGGAGGTAATATGATCCTTAACTAGCGTCTCAAAGCACTTCATGATGACAGAAGAAGGGAGTGCTACGGGCCGATAGCTACCTTCACTTTCTTGGGTACAGGAACCAATGGTGGAAATCTTGAAGCAAGTGGGGATAGCAGACTGGGATAGGGAGAGGTTGAATAAACACTCCAGCCAGCTGGTCTGCACATGCTCAGTGGACGCGCCTAGGGAGGCCGCCTGGGCCGGCAGCCATGCGAGGATTAACACGTTTGAATATCTTACTCACGTCGGCCATGGAGAACGAGAGTTCGTAGTCCTCGGGAGCGGCCTGCATTGGAGGAACTTTGTTATCCTCAAAGCCGTCCGCGACGTGGCTGGTTTTCCCTTCATAATCCGTGATTGTCTGGAGTCCCTGCCACATACGTCTCGTGCCTGAGCCGTTGAATTGCGACTCCACTGTGTCTCTGTACTGACGTTTTTCCTGTTTGATTGCCTTACGGAAGGCATTACTGAACTGTTTGTATTCAACCATATTCCCAGTCACATTGCTGTGGTTAGTGCTTTCAGTTTTGAACAAATGCTGCCATCTATCCACGGTTTTTGGTATGGATAGGTTTTAATCGTCACAGTGGGAGCGACATCCCCTATACACTTCCTGATGAACTCAGTCACCGTGTCAGTGTATACGTCAATGTTATTCTCAGAGGCAACCCGGAACATATCCTAGTCCGCGTGATCAAAACAATCTTGAAGCATGGATTACAATTGGTCAGACCAGCATTGAATAGACCTTAGCACGGGTACTTCTTGTTTGAGTTTCTGCCTATAGGACGGGAGGAGCAGATTGGTGTTGTGATCTGATTTGCCCGAAGGGAGGACGGGGGAGAGCCTAGTAGCCGTCCCGTAAGGGAGAGTAACAGTGGTCAAGAGTTTTTGAAGCGCGAGTACTGCAGTCAATGTGTTGATAGAACTTCGGTAGCAATGTCCTCAGATTTTCTTTATTAAAGTCCCCAGCTACAATAAATACAGCCTCAGAATATGCGTTTTCCAGTTTTCACAAAGTCCAGTGTAGTTCCTTGAGAGCTGTCGTGGTATCGGCTTTAGGGGCAATATATATGGCTGTGACGATGACCGAAGAGAATTCTCTCGGGAGGTAATTCGGTCTGCATTTGATTGTGAGGTAAGTATGTTCGGTTGGGTGAACAAAAGGATTTGAATTTCTGTACGTTACCACAATCACACCATGAGTAGTTAGTTATGAAACATACACCTCCACCTTTCTTCTTCCTGGAGAGTTCTTTAATCCTATCTGCATAATGTACTGAGAACCTAGCTAGTTGTATGGACGGGGACAGTATATCCGGAGAAATCCATGATTCTGTGAAACAGAGTATGTTACAATCCCTAATGTCTCTCTGGAAGGAGATCCTCGCCCTGAGCTCGTCTACTTGATTGTCCAGGGACTGAACATTTGGTGAGTAATATACTCTGAAGCGGTGGATGGTGTCCCCTGAGTCGGACTAAAAGTCCACTCCAAATACCTATTCTTCTCCGGCAGCGTCTTGCTGCAACCTCTGGGATAAGTTCAAATCACCTTGGGGGGTACTAACAAAGGATCCAATTCAGGAAAGTCGTATTTCTGGTCGAAATGCTGGTGAGTTACAGACGATTTTCAAAAGTTATTTCAGGCTGTATGCAATACTGCAAAAAACGTTCTGGGCTAACAATGTGAGAAATGCCATACAAAAAATATGGAAAAGTTGCTTAGGAGCTGGAAACAGAGCGGCCATGTCTATCGGCACCATCTTGTAATACAGGAGTAGTGCACACACATACTGTATACCCAGTGGTGTAAAGTACTTAAGTAAAAATACTTTAAAGTACTACTGAATACGTTTTTTGGGGGTATCTGTACTTTACTATTTATGTTTTTGAAAACTTTTACTTTTACTCCACTACATTCCCAATGAAAATAACGTACTTTTTACTCCTTACATTTTCCCTGACACCAAAAAGTACTCATTACATTTTGAAAGCTTAGCAGGACAGGAAAATTGTATAATTTACACACTTATCAAGAGAACATCCCTGGTCATCGCTACTGCCTCTGATCTGGCAGACTCACTAAACACAAAATTAATAATTTGTTTGTAAATTATGCCTGAGTGTTGAACTGTGCCCCTGGCTATCCGTAAATTTTAAAAACAATAAAATTGTGCCATCTGGGTTGCTTAATATAAGGAATTTGAATTTATTTAAACTTTTACTTTTGATACGTAAGTATATTTTAGCGATTACATTTACTTTTGATACTTAAGTATATTTAAAACAAAATACTTTTACTCAAGTAGTATTTTACGGGGTGACTTTCACTTGAGTAATTTTTCTTTTAAGGTATCTTTACTTTTACTCAAGTATGACAATTGGGTACTTTTTCCACCACTGTATATACGCATATAAATACATAAACATCCAGGGCCAGTTCCCCAGACATAGACCAGTCCCAGCCCCAGTCCGAAAAAGCATACTGTAAGAAGGTTTCCAGTGAGAGTGCTTCCCAGCCCAAGACCGGGACCAATCCATGTCCTGGAGACGGGGCCTCAGGCATCCACACATCAACCCTCTCAGTTATTAGAAAAGGTGAGCTAAAATCAGGCCAGTAATTGCATCCCACATCTCATTACCACGTGAATAAATGTCATTGAAATTACAAGTTTTTTTTCCCAACATACAGTACCAGTAAAAAGTTTGGAAACACCTACTCATTCTAGGGTTTTTCTTAATTTGGTACTATTTTCTACATTTTATAATAATAGTGAAGACATCAACGCTATGAAATAACACATATGGAATCATGTAGTAAACAAATAAGTGTTAAATAAATCAAAATATATTTTATATTTGAGATTCTTCAAAGTAGACACCCTTTGCCTTGACAGCTTTGCACACTCCTGGCATTTTCTCAACCAGCTTCATGAGGTAGTCACCTGGAATGCATTTCAATTAACAGGTGTGCCATCTTAAAAGTTAATTTGTGGAATTTCTTTCCATCTTAATGAGTTTGAGCCAATCAGTTGTGTTGTGACAAGGTAGGGGTGGTATACAGAAGATAGCCCTATTTGGTAAAATACCAAGTTGATGGAACTGGCTCTCATGAGGACCGCCAAGGGAAAGGAAGAGTATAAGAGTATAAGTTCATTAGAGTTTCCAGCCTCAGAAATGGCAGTCCAAATAAATGCTCCACAGAGTTCAAGTAACAGACATATTTCAACATCAACTGTTCCGAGGAGACTGTGTGAATCAGGCCTTCATGGTTGAATTGCTGCAAAGAAACCACTACTAAAGGACACCAATAATAAGAAGACTTGCTTGGGCCAAGAAACACAAGCAATGGACATTAGACTGGTGGAAATATGTCCTTTGGTCTTAGATGTTTGGTTCCAACCGCCATGTCCTTGTGAGACTCAAGGTAGGTGAACGGATGATCTCTGCATGTGTGGTTCCCACCATGCAGCATGGAGGAGGTGTGATGGTGTGGGGGTGCTTTGCTGGTGACACTGTCTGTGATATATTTAGAATTCAAGGCACACTTAACCAGCATGGCTACCACAGCATTCTGCAGCAATACGCCATCCCATCTGGTTTGCGCTTAGTGGGACTATCATTTGTTTTTCAACAGCACAATGGCCCTTTCTTAGGGGTCAGACATTTTTTATGGATTAATAATATATTCATAACAGAATTGGATAATTAGCACGTTTTTCCAGATATTTTCCCATGTTTCAGGAGAAAGGCGGACACCCAAATCATTCTCCCAGGACAGTTCTACACCGTGGTATACAGAAGATCTGGAATTATTAATGATTTTATAAAGTTGACTAGCTATGTGTCTTTTGGACTTAAAAATGTAAATAAGTTTGTTTTCAAATTCAGTAGACTTTGGAGGGTAGATCTTGTCTCACATATGTTTTGAAAAAATTAGTAGGAAGTCTTTACTGGGTAAATTGAATACATTTCTAAACAATCTTATATTGTTGTCAAAGAGGGGCTTGGGGTGATTGTATTCCAACAAAGCCCATCGTTTTATGTAAATTGAAAGCAATCTTATGATAGGATTCTTTATCCCTTCCCAGTATTTCGGATTGTACCACTCAGCCTTGAAGAGACAAAGAACATTTGTTCATGTCTAAGACCTCTTGTTCTATGATCTCCCAAGGAGTGGGAGTGAGATCGTTGTTATAAGCCGATTGAAGAGGGTACCTTGCATTAAATGCCAAATAGTATTTCTGGAAGGCCCAGGCCACCTCTATTTCTGTCCATTGATTATTGTGAGCGGCTGACTCAAGGGGTGTCACGACTTCCACCGAAGTTGGTCCCTCTCCTTGTTCGGGCGGCGTTCGGCGGTCGACGTCACCGGTCTTCTAGCCACCGCTGATACACTTTTCTAATTCTGCTTGTACTTGGAATTGTAGTTTTATTTGAGTAAAGATACGTGATTACTCATCTCTGTTGTCCTGCGTCTGTCTCCGCTTACCTGCTACACTAAGACCATTGACAGAAACACGCACCCTGAAATGGAGTCAGCAGGAGCAACACAGCCCCCCTTTCCCAGTCGAGGAACGCGTCCAACAATGGAGAGATGGGAGAGAGGAGGTCTGCCAGCGCCTCCACCATCACCTCAACAACCCCCACCGCTGTCCACCCCTCCTTCACCTGCTCCCAGTGGGATAAGACTCGTGCTCCCAATGGAATATGATGGGACGGCTGCCGGGTGCCAGGGGTACCTACTCCAGCTGGAGCTCTACCTGGCGACCGTCCACCCGGCTCCGCCCTCGTCTCCTGTCTATCAGGGAAAGCCCTGGAGTGGGCCAACACTGTATGGGGAGAGGGCGAAGCGGCGTTGGACCACTATGAGGATTTCACCCGCCGCTTCTGGGCGGTGTTTAACCATCCACCTGAGGGTAGAGAGGCGGGTGAACGCCTGTTTCACCTTCGGCAGGGGGCTTGGAGCGCATAGGACTTTGCTTCAGACTTCCGAACCCTGGCCGCCGGAGCGGGATGGAATGATAGGGCCCTGATCGACCATTACCGGTGCAGTCTGCGCGAGGACGTCCATCGGGAGCTGGCCTGCAGGGATACCACCCTTGCGTTCGACCAGCTGGTGGACCTGTCTATCCGGCTGGATAACCTGCTGGCCACCCGCGGACGTCCGGATCGGGGACCGTCAGTTCCATCCCCCAGCACCTCCGCTCTGACCCCCATGGAGCTGGGAGGTGCTGAGCTTAGGGTGACCGGAGGAGGGGCCATTCCCGGCACCATCTGTGGCCGCAGAGGGCACACTGCTGGTCGTTGCTGGGGGTGTTCTTCAGTGAGTCGAGGCACTAGGCAGGGCACTGACGTGTCACCCCAGGTGAGAAGGCACCAGACTCACCCAGAGCCCCTGTTGCTCACATGTTTGTGTCAATAGAATTTCCTGAGTTTTCACCGCATTCCCAGCATAAGGCGCTCGTAGATTCAGGCGCAGCTGGGAACTTTATTGACCGTTCATTTGCCCATAGTTTAGGGATCCCCATTGTTCCTGTTGATATGCCCTTCCCTGTGCACGCCTAAGATAGTCGACCATTAGGGTCAGGGCTGATTAGGGAGGCCACCGCTCCACTAACCATGGTTATGCAGGATGGGTCATGAGGAGAGAATCAGTCTCTTCCTTATTGATTCTCCTGCATTTCCCGTGGTGCTGGGCCTACCCTGGTTGGCCTATCATGACCCCATTATTTCATGGCAACAGAGGGCTCTTAAGGGATGGTCACGAAAGTGCTCGGGGAGGTGTGTAGGTGTTTCCATCGGTGCGAGTACGGTGGAAAGTCCAGACCAGGTCTCCACCGTGCACAACCCCTCAGAATATGCTGATTTGGCTCTCGCCTTCTGTAAGAAGGAGGCGACTCAATTACCACCCCATCGATGGGGGGATTGTGCGATAAATCTCCTGGCACTTCCCAGGAGTCACGTGTATCTTCTGTCACAGGAAGAGACAGCGGCTATGGAAACATATGTCTCTGAATCCCTGGGACAGGGATACATTCGGCCCTCCACTTCACCTGCCTCCTCGAGTTTCTTTTTTGTGAAGAAGAAGGATGGAGGTCTGCGCCCGTGTATTGACTATCGAGGTATTAATCAGATCACTGTGAGGTACAGTTACCCGCTACCTCTCATAGCCAGTGCGATCGAGTCAATGCACGGGGTGTGCTTCTTCACAAAATCTCAGGAGCGCTTACAATCTGGTGCATATCCGGGAGGGGGATGAGTGGAAGATGGCTTTTAGTACCACCGCAGGGCACTATGAGTACCTCGTCATGCCGTATGGGTTGATGAATGCTCTATCAGTCTTCCAGGCATTTGTAGACAAGATTTTCCGGGATCTGCATGGGCAGGGTGTAGTGGTGTATATCGACGACATTCTGATTTACTCTGCTACACGCGCCGAGCATGTGTCCCTGGTGCACAAGGTGCTTGGTCGACTGTTGGAGCATGACCTGTACGTCAAGGCTGAGAAATGTCTGTTCTTTCAACAGTCCGTCTCCTTCCTAGGGTACCGCATTTCCACGTCAGGGGTGGAGATGGAGAGTGACCGCATTTCAGCTGTGCGTAATTGGCTGCCTCCCACCACGGTAAAGGAAGTGCAGCGGTTCTTAGGGTTTGCCAACTACTACCGGAGGTTTATCCGAGGCTTTATTCAGGTAGCGGCTCCCATTACCTCACTGTTGAAGGGGGGACTGCAGTGGTCAGCTGAGGCGGACAGGGCTTTTGGTCACCTGAAGGCTCTGTTTACCTTGGCTCCCGTGCTGACTCATCCAGATCCCTCTTTGGCATTTATAGTGGAGGTGGACGCGTCCGAGGCTGGGATAGGAGCTGTGCTGTCTCAGCGCTCGGGTACGCCACCAAAACTCCACCCCTGTGCCTTCTTTTCGAATAAGCTCAGCTCGGAGGAGTGAAACTATGATGTGGGGGACCGGGAGCTTTTGGCTGTCGTAAAGGCTCTGAAGGCGTGGAGACATTGGCTTGAGGGGGCTAAACACCCTTTTCTCATCTGGACTGACCACCGGAATCTGGAGTACATCCGGGCGGCGAGGAGACTGAACCCTCGCCAGGCAAGGTGGGCCATGTTTTTTACCCATTTTGTTTTCACCCTATCCTACCGACCAGGTTCCCAGAACACTAAGGCAGACGCACTGTCCCGGTTGTTTGACACAAAGGAGCGGTCCATAGATCCCACTCCCATACTTCCGGCCTCTTGCCTGGTGGCACCGGTGGTGTGGGAGCTGGACGCGGACATCGAGCGGGCGTTACGTGCAGAGCCCACTGCCACTCGCGACCATTTCATCTATTGGGCTCACACGTCACCCTCCTCTGGTCATCCTGGCATCGGTTGGACAGTGCGCTGTCTTAGTGGGAAGTACTGGTGGCCCATTTTAGCTAAGGACGTTAGGGTTTATGTTTCCTCCTGAGGGATTTTGTCCCACTCCTCTTTGCAGATCTTCTCCAAGTCATTAAGGTTTCGAGGCTGACGTTTGGCAACTCGAACCTTCAGCTCCCTCCACAGATTTTCTATGGGATTAAGGTCTGGAGACTGGCTAGGCCACTCCAGGAGCTAAATGTGCTTCTTCTTGAGCCACTCCTTTGTTGCCTTGGCCGTGTGTTTTGGGTCATTGTCATGTTGGAATACCCATCCACAACCCATTTTCAATGCCCTGGCTAAGGGAAGGAGGTTCTCACCCAAGATTTGACGGTACATGGCCCAGTCCGTCCTCCCTTTGATGCGGTGAAGTTGTCCTGTCCCCTTAGCAGAAAAACACCCCCAAAGCATAATGTTTCCACCTCCATGTTTGACGGTGGGGATGGTGTTCTTGGGGTCATAGGCAGCATTCCTCCTCCTCCAAACATGGCGAGTTGAGTTGATGCCAAAGAGCTCAATTTTGGTCTCAACTGACCACAACACTTTCACCCAGTTGTCCTCTGAATCATTCAGATGTTCATTGGCAAACTTCAGACGGGCATGTATTGTGCTTTCTTGAGCAGGAGGACCTTGCGGGCGCTGCAGGATTTCAGTCCTTCACGGCGTAGTGTGTTACCAATTATTTTCTTGGTGACTATGGTCCCAGCTGCCTTGAGATCATTGACAAGATCCTCCCGTGTAGTTCTGGGCTGATTCCTCACCGTTCTCATGATCATTGCAACTCCACGAGGTGAGATCTTGCATAGAGCCCCAGGCAGAGGGAGATTGACAGTTCTTTTGTGTTTCTTCCATTTGCGAATAATCGCACCAACTGTTGTCACCTTCTCACCAAGCTGCTTGGCGATGGTCTTGTAGCCCATTCCAGCCTTGTGTAGGTCTACAATCTTGTCCCTGACATCCTTGGAGAGCTCTTTGGTCTTGGCCATGGTGGAGAGTTTGGAATCTGATTGATTGATTGCTTCTGTGGACAGGTGTCTTTTATACAGGTAACACTCCCTTTAAGAGTGTGGTCCTAATCTCAGCTCGTTACCTGTATAAAAGACACCTGGGAGCCAGAAATCTTTCTGATTGAGAGGGGGTCAAACACTTATTTCCGTAATTAAAATGCAAATCAATTTATAACATTTTTCACATGCGTTTTTCTGGATTTTTTTGTTGTTATTCTGTCTCTCACTGTTCAAATAAACCTACCATTAAAATTATAGACGGATCATTTCTTTGTCAGTGGGCAAACGTACAAAATCAGCAGGGGATCCAATTCTTTTTTCCCTCACTGTATCTAGTGCGATGTCAGGAATCTGTGATCATTACCCCATAGTATGCACAGTAGGCCGGAGGGAGGAGGTGGTGTCAGTGGATGGGGTAGGCAGGTGGGTGTTTGGAAGGACAAAGTGGGATCCGTTTCAGGAGCTGAGTGAGCAGGTGATTACTCAGGTGGATAAGAGAGGGTATGTGGATAGAATTAATAACTTTGTGAGAACAGCATTAGTGGGGGCAGCTACTGAGGCTATACCTAAGAGTTCAGGGGGGAGGAGGAAAGCAGTCCCATGGTGGACAGAGGAGTGTGGGGCAATGGTGAGGAGTAGGAACAGGGCATTTAGAGTACTGAAAAAGATGCATAACTTCCAACATCTGATTCAGTATAAGCAGGCCCAGGCCCTGGTGAGGAGAACTATCCGTCAGGCAAAGGGGTCATGCTGGCGTCGGTTCTGTGACACCATTGGAAGGGCGACACCTGTGGGAGAAGTGTGGGGGAGGATTAAGAGGATGAGTGGGGTCAGAAGAGAATGGGATTATCCAGTGTTGACACGTGGGAAGGATGTGGCAGTAACAGATGAGGAAAAGGCAGAGATGATGGCCAAATCGTTTGTCCAAGTGCATAGCTCTGCAAATTTGTCAGAAGATAGGCAGAGGGAGAGAGAGAGAACGAGAGAGGAGCATCCTGGAGTGCTGGATAGGAGTGAGGATGTAAATTATGCATTGAATGCACCATTTACCATGGCAGAGGTGAAAAGGGCAATAGGTAAGGCTGGGTTAACTTCACCTGGGAAAGAGGTGTGCTATGTTATTTTGGCCCATCTTTGTGATGAAGCACTGGATAAGGAATTGTTGTTATACAACAGAGTGTGGGAGGAGGGGAATCTGTAATATACTATGGCAGTATAGCGTATGGTACGGCAGCCCGTACCTCATTGGAAAGGCTAGATGTCATACAGGGGCAAGGATTCAGAATATGTAGTGGGTTGTTTCGGACCTCCCCACTGGCTGCACTACAGGTGGAGATTGGGGATATGCCATTGCAGATTAGGAGACAGCAGCTGGCAATGAATTATTGGGTCAACCTACAGGGATTGTGTTAGAAGTGTTGGAGAGACTACAGAAAGATAGGGAGGGTGTTGGTCCATATGATTTGTTTAAAAGACGTCTGGATACTGTGAATAAGGATTTTGTGGCCATTTACACAGATGATTCAAAATATCTATTTTTAGAAGATTATGGGAGGGACACAGTTGAATAAGACTAAATGTGATAGGAAAGCATCCAACAGGAAAGTGTGATTATTGCCAGGAAACAGAGACCGTGGAGCATGTATTGCTACAGTTTGGGCAGTATCAGTGGGAAAGAGAGGATGAGATCTAGTATGAAGGAGAAGGGGATACTGAAAATTTGTTTATAGAGTATATTAAGTAGCAAGTAGGATTTCGTTTCTCCGTGTCTGCCCCACACTCCAGTACATTAGGTGGAGGTAATGCACCATAACGTTGGATGCCAACCACCAATAAATCCCACCGAAGAACACAATCCCGAAGAAGAACGCTAAAGACTTAGCCACGAAGCTAGCTAGGCCGTTTACTTGTATTATAGCCATGACCATGTGCCTTACTGTAGATTGTGGCAGCCGGTTAAATGGCGTCCCCTGAGAAGGCAAGAACAAGATGTATGTCAGGAGAAGTGCAGTATTATCATAAGGAGATGTATATTTGGAATATGGAGGAGGAATGGAGGGAAAAAGAGAGGCAGAGAAGGTCTAAGAGAGAGTGGGAGGAAGAGGGTGAGCTTGAGGGTTAAAAATTGCGGAAAAAAGGGGGAGATGGTTTGTTAAAGAAGAATGGTAGAAAGTGTAAGCAGTGTGAGCTGAAGACAGGAGCAGAAATGGAAGTGAATGAGGGCGAAGTATTGGAGGTGGTAGGTGTGGTGAAGTTCTCGGAGCTTGAGGCTTGCACTGAGGGTCAGGATAAATATGAGTCTGTGACAGTAGGAGTGAAGTTTAGAAAAAGGGGACCCTTGCCTTTTGGCTAATCCATTTGTGATTTCAGGGTGGGTGAAAACAGAGTTGGGTGCTGTGGAATTGGTGAGGGTAACCAGAAGTGGTCTTGTGATAATTATTAGTGTTTCTGCTGGTCACAGGGAGAAGGCGCTCTGTGTCAAAAGAATGGGGGCAAGAAATGTGAATTGTTTTGCTCTCAAGAGCGCCATTGAAAGGAGTGATTACTGGGGTAGCAGTAAAAGTTGACCAACTGAAGGGGAAGATTCCCGGTGTTTGTGGGTGGCGTGAGTGGTGAAACAGAAGAATCATTGTCTGTTCTTTTGAGTTTTGATGTTGAGTCTGCCCGACAAAGTGATGTAAGGATCTAGAATTTATCATGTACGAGCTTTTATGCCGAATACATTACATTGTTACAACTGTCAAGCTTATGGGCATGTGGTAGCAGTGTGTAGGAGGGAGGTTCCGAGGTGTGAGAAGTGTGCAGAAGGGCATGAGACAAAGGAATGTATAGCATTGGGGAAAGTAGTGGTATGTGTTAATTGTAGGGGTGCCCATGGGGCTGGGGATCAGAGAGGCAGGTTGAGGTTTCCAGGGTTAGAGTAGTGCAGAAGTTGTCATATGCTGAGGCAGTGAAGAAAGTAGAGGAAGATGGGTCAAGGGGGAGGGATCCTGAGAGGAGTGGTGTTTGTAGTAGATATGTACCAGCACAGAGGGATAGGCCAACAAGTGATATATGTTTCAGTAAGATTGGATTTTTTGCATTTATAGCAATGGTTATCAACTGTACTGCAGGGATGGAACGTAAGTCACAGAAAATTAAGGTTGTGGTGGCAGCTGCAGAGAAGTATTTGGGTGTGCGAGACTTGATATCATAAGAGTTACAGGGTGTGTTAAGTGTTGGTGTCCCATACTTTCAAGTTGTTGGCCTGAGGTAGGATTAGATCTATTTTTCCACCCTGGTTTGGGAAAAATGAAAAAACAGTGGCTTTTTTGTTACCTTCCTGCCTTGTCTAGTGCACTGTTTTCAGCTTCACTGCCCAGCCCTGACCACATGGGGCGCTGCAACGGGGCGCTGTGGCTTCAATACAGCGCCCCCTGTCAGTCATCCAGGGTTTATACACATCATTGGGAAGAACCCTCACCACTGGACTTAATGTTCAACGTGCATTATCTTCCATTCTGCTCTGGATTTGTTTGTGTTTTAAGTTTGCTGCTTTGTTTTACTGTCAATTTTAGTTCTGAGATGTTAACTAGGACAAGTCAGTTAAGAACAAATTCTTATTTACAATGACGGCCTACTCCGGCCAAACCCGGACGATGCTGGGCCAATTGTGCGCCGCCCTATGGGACTCCCAATCACGGCCAGATGTGATACAGCCTGGATGACAAGTGACTCAACAGTTTACTAGCTTAGTTTGAATGTTTGCTGCTTTCTGGCAAAGTATCCCTGTTACATATTTTTTATAATAGTATGTCAAGCCAAATTGTTTTAGTCACAGGTGTTGACTACTCAGTTTGCTAGAATTGCTTTTCAATTTGTTTACATTGCAATCGATGGACCCATTACGTATTTTTATTTGAAACTCAAAAGTTATAGCACAGGTAGAACAAAGAATAGTAGCCTACATCAATGTGAGGGGTAGAGAATGTTGTATTCAGTAGGAAGACCTACAGTGCCTCGTGAAAGTACACACCCCTTGCACATTCTTCACATTTTTGCTGCCTTAGAATTAAATCTCAAAAGAAATGAAATGGGATTTGTTTTCTCTACCTTGTAGATCGGTAGGAAAATAATCCTGTGGTGTCTTATTTTTTTATATAGCAAAATATGAAGACTGCAACGAGTATGTAGACTTTCACTAGCGACTATGTAAATATAATAAGGTCTTGGCTCGATATTTATCAAAATAATTTACTTTAAATCTGCCTTTTGTAAAATGAATACATGTAGCTACATGGATATTGTACTAGATGCTGTTATTAAATGTTAAGAGAAGCACTGCTACCCAATGTTTGTGATCTTGTAAAAAAAAACGTCAAACTTCCCGAGCTGGGGGGGGAAGTTGTGTGGTGAAGAGAGTAAAGGAATAAAGATGGTATGATATGTAACAGACCACTTGTCATGGAATGCAAAAATAGGTGCAGTCACCATCCTGCCTTGTTCCAGAGATTTAGTTGGTACTAGTACTGGGTGTAACATTCACAACATTGAAGATAAAATAGTAATGAAAAGAGATGACATGATTAATATCTGCTCTAGAGGTTGACCGATTAATCGGCATGGCCGATTTAATTAGGGCAGATTTCAAGTTTTCATAACAATCGGTAATCTGCCTTTTTGGACGCCGATTACATTGCAATACACGAGGAAACTGCGTGGCAGGCTGACCACCTGTTACGCGAGTGCAGCATCAAAAGGACCTTGTGGCTGCAAGATGCCAAGGTAAGTTGCTAGCTATTATTATACTTATCTTTTATAAAACAATACATCTTCACATAATCACTAGTTAACTACACATGGTTGATGATATTACTAGTTTAACTAGATTGTCCTGCGTTGTATATAATCAATGCGGTGCCTGTTAATTTATCATCGAATCACAGCCTACTTCAACTTTGCCAAACGGTGATGATTTAACAAAAGGCCATTCATGAAAAAAGCACTATCGTTGCAAAAATGTACCTAACCATATACAGCAATGCCTCAATACACAGAAGTATATATTTTTAAACCTGCATATTTAGTTAAGAAATTCATGTTAGCAAGCAATATTAAGTAGGGAAATTGTGTCACTTCTCTTACGTTCAGTGCAAGCAGAGTCCAGGTATATGCAACAGTTTTGGCTCGTCCGCCTGGCTCGTTGCGAACTGTGAACTAATTTGCCAGAAGACATAACATTGAAGGTTGTGCAATGTAACAGCAATATTTAAACTTAGGGTTGCCACCCATTCAATAAAATACGGAACGGTTCCATATTTCACTGAAAGAATAAATGTTGTTTTCGAAATTAAAGTTTCTGGATTTGACCATATTAATGACCAAAGGCTCGTATTTCTGTGTTTATTATATAATAATTAAGTCTATGATTTAATATTTGATAGAGCAGTCTGACTGAGCGGTGGTAGGCAGCAGCAGGCTCGTAAGCATTCATTCAAACAGCACTTTACTGCGTTTGCCAGCACCTCTTAGCAATGCTTGAGGCACAGCGCTGTTTATGACTTCAAGCCTATCAACTCCCAAGATTAGGCTGGCAATACTAAAGTGCCTATAAGAACATCCAATAGTCAAAGGTATATGAAATACAAATGGTATAGAGGAATAGTTGACGCGTCATAATTCCTAAAACTACAACCTAAAACTTCTTGACTGGGAATATTGAAGAACTGGGAGTATTGAACCACCAGCTTTCATATGTTCGCATGTTCTGAGCAAGGAACTTAAACATTAGCTTTTAAAAAAATTAGTGTTCATTGTTCATTCAATATTGTTGTAATTGTCATTATTACAAATATATACATAAAAATTGTCTGATTTAATCGGTATCTGCTTTTTTTGGTCCTCCAATAATCGGTATCAGTATCGGCATTCGACCTCTAATCTGCTCTATATAATACATTTCTATACATTTTCTTTAACGTTGCACCCTTCAGAACAGGCCCCAGACCTTTGTTAATATTTACACAGCTCAACAAAATCACTGCAAATGTATTTTCCAAAGGCTGCAATCGAAGTGAGTTGACTGTTCTCAGTGATCTTCCTTCTGTAGGTCTACTTGCCATCCTCTGACTTTGAAGCGTAAAGACATGTTATGCTTCTACTCAATATATACACGCAACGCTTGCCCAGTTTTATTTTGTATAGATGGGTTGGCTGACAACATCAGGAAAATTATGCGCGCGCATCGATGTGGCCGGAAGGTGCACGTTATGATTCTGAATAGTCAGATAGATCGCCACAATGAAAAGAAGCTGCCTTGTGGGGGATCGTAGGTGGCTTGTATCTGCTCATATCTTGTTATTGAAACCATGTCTTGTTTTGAGGTGTTTGACTGATGTCATGTCTATGCCTATATGGCAAAGATTCGCTAGCTAGCGAACCAACAACTGTAAAGATGTATTTGAGAGACAAGTGCTCATTGTGCAAATGTATTTGTTTTCAATAAACATTTGGAGATTAAATATAGTTTACATGTCAAAGCCAACCCCTGTCTCTTTTGCCCCATAGTTGCGTATGTGTCGGAACAACCAACCTGTGTAGGTAAAATGTTCTCTTCGGGCAAAGTAGACCGCTGCCGGAAACTAAGACACTGCATTGCAGTGCTTGAGGCATCTCTACAGACCAGGGTTCGATCCCAGGCTGTGTCGCAGCAGCTGGCCATGACCGGGAGACCTATGAGGTGGTGCACAATTGGCACACTGTTGTCCGTGTTAGGGGAGGGTTTGGCCCATCGCGCTCTAGCGACTTCTTGTGGCGGGCCGGGCGCATGCACGCTGACTTCGGTCGCCAGCTGTAGGTGTTTCCTCTGACACATTGGTGCTGCTGGCTTCCGGGTTAAGCGAGCAGTGTGTCAAGTAGCAGTGTGGCTTGGCAGGGTTGTGTTTCGGAGGATGCATGGCTCTCGACCTTTGCCTCTCCCAAGTCCGTACAGCGATGGGACAAGACTGTAACTACCAATTGGATATCACAAAAATTGGGGAGAAAAAGGAGTAAAAAGTACCCAGAAATTATAATACAAATTAAAAAAAGCTGTTTCCGTTATGTCATTGAAACAATGTAAATGTACATTTGTTTGATACTTTCATGTTTCAGGGAAGAAAGAAATTAACATTTCAGTTTACATTTTATTATCTATTTCCAAATCTTACAAAAAATATGACAAAATAAAATAATCCCATTTCCCAGTATTATATTTTTCTTGAAAATAACGTTTTTTTTGTACAGTGGTACATTGGAAGAGAACATTATGTCTTGTCAGTTAGTGAGGCTGTTGTGAATGTTTTTTTTTATTTAGTTAAGAGGTTTAAGGGAAGGGTTCTACATACTGGTAGCTGTACAGTACATCTCACCTCCACTCATCCACTTCACTGTTCAGTTACAGGTACCCCTCCCCCTCAGGCAGCCCAATTCTGATCTTTTGCCACTAATTTGTCTTTTGACCAATCAGATATTTTGCCAATAATTGCTTAAAAGATCAGAATTGGGCTGCCTGTGTAATCGCAGCCTTTAAGGATGGATTTAAGCAACTGTCCCAAACAAGTGGTTTCATTCACAAAATTCACTCAGGTTGTGTCTACACTTGACACTTACATGCGACCTCTGCTATCAGAATACCAAAATCGCATTGAAAATATAGTCTGATTGTGTTCAGATCTGGCTGACCATTTCAAGAGGTGGTCAATGATGCATTGTGTGCAAATTTCTCCTCAGTCTGGACGCAATCAGGCTACCGAAAACACATACAATGGGTGGCATCATCAGCACTCCTCCCACAAGTTGCCAGAAAACCTGTTTTGGGACTGAGAGGGACCTTTTCATTATAAAGTTGGAGGAAATACATTCCTAGCGTGCAAGGAACATGTTTGCTGGCCTCCTAAATTCTTTGCAGCTAGCTAACCCGTTTGCAATTCCTTTAGCATTGCTTGCTGGCTAGCTACAGAGGTTAGCTGGCTAGTTAGCTACAGTAGTTAGCTACTGCCATCAGTAGTTGTGTTAGTATCATATTTGGCCTATTCCACCGTTTGTAGAATGCATACTGGCATTTGAATATAGCGCGGAAAAAGGGAATCCGGACACGGTAGACACATTTAAATATAGGTGTAGACACATGACGCATTCGTAATTCCATGATGCAGAACTGATCGGATATTAAACTGAACTGTCAAGTCTAGGCACGGCCTCAGTTCTCTTCTCGTAACCCTTCTCATATTTGTAACTAAGCAGTGAAATGATAGAACATCAAAAAGGTAAACTCGTTCAGAGTACTTCCTTACAGTTTGAAAATATGTACAGTTGCATTGATACTGACATGAACCATTTCACTACTACTAAGTAGCTCTGTCTGATAAAAGGGTCAACGTGTTTAGTGAGGCCAAAGGACATGGACCCAAAAAAGGCTGCATCTCGATAGTCTTACTAACATGGCCTGAGCTCCTTGTCTCCTTTCCTTCATCGGCACTTATCTGAAAATACCGGACAGGTAAAAGCAACATGTTAGTTGCCTGCTGGGAATTTGCTTCAGCTTGTCCATTTCTTTCAGATCAGGGAAATAGAGGAAGCCATTCAGAACTACTAAGATACAACCTGTATCAAAGGCGAAACAAACAAAGAAACCAATCTAGTCTGTTCCAGAGCTGCGGCATGCAGGTGTACCATGGATGACTGTTACTGACAATAACCTATGACAGAAAATCTAATCAAACACTTCCAAATGTGTCTCACTGAGCAGCTGCTTCACTACAGTAAAAAAAAAAGAAACAATTGAAATCATGTCTCAATCGTGTCATCCGTGGCCTAGTTATTTGGCATTATTCACAAATGTAAGATGACGATGATGATAGTAACCAAATGGTTTCCTTGTTATTTGTACAGAATGACTTAATGGCTGTAGAGTGAGGGGGAAATGTAATGATAACGTCACAAACAACTGCTCTTTCTGTTTCCTTATTGCCTTGAAGTGTCTTTTCAGCTCAAATATATTCTCATGTAACTACTTCTACCAGTACTAGTTCAGTCAGTCAGAGCTCAATACTCATTGCTTCCATCATATGCATGAAAATACTCAACCTGGTCTCAGAACATTTCTTATTATTCTGTACGTAAATCCGAGACACTCCATTTAGTATGATATGTTATGTTTCGTATGGTATGTATTAATTTGTGATGTCCATCACCAATTTTGTATGATATGTTACAAATTACAATTCGTATTATATGTTACAAATTTGCAAAATGTACAATATGTTATGAATTTGCAAACGTACTTATGTTACGAATTTGCTAAATGTATATGTTACGAATTCTAGCTAGCTGGCTAACATTAACGCGGCTAGGGGTTAAGGTTAGGGTTAAGTTTAGGAGTTACGTTAAAGGGTTAGGGTTTGCTAAAAGGATTAAGATTAGGGGAAGGGTTAGCCTAAAGGTTTAGGGGAAGGGTTAGCTAACATGCTAAGTAGTTGCAAAGTAGCTAAAAAGTAATAAGTAGTTAAAGTTGCTAATTAACTATAAATTGTCCATGATGAGATTCAAACTTGCAACCTCTGGGTTGCTAGACATTCACGTTATACGCCCACCCATCCTACTTTTGTTTTTACCTTAAGTAACCATACCAAACATAATACATCATACTAACTTGAGTGTCTCGGATGTACAATGTTATGTCTAGTCTATGAGACCAGGCTGAAATACTATATTGAGTCTCATTGCAGAAGCATGACATTATTCTGTAGCTTGTACAGTTACAGCTAGGCAATCCATGCAAAATGAAAGTTTATGCAAAATGAAAGTCTATGCATGTTTTTTGCCAAAATTCATATTTGATAGGCATTTTAGGTAACCTCGTCTCATATTTAAAGCACAGAGAGATGAAAAGAACAGTGTACCAGGGAAGCTTCCTTAGATTAGGTTTCCTATTTCAGAAGGGAGACAGAGGTGTGTGTCTGGTTCAGCCCAGATGGAGAGAGGAGATATGGGATGTTCAGTATTAATACCCACAATGAGAAGCCAGGTCAGGTGGAGGAGATTGAAAAATGTGGGTGGTGGAACTAGAGATGCAGTTGGCTAAGGCATGGACCAGTAGAAGACTAGTGTATATGGCTGTGCCACTATGTCCCTCCAATACTATATTATTGCAAAGATCCTAGCCAGAGAGGATGACGTGGAGGTGCAAAGTTAATGTTTACTGCATGTCTCTGTGCTGAATATCTGCTGTGAAGTGCAGTGGTTCTTCTTTTCAATGAAAAAGACTAGATGTACTATGAGTTTACAGGCACAGATCTAATATCAGATTACCTTCCCCAAATCCAAAATTTAACAGTAGGGGTGGGGGACACACAACTGACTGCGGATCAGTATCTAAGGACAATGTTATCATACTCTAAATTAGAGACGTATAAACCCCTTTCTTGTTCTCTGGCACCATCCACTGGGCACATGATAGAAAATAAAGATGGCTGAATAATCCCTTTGGATTTGCTTATAAAAGGAATTTAGAAATCTGTGATCTCGAGAAATGCAACTATGTTCTCACATGCAAGTGTACTCAGAAAGGTACTGCTTTGGCAACATCCCAAATTCCATGTATCCCAAAAGGGGAAAAAATATATATCAGCTCTCGAATGATTGGGAACAGCAGCTATCCAGATGAAATGACAACAGCATCAGTATAAGATACTAGCGATAAAAAAAGCAAGTGTTTGCATATGTTAGGTTGTGTTATGAGGCAGGCTGGTATAGTCCTTCCTTACACCTGCAGAACAAGCTCTGCTGTCTCAGTGCAGGACTTCAGGGTTTAGTGCAAATGTTCTCTTTCTATCTCACTAATCTAGTCAGATCTTTGTTTTGAAATGGAGTGCCATGATTAGTATACAGTCTAGAATGTGTCTCTCTGCAGGCTTGAATGGGGAGAGATTAGAATGGCACACAGTAGACTACAGTAACCCAAACTCTCCATAGCACATACTGTATACTGTCGAGTCTACACACACATCCATGTCAACATCCTGTGGCATCTTCCTTCATCGGACTCTCAGTTTCCTGGGCAGGCATCAGTCAAAACAACTGTCATTCTCTCCCTCTCTTTCTTTTCCTCTGTCCCTCTCTCTAAAACACATACTGATACGAGACAGTATGTGTTGTCTTTTGTCAAACGACGTTCATCTCTGCCTTTCACAACATCCACTCTCACTGTGAGACATACACTTAAGATATTCCTGTTCTTTTCTTGGGAGGTATATACTAAGCTCGGGTGGTTCTTTTTGCTTTGTAAATAAAGCTCATGGCACTTCACGTATGTCTTTAAATGGGAGATTAGGCTGATGAGAATGAACTTCACGTGTTTCGCAGTACTGCTCAAATTTTAAACACCGATTGATATTGCTCGGCTAGCAAAGCCGCTTTGTTTAAGTAGAAAAGCTGATAGACACATTTTTAACTATGAAAGCCTATCAGGCAACCATTTTGTGGTGACTACGAAAGGTCTCATTATGCGTTTGATTCACACACCAATAAATGTTTTTCCTTCTCTTCCCCAAAAACAGGCTATTATGTTTCAGTGGCAAGATGGCCACCAATATGTTTTCAATGTTCAGACAAGATTAAATCAAGATGCACTGCTCTCCCTTTTTTCACAAAAAGTTTTAGAAACACAGCTCATGCATGTCTATATGTATTGCAGACAAAAGTGAGGTATGTATGTGTCTTTATACACGCACAGGTTATGTTTTCATCATCATCACCTTCAGCCCATTCCCCTCACAGCCTCTAGGCAGTGTCTACATACACAACCTCAGACCCAGACAGCATGGAGAGAGGCTTGGCCTTTTCACCCCACTTGTTTTTCCTTCTAGTAGATATATCAAGTTAAGTTCTCACAGCAGTTTGTCATCTCTTTCCAAAGAGAGACTAGATTTTAGGGTCTGGGGAGTCTGTGTGGTGTTCGTTCTCCCCCGCGTCCCCTCCAGGTGAACAGATCTCGTCTGTCACCCCGTTCAGGTCAGACTTGGTAGGCTGTTTGTCAGATGCTTGGGACCCCTCTCCTGGTCGTGGTAACTGGGTC
Source organism: Hucho hucho (assembly GCA_003317085.1). Classification (NCBI taxonomy): domain Eukaryota; kingdom Metazoa; phylum Chordata; class Actinopteri; order Salmoniformes; family Salmonidae; genus Hucho; species Hucho hucho. The sequence continues at coordinate 446,483 of QNTS01000715.1, read as the reverse complement.
CCATTCACACAGGAGCCCACCTCCGACTTCCCAAAGTTAAACAGTTTCCCCGGGTTGAACGACTTGCTTGGCGACTGAGACCACTCCTGGTTACCACTTGGGACGGTCGCAGACGTTGTAGTATTCGTTGCAGTGGCAGCCGCTTCCTTCTTATTCTCAGGCGACTTAAGGAACTTGAAGCTAAGGAACCCGGGGAGCTTGGGTTCGTTTCCGGTGGGAGACTGAGGGGAGCGCGCGCTGCTTGAGGAGAACTTGTTCTGTAAGGGGATGATCTGTTTGAGCTTCATCACGTTGTTGTTGGCCAGAAGGGAGCTGGGCCTCTTGGGCTTGTCCCCCCCTCCACCCCCCCCAGTGCGGGACTTCCCCCCATGGCTCTTGTCGTGGTGGTGGTCTCCCCCGGAAGAGTCCTTTCCCTCATCTCTCTCCCTATCCCTGCGAGCCTGGTGCTCCGCCTGCCTCTGCCTCTCCTCCTCCTCTCTCTTCCTCCTCTGTAGCTGTTGACAGTGTTGCTGTGCCTGCCGCTCGTGCCTCTGTAGGGAGATAAACAACTGTTACTCATACAATCACAGTCTGACAAAACTGTGTACACTCTGAACCAAGAAACTATCTATTCACTCTTAACCTCTACCAGGTACAGCCAGAAGAGGATGGTTTCTTTTCTGGGGAGTTTTCCTACCCAATGTGCCTCTGCTTGCTCTGAGGTCTAGGCCAGGTTACTGTATCACTTTGGGTTACTGGGTCACTTTGTGACAACTGGTGATATAAAAAGTGCTTTCTAAATCAATTTGATTGATTATTGATTGATTGATACAATGAACTCCTCACAACACCAATGTGATTCAGGCATGGACAATTTACCTTAAAGGCCTCCCTGCGTTGGTACTCCAGTTTTGCCATCTCCTCTCCTACCCAGCTGGGGATGTCTGGGATCGCTACGTGAATGATGTACTTCAGCAGGATGGCAAAGTGCTGAGAGAGAGCGAGCAAGAGAGAAAGTTATAACATTTAAAAGACCAGGCTGGTCAGGCTGTTTGAGTTAGCAGGGCAAGCCAGAGAGCTGTTCACCTGTGAGCTTTTTACTGGCTGCAGTGTTGTGTTGTGTTTATTTAGTATGTTGAGACTGTCCTATTCTGTCCACCCCTCTCCTCTCCCCTTTACACCTCACCACTAGCAGTGTGACAGAGTGGTGGAGATGTCCAGAGATCATGTAACACTTGAGCTTTCTTACAGGTACGTACAGTCACTGGCTGGGAGTAGGGTTCACATCAATCACCACCAATCTGCCCTGTCAACAACCACAGAAGTACCCAGGAATGAACCGCCTCATTTCACACTTTATAATTTTTACTGCTATGGCCACTTAGTTGAATAGCTGAAAGCTGCCTCAGAGAAGGATACATTTCATTGAGGTAGCTGTGGTTAGCTTTACAATAGTATTGCCTGTTTCTAAACTTTCATAGGGGCTTAAGACACCTGCTGCTGACTAGTGAGCAAGACTAGCTTCAACATGGTAGATACCGTTCTAATGAAAATCCCTTCTCTGTGATGTAAAACAACTTTGACATCTTTACTTACGAAAGATTTAAAGAAAGGAGGAAGTTAATATTTATTATTTTGACTTAATTTTAATCTCATCTGAAAGCCTGCTAGTATACTGCACACTGAGGACGGCTTGATGCCAAAACGCATTGGTGCAGCTGCAGGTCATAATAAACGTTTGAAATGTGTCTTTTGGAAGACGCTACTATGACCACAACTCACCGAGGTGACTTTTAGAGAGACAAGTCTATAAGGCCTGCTGGGCTGCTGTCAGTTGAGGTTGAGCTGCTCTCAGTTTTCCAGCCATATATCCTCACCTCAACTATTAGAAGACGTCAATTAAATCGGACTCTGGATCAGTGCTGAGAGTTAGTCTACCACCTACAAAATCCCTATTTAAACCCTGCCAACATTAAAACAGAGTGAGACTCAAAACCCCATCAGCCAACTGAGCTAAAGCCTAGGCATTAGCTGATGTCAGGTGCGTGACTGTAGTAGAGTCTGTACTTCGAGGATGACAATGGAGATGATGGCCATCTCAGGGCTGAGCCAGGGGAAGAGTCGCTGCAGCTGACCACACTGACCAATCAGGTAACAGTTGACTATGATGGCGATTAGACCCATGGCTTCCATTGCTGTCTGCAGAGAGAGACATACAACAGACAGGCTTACTGTATGTACATGCAGTATAACACAGAACCTCATGCGTATAAAGCTTACACTAAGTAAATTCATGATTAGGTTTATACGAAAGAACAGGGCTCTGTTTATGAAATATTAGTGCTAGGCTGCAACAAAACCCTGTGCACACTGTGGCCTTCCATAACCAGAGTCCCCCGTTCCCACTGCCGGTCTTAGGACTGTCCCTTAGTCCTACCTGTCATTGTCCCTTAGTCCTACCTGTCCTTGTCCTACTTTTCATTGTCCCTCAGTCCTACCGGTTGCTCAGTCCTACTGTCCTTCAGTCCTACCTGCCACTGTCCCTCAGTCCTACCTTCCACTGTTACTCAGTTCTACCTGCCAGTGTCCCTCAGTTCTACCTGCCAGTGTCACACAGTACTACCTGTCCCTCAGTTCTACCTGCCACTGTCCCTCAGTTCTACCTGCCACTGTCCCGCAGTTCTACCTGCCACTGTCCCTCAGTTCTATCTGTCGCACAGTCTTACCTGTCCCTCAGTCCTACGTGTCCCTCAGTCCTACCTTCCACTGTCCGTCCTTCAGTCCTACCTGCCACTGTCCCTTAGTCCTACCTGTCCTTGTCCCTCAGTCCTACTTGTCATTATCCCACAGTCCTACCTGTCCTTGTCCCTCAGTCCTACTTGCCATTGTCCCCCAGTCCTACCGTCCTGTCCCTCAGTCCTGTCCCTCAGTCCTACTTGTCCTGTCCCTCAGTGCTACTTGTCATTGTCCCTCAGTGCTACCGTCCTGTCCCTCAGTCCCTTAGTCCTACTTGTCCTGTCCCTCAATCCTACCTGCCACTGTCCCTCAGTCTTACCTGTACTTCAATCCTACCGGCCACTGTCCGTCAGTCCTACCTGTCGCACAGTCTTACCTGTCCCTCAGTCCTACCTGTCCCTCAGTCCTACCTGTCCCTCAGTCCTACCTGTCCCTCAGTCCTACCTGTCCCTCAGTCTTACCTGCCACTGTCCCTTAGTCCTACCTGTCACTGTTCCTCAGTCCTACTTGTCATTGTCCCTCAGTCCTACCGTCCTGTCCCTCAGTCCTACCGTCCTGTCCCTCAGTCCTGTACCTCAGTCCTACTTGTCCTGTACCTCAGTGCTACCTGTCCTGTCCCACAGTCCTACCTGTCTCTAAGTCCTACCTGCCACTGTCCGTCCCTCAGTTCTGCCTGTCCCTCAGTCCTACCTGCCACTGTCCCTCAGTTCTACCTTTCCCTCAGTCCTACCTGCCACTGTCCCTCAGTTCTACCTTTCCCTCAGTTCTACCTGCCAGGGTCCTTCAGTTCTACCTGCCAGTGTCCTTCAGTTCTACCTTCCACTGTCCCTCAGTTCTACCTGCCACTGTCCCTCAGTCCTACCTGTCACTTTTCCTTAGTCCTACCTGCCACTGCCTCAGTTTTACCTGTCCCTCAGTCCTACCTGCCACTGTCCCTCAGTCCTACCTTGTCCCCAGTCCTACCTGCCGCTGTCCCTCAGTTCTACCTGCCAGTGTCCCTCAGTTCTACCTGCCAGTGTCCCTCAGTTCTACCTGCCAGTGTCCCTCAGTTCTACCTGCCAGTGTCCCTCAGTCCTACCTGCCAGTGTCCCTCAGTCCTACCTGCCAGTGTCCCTCAGTTGTACCTGTCCCTCAGTCCTACCTGTACATCAATCGTACCTGCCGCTGTCCGTCAGTGCTACCTGTCGCACAGTTCTACCTGTCCCTCAGTCCTACCTACCACTGTCGCTCAGTCTTACCCGTCCTGTCCCTCAGTCCTACCTGTCCCTAAGTCCTACCTGCCACTGTCCCTCAGTCCTACCTGTCCCTCAGTCCTACCTGCCACTGTCCCTCAGTTCTACCTGCCAGTGTCCCTCAGTTCTATCTGCCACTGTCCCTCAGTCCTACCTGCCACTCTCCTTCAGTCCTACCTGTCGCTTGCTCAGTCTTACCTGTCCCTCAGTCCTACCTGTCCCTCAGTCCTACCTGTCCCTCAGTCCTACCTGTCCCTCAGTCCTACCTTCCACTGCCCGTCCCTCAATCCTACCTGTCACTCAGTCCTACCTGCCACTGTCCCTTAGTCATACCTGTCCTTGTCCCTCAGTCCTACTTGTCATTGTACCTCAGTCCTACCATCCTGTCCCTCAGTCCTACCTGTCCTATCCCTCAGTTCTACTTGTCCTGTCCCGCAGTCCTACCTGCCACTGTCCCTCAGTCCTACCTGTTGCTCAGTCTTACCTGTCCATGTCCCTCAGTCTTACCTGTCCCTCAGTCCTAACTGCCACTGTCCCTAAGAATAATTTCAACTTTTTTTTAAAGTTATTTTCAATTTGACATTATATTAAGTACTGAGCTTGAACAGACTGTGCTACCTGCCACTGTCCGATGCTCTCCACCCTCTGACCAAAGGGCCTCTGCAGGCCGGTACAGAGCTTTAAGGCGTCGCTGCGGATCTCGATGATGTTGTTAATGAGGGCACACGTGGCCGCCAAGGGGAAGGCTGAGGAGAAGAGAACCACATAGCCAAACTGGACAAACATCTCCTGGTAGTCCTGGAAGGTGTCCTGGAAGGGACAAAATACACAACAGACACTGTCAGCACTGTGACATGGATAGATGATTATCACAGTGATTAATATCTTTATTGTTTCAGTAGGGCCAGAACAGAAGTTGTGTAAATGTAGTTGTACATGTATGGGAAGTTAGCTAGTCATGGCTAACTTTACCTCGCACAGTGACATCAAAAGACCTAAAGTAATATCTTTATGGTTTATTGCTACTGACAGTTGATTCTGAGTGCATAGTGCCAGATACAGATACCATGTATTTACATTTCTTGGTGGTAATACATACTGTATCTGCACAGTAGGGTTGGTCCACGAAAAGAGTGCCTTTTCCGTCCCTTTGATATGTTAAGACGAAATTGTGCACCAATATATTGCATTTTAAAAGCCAGTTATAAACTTCCTGAATAAGGAAATATCTCTTGGAGAAATTCGAGAAACAATTAAATCTCTAAAGAGTGGCAAGACCCCAGGCCCAGATGGATACCCTGGTGAATTCTATAAAACATTCAGCAACATGCTCTCTCCCTACCTGCACAAAATGTTGGTTCAGGCCAATGAGGATGGAGCTCTCCCACCTACTTTGGATGAGGCGTTTATTACAGTTATACATAAGAAGGGTAAAGATCCGGAAGAGGTAGGGTCATATAGACCAATATCTCTCCTTAATACAGACCAAAAGATTTTATCAAAAACTCTGGCTAACAGGCTTAGCACTTTAATGGGCAAACTGGTCCATTCGGACCAGACCGGCTTTATCCCTAACAGAAACTCATTCTTCAATCTCAGGCGCCTCTTCAACATTATGTATTCTCAGAGGTTACCCAACGTGGACCTTGCCGTTATATCTCTTGACGCTGAAAAGGCCTTTGACCAAGTTGAGTGGTCCTATCTATTCAAGGTCCTGCAGAAATTTAATATTGGAGAGGGGTTCATAAATTGGATCCAGCTTTTATATAGAAACCCCTGTGCGAGAATACTCACTAACCAATCACTGTCGCCCCGATTTAACCTTTATAGAGGGACAAGGCAGGGTTGTGCGCTGTCGCCTATGCTCTTTGCTTTAATTATTGAACCTCTCGCTCAGGCGATCAGATCTCATGCGGCAATACACGGCTATAATACTAAAGGTACTCTAAATAAGATTTCCCTATACGCAGATGACATTCTCCTCTATGTAACAGATCCCCAAACTAGTATTCCTGCTATTCTCGATGTGATTAATATGTTTGGTACCTTCTCGGGATACAGAATAAATTGGAACAAGAGCGAATTAATGCCCATAAGGTTGCAAAACACCTCTTGGTTAGAACGTCTTCCATTTAAGCTATCTTTAGAAAGATTTACCTACCTAGGAATTGTAGTTACCAAACAATACTCCTCACTATTTAAGGAGAATTTCCCCCCTCTGATGCAAAGACTCAAGGCAAACATACAATTCTGGAGAACTCTCCCAATCTCTCTGCTCGGAAGAATTAATGCCATTAAAATGGTCTTCCTCCCACAACTGCTCTACCTATTCCAAAACATCCCAGTATTTATACCTAAGTCCTTTCATAAACAACTGGACTCAATTATCAATCCATTCATCTGGGATTATAAAACACACAGGATAGGTAAAAAACACCTCTGTAAATCCAAGATGGAAGGAGGATTGTCTCTCCCAAATTTTATATTTTACTACTGGGCCGCTAACCTCCGCGCTGTTACGTTTCTGCTGGATGACGCACTTCCATCGTCTAGCTGGCTTAATATGGAGCGTGAGGATTGTCACCCCTTCTCTATTGGCGCTGTGATTTTATCGCCTGTCAAACTGGAGATGTCACTTTACAGTAACAATCCAATTATACATAGCACAGTCCGAATCTGGAAGCAAATTAAAGTCCACTTTGACCTTAGACCAATATCATTCATGCTCCCTGTTGCCAGGAATCCCTCCTTTGCCCCCTCTAACCTTGATAACACCTTTGAGCGATGGGGAGAGCTAGGGATAAATACCATAGGGGATCTATATATAGAAGGGACCTTTGCCTCTTTTGAGTTGCTGAGGGAAACTTATAATCTTCCCAGAAGTAACTTCTTCAGATACCTACAGATTAGAGACTATGTTAGAAAACATCTTCCGACATTTGAGAATGCTAAACCTTCCATGTTTGACGGATGCATAAATATATGCCCCACCTCAGACAAATTGATATCTCGTCTATATGACGCTTTTCAATCTGTTAGCACACCTTCTACAGATGCCATTAAGGCAAAATGGGAGGAAGAACTAGGG
>QNTS01000715.1:402531-433238 GCA_003317085.1 Hucho hucho | reverse complement strand
TTAACTTCTTAGGGAGCAGCTCCCGAGGTGACGGTTTTGGAGAGTCTGGCATGCCCAAAGTAAAATGCCTCCCACTCAGGCCCAGAAAATAGGATATGCACATAATTAGTACTATTGGATAGGAAACACTCTGAAGTTTCTAAGAGTGTTAAAATATTGTCTGTGAGTATAACAGAACGGATATAGCAGGCGAAAACCCGAGGAATTTCTGTCCTGGAAAAAGTGTATTTGACACAACCCCTCCCTATTGAAAATGACCAAATAAGGGAGTAAGATTTCAGTACCTATTGCTTCCACTGGATGTCAACAGTCTCTAGACAGTGTTTTGATTATGTTTAGTTGCTCTGGATGGTAATAGAAGAAGAATTGGGAAGTGGTCACCAGATGTAAACAGAAGAGGATGCGCGTTCACGGGCTTGCGCGCGCTGTGTTTTTTTCCTTTCCTATCGCCCAGTTTATAATCCGGTTGAAATATTATACTAAATATACATAAAAGTGTTCCTAAGGATACATTATCAATGATGTTTGATTGTTCTTGGACAAGTGTATAGGTATAGGTTGAACGAGTTCTCTTCACGGTTCAATGGGCAAGTGGACGCTGTATTTTCTGATCATAACGCACCAACCAAAAGAAGATTTATGGATATAATAAATTACTTTTTCTAACAAAAGAACCATGGATTGTCTTCGTTGGACACTTGGGAAGCCCTCAGCAGAAGTTCTTCAAAAGGTAAGGGATTTGTTTTCGCTGTGAAATGTGTTTTGTGTGAACCGCGATGGTTTATGAATTTATGCTAATGGGAAATATTGGAGGTGCTACTCTCGAACAATAAATTGGATTTTGAATTTGGCGCCTTGCATTTCACCGGGTAGTGTCGCTAGCGCCCCACCACTCAACTAAGTAGTTAACACAGGTGTGAGTGTTGACGAGGACAAGGCTGGAGATCACTCTGTCATGCTGATTAAGTTTGAATATCATCATTGCTTTGCGTCATCATTGCTTTGCACAAAAAGGGCAAGGATATTGCTGCCAGTAAGATTGCACCTAAATCAACCATTTATCGGATCATCAAGAACTTCAAGGAGAGCGGTTCAATTGTTGTGAAGAAGGCTTCAGGGCGCCCAAGAAAGCCATGAATAAAGAATGGTACCAACACATCCTCCGAGAGCAACTTCTCCCAACCATCCAGGAACAGTTTGGTGACGAACAATGCCTTTTCCAGCATGATGGAGCACCTTGCCATAAGGAAAAAGTGATAACTAAGTGGCTCGGGGAACAAAACATCGATATTTTGGGTCCATGGCCAGGAAACTCCCCAGACCTTAATCCCATTAAGAACTTGTGGTCAATCCTCAAGAGGCGGTTGGACAAACAAAACCCCACAAATTCTGACAAACTCCAACCATTGATTATGCAAGAATGGGCTGCCATGAGTCAGGATGTGGCCCAGAAGTTAATTGACAGCATGCCAGGGCGGATTGCAGAGGTCTTGAAAAAGAAGGGTCAACACTGCAAATATTAACTCTTTGCATCAACTTCATGTAATTGTCAATAAGTCTTTGACACTAATGAAATGCCTGTAACTATACTTCAGCATTCCATAGTAGCATCTGACAAAAATATCTAAAGATACACTGAAGCAGCAAACTTTGTGGAAATTAATATTTGTGTCTCTCAAATCTTTTGGCCACGACTGTATATACTGTACTCTATACCATCTACTGCATCTTGCCTATGCCGCACGGCCATCGCTCATCCATATATTTATATGTACATATTCTTATTTATCCCTTTACACTTGTGTGTATAAGGTAGTTGTTGTGAAATTGTTAGATTACTTGTTAGATACTACTGCACCGTCGGAACTAGAAGCACAAGCATTTCGCTACACTCGCATTAACATCTGCTAACCATGTGTATGTGACCAATAAAATTGTATTTGATTGGACAAAGGCATGACCTGAGTAAGCATCGGGTAAATCAAGGTCCATGGTAACAGGAATCCATGCTCAGTAAGCACATGATCAGCTACACATGGCCAGCTACGTTACTCAGTATGGCAACGCAAATAGAACTACAGCACTGATGGGGTTTGTTTCTCTAGTTGGTTTAAGCCCCATGGATATGGGATGATGGAATTGTCTATTTAGAGAGTTGGCATTGTTGACATAGTTCACATAGTGAGTGAGCATGTTCATTAGTTAGTGTGTGTGCGCGCGTGTGTGTGCATGCGTACATATCTACGTATGTGTGTGTGCTGTCCTACCTCATACGTCTGCATGCAGCTCTCTATCTCAGCCTGTGCCAGACTCGTACTCTCCTGCTCCTCTGGCGGGTCGATCCACGACTCCCTCTTGGTCTCAGAGTCTAGTCTCTCCAAACTCCTCTGCCTTCTGTGATGACGCACCGTCACCGTGCTCTCCGGCCCAGAAGGCAGTGGGGAAGCCGCCACACTTTCATTGGCCGAACCACCCATGTCCTTCATCTCATTGTCATCGTCATCATCATACGTCTCGAACACCGAGGCCGGGTCCATCCCCTTCTCCACCATGGTGGGGCTGCCATCCTCCAGGAAACTATCCTCTATTGTGGGGACGCAACCCCCTCCAGACGACTTCCTGTCCACCTTCTCTATGAAGCTAACCTTCCTCAGCTTCAGGCCACAGTCTATCAACTCCTCGTTCTCTCCCTCACTGAACCTCCCGCTGTCCCCCTCCTCCCTCTCCTCCTCGTCAGGCACCCCACATCCCCCGTTCAGACACTTCTTCTCCCTATAGAACAGCAGAAAGGTTAGGCTTCCACTTACAATAGTGTTGATTAGGCTAAAGTATGTAATAATGTGAATAGGTCACACATCTTCAAACAAATCAAAACACAGGCTTGTCTATACTCAAAGAAATGCCCTAAAAAAAGCTCTAATTTAACTTATTAATGAATGAATATAAGCCGTTGTGTCAGCATTACCTGCGGTCAGGCTGTCCCACCCCGGATCTGGTTCCCCTCAGGCCGTGGCCTGGCACAGCCTGGTCGGTGGGTGAAGCCTGGACCTTTCCTGCGGCCAGCCGGCAGTACTTGAGCAGGGCTGATAGGAGCAGGTCCCAGACGCCGTGCAGGGTGAGCTTGCCCAGCTTGTGGCGCTCGTACAGGTAAGGCTGCAACACCTCTTTCACGTTCTGGACAAACTGCCGGGTGATCAGAAGGGTGGCCAGCATCTGACAGGATCAAGGGTTAAATGAAGTAGAGGATCAAGGCTTAAAGGTCAGAGTTGTCATGATCTGTCACTGGGTTTGAATACCATGGGTGGACTTTCCCATAAGTAGGCACCACAGTGGCACCACACTAAACAAATAAAATGGTAAAAATAGAAATCCTTTGCAAAAATACAGAGTATAGAAAACATTAAGAACACCAGTCCATGACATAGACTGACCAGGTGAATCCAGGTGAAAGCTATGATCTCTTATTGATCTCACTTGTAAATCCACTTCAATCAGTATAGATGAAGGGGAGGAAACAATTTAGACATGGAATGCGTATATGTGCCATTCAGAGGGGGAATGGGCAAGACAAAATATTTAAGTGCCTTTCAATGGGATATGGTAGTAGGTGCGAGGCGCACCGGTTTGTGTCAAGAACTGCAACGCTGTTGGGTTTTTCATGCTCAGCAGTTTCCCGTGTGTATCAAGAATGGTCCACCACCCAAAGGACATCGAACCAACTTGAAACAACTGTAGGAAGCATTGGAGTTAGCAAGTGCCAGCATTCCTGTGGAACGCTTTCGACACCTTGTAGAGTCCATGCACTGACGAATTGAGGCTGTCCTGAGGGCAAAAGTGGGGGTGCAACTCAATATAAGGTTTTCCTAATGTTTGGTATCTTCAGTGTATAATATTAATACTATATATGATGGACTGAAAACAATCCTCTATGTAAACCGCAAGCAGTTCACGCCCATTCAAATACAGTAGATACACACACTACTCTGTATACAGCCTAGTCAAATGTGCTATATCAAAACCATGACATGTAAAACTACCACTGCAGGAATAACTACAGGACATTGTGCTCAGGCCCAGAGGTAAGACCCAGGACACGGACACAGACACAGTGTCCTTTCACTGCAAACAATGACCAAGTCAAAGCACAAACCACAGATAGCACATTTACAGACAGCCCATAGTCAGTCCAACAGTTTATACAAAGGCCCACTCAGTGCTTATAATGTTCCTTAACACAAACAGAAAGTGCAGTATGAAAACATATTCCAGACATTTTTGGCTTTCAGAAATAAAACACTGAGAATATACAGTAAACACCAAAAGACAGTAATAACAGAAAGACAGATAGAAAAGAGGACAGAGTGACGTGCCAGGCACATTACTTTCACGACACAAACCTTATAATCCACAGGTAGTCAGACGCTATAAAACCCATAACATCATATACACAATTAACAACGAAACAGGTAGAACAAAAAACAACTCTGGAACATTCTATATGTGTTTTGTAAATCAACATAGCATTAAGTTCTGGGTCCATACATGTTAAGAGATCAAAAAATGCTAGAACGATGAGCTCCACCCTCTCTCTTTGCAAGTTACGGGCCGAATGTCCCTCCCCTTCCGAATTTCAAAAGATACTAACAACTGCGAAATCGTGATTTATCGAAAAACCCAAAACACTGGAACTACTGCTACTATTATATTACGCATCCCATTCAATCCCGACAGATTCTCTCGTTTTACGCGCATCATCTTTCCACGAGAGATTAACCAAAACATATAAAAGCTTTCTATGCAATGTCAACGATGCATAAAGATCTATCTACAAGCACAACAAATAAACAGACTACAACTCTAAACAAATAAGCACAGGTGAAAGTAAGGCGGTTTGGTACGGAGTCCTGGCCAAACATGAGCCTATCACAGTAGTGGACACATAAAATCTGGCCAAATGGCACTCGGCAAATGTCATTACACTTTTTGGTGTTTTGTGTAACAGACGTCTCTTTCTATTCACCACTGTTTGGAGGCTGGAATTATGTTGCGAGTGGATGGACATGAGTGGGTAGCCTAGTAAAGGAGCTCTTTGAAGTGAGTGATTGACAATCATATGGAAACATCATGATGGGTTGTGTTTATGCCACAATAAAAGGTAATACATTTTAAAAGTTAAAGACAAATCTTCACGACTAGGCCCACAGAGATCATGTTGAATTAATAGGGATTCTATATGTAATTCTATGATTAGGCCCATAAAAAATATGGGGTGCTGGGCAGGTAATGTCGAGATGACTGACCCCACGGGTGGGGGGGCGAAGTCGTACTTTGGACTTAAAAGAGGCCCTGATGACCCAGGGGATGGTGAAGACCAACAGCTGGAACTTGAGAAAGCGATTTGGCAGCACATTGTCCTTCAGCTGCCTGAGAGGATCTGGCCCAGTGAGAACAACAGTAACATCTAGGACTACACCACCAGCACCACAAGACTAGCACCAAAGACCCACACAACACAGAGACGGATGAAGAAATAGGCAGAATGGAGAGAGAGCAACATGTGAAGAAGGCAGAGGGATTAAGGGAGGTGAAAATAGTTTGGGTAACTTTTGGAAGGAGAGGAAACATGGTGGGATTTCAGTCACTTTTACCTCTTTCAGACGCTCCATGTCTCTGAGGTAGAATCCAATGTAGAAAAGACTGAGATAAGAATTTACAAACTGAAACTGCAAATAAAGAAACAAAACATGTGACTAGAAAAACTTTAGAGAGAAAGTCTAAGTGTGGATTCTGTATTTCAATCATTTGTCATGTGAAAAGGGAGTCCAATTTCCATGTAATAAGGAAGAAGATGACACCACTCACAAGAACCATTTTGATGATGAGATTTTTCTCGTAGGCACTCTGGAGTCTGTAGTTTTCTGTGGGGGAAGAAATATAATGTCAGCATTCAAAGCAATAATCATCATCACCTGAATAAAAAAAAATAATATTATATATATATATATATATATATATATATATATATATATATATATATATATATATATATATATAACTCAGCAAAAAAAGAAATGTCCTCTCACTGTCAACTGCGTTTATTTTCAGCAAACCTAACGTGTACATATTTGTAAGAACATAAGATTCAACAACTGAGACATAAACTGAACAAGTTCCACAGACATGTGACTAACAGAAATGGAATAATGTGTCCCTGAACAAAAGGGGGGGGGGGGCAAATCAAAAGTAACAGTCAGTAGCTGGTGTGGTCACCAGCTGTATTAAGTACTGCAGTGCATCTCCTCCTCATGGACTGCACCAGATTTGCCAGTTCTTGCTGTGAGATGTTACCCCACTCTTCCACCAAAGCACCTGCAAGTTCCCGGACATTTCTGGGGGGAATGGCCCTAGCCCTTGCCCTCCGATCCAACAGGTCCCAGACGTGCTCAATGGGATTGAGATCCGGGCTCTTCGCTGGCCATGGCAGAACACTGACATTCCTGTCTTGCAGGAAATCACACACAGAACGAGCAGTATGGCTGGTGGCATTGTTATGCTGGAGGGTCATGTCAGGAAGAGCTTGCAGGGAGGGTACCACATGAGGGAGAAGGACGTCTTCCCTGTAACGCACAGCGTTGAGATTGCCTGCAATGACAACAAGCTCAGTCCGATGATGCTGTGACACAACGCTCCAGACAATGACGGACCCTCCACCTCCAAATCAATCCCGCTCCAGAGTACAGGCCTTGGTGTAACGCTCATTCCTTCGACGATAGACGCAAATCCGACCATCACCCCTGGTGAGACAAAACCGTGACACGTCAGTGTAGAGCACTTTTTGCCAGTCCTGTCTGGTCCAGCGACGGTGGGTTTGTGCCCATAGGCGACATTGTTGCCGGTGATGTCTGGTGAGGACCTGCCTTACAACAGGCCTACAAGCCCTCAGTCCAGCCTCTCTCAGCCTATTGCGGACAGTCTGAGCACTGATGGAGGGATTGTGCGTTCCTGGTGTAACTTGGGAAGTTGTTGTTGCCATCCTGTACCTATCCCGCAGGTGTGATGTTCGGATGTACTGATCCTGTGCAGGTGTTGTTACACGTGGTCTGCCACTGCGAGGGCGATCAGCTTTCCGTCCTGTCTCCCTGTCTTAGGCGTCTCACAGTACGAACTGTGGCGTACAGCAGGTCAGCCACTAGGGGGAGACTCGTCGAGGCCTGGTGACAGACAGAGTCTCCCTCTGCTGGACGTGCCAGATCTCGATGGGCTCTCCAGCCAGGACTAATTGGGTCTGATTGTGGTTGGTGAGTAATCAAGGGCTAATTGCTCACCAGCTGGACGAGTCCCATAAAGCTGCCAGAAGGGCAGCACACGGGAGAAGGGACTGGGGGAAGAAAGGTTACTCCTGTATAGTTGGGAACGGTTCCAGCTCAGTTTTTGTTCCCCACAGGATACAGCAAGACCCGGAGCTCAGAAGACAATATCCCAGAGAGGGTCTCATGGGGGAAACCTATTATTTTCTATTGGTTTGTTATTCAAATAAACACCCTTGAAACCGAGCTAATCCTACTCTGTCCGTGTCTGATCTGTGTAAACGTTTTGACCAAACCCCCTGGTCTGCCTCAGGACATTGCAATTTATTGCCCTGGCCACATCTGCAGTCCTCATGCCTCCTTGCAGCATGCCTAAGGCACATTCTCACAGATGAGCAGGGACCCTGGGCATCTTTCTTTTGGTGTTTTCAGAGTCAGTAGAAAGGCCTCTTTAGTGTCCAATTTTTTTATAACTGTGACCTAATTGCCTACCGTCTGTAAGTTGTTAGTGTCTTCCACAGGTGCATGTTCTTTAATTGTTTATGGTTCATTGAACAAGCATGGGAAACAGTGTTTAAACCCTTTACAATGAAGATCTGTGAAGTTATTTGGATTTTTACAAATGATCATTGAAAGACAGGGTCCTGAAAAAGGGACGTTTCGCACTACCGGTCAAAAGTTTTAGAACACCTACTCATTCAAGGGTTTTTCTTTATTTTCACAATTTTCTACAATGTAGAATAATAGTGAAGACATAAAAACAATGAAATAAGACACATGGAATCATGTAGAAACCAAAAAAGTGTTAAACATATCAAAATATATTTTATATTTGAGATTCTTCAAAGTAGCCACCCTTTGCCTTGATGACAGCTTTGCACACTCTCGGCATTCTCTCAACCATGCTTTTCCAACAGTCTTGAAGGAGTTAACACATATGCTGAGCACTTGTTGGCTGCCTTTCCTTCATTCTGCGGTCCGACTCATCCCAAATCATCTCAATTTGGTTGAGGTCGGGGGATTGTGGAGGCCAGGTCATCTGACGCAGCACTTCATCACTCTCCTTGGTAAAATAGCCCTTCACAGTCTGGAGGTGTGTTGGGTCATTGTCCTGTTGAAAAACAAATGATAGTCCCACTAAGCGCAAACCAGATGGGATAGCATTTCGCTGCAGAATGCTGTGGTAGCCATGATGGTTAAGTGTACCTTGAATTCTAAATAAATCACAGACAGTGTCACCAGCAAAGCACCACCACACCATAACACCTCCTCCTCCATGCTTTATGGTGGGAAATACACATGCAGAGATCATCCGTTCACGCACACCGCGTCTCACAAAGACACAGCGGTTGAAACCAAAAATCTCAGACCAAAGGACAAATTTCCACCGGTCTAATGTCCATTGCTCGTGTTTCTTGGCCCAAGCAAGTCCCTTCTTCTTATTGGTGTCTTTTAGTAGTGGTTTGTTTGCAGAAATTCGACCATGAAGGCCTGATTCATGCAGTCTCCTCTGAACAGTTGATCTTGAGATGTGTCTGTTACTTGCACTATGTGAAGCATTTATTTTGGCTGTAATTTCTGAGGCTGGTAACTCTAATGAACTTATCCTCTGCAGCATAGGTAACTCTGGCCCTTCTATTCCTGTGGCGATCCTCATGAGAGCCAGTTTCATCATAGCGCTTGATGGTTTTTGTGACTGCACTTGAAGAAACGTTAAAAGTTCTTGAAATTTTCCGGATTGACTGACCTTCATGTCTTACTTAAAGTAATGATGGGAACTGACGTTTCTCTTTGCTTATTTGAGCGGTTCTTGCCATAATATGGACTGGTCGGTTACCAAATAGGGCTATATTCTGTATACCACCCCTACTTTGTCACAACACAACTGATTGGCTCAAGCGCATTAAGAAGGAAAGAAATTCCACAAATTAACTTTTAACAAGGCACACCTGTGAATTGAAATGCATTCCAGGTGACTACCCCATGAAGCTGGTTGAGAGAATGCCAAGAGTGTGCAAAGCTGTCATCAAGGCAAAGGGTGGCTATTTTGAAGAATCTCAAATATAAAATATATTTTGATTTGTTTAACACTTTTTTGATTATTACATGATTCCATGTGTGTTATTTCATACTTTTGATGTCTTCACTATTATTCTACAATGTAGAAAATAGTAAAAATATAGAAAAACCCTTGAATGAGTAGGTGTTCTAAAAACTTTTCGACTAGTAGTGTGTGTGTTATATATATATATATATATATATATATATATATATAGATATATATAGTTCTGCCTTAGTACTCAGAAATCAACTGTCAAGCTTGACGGATGAGTGCTCTATGTGTGTGTGTGTGTGTGTGAGTGCATTCGTGTGTGAGTGCATTCGTGTGTGTGAGTGCATACGTGCGTTCATGTGTGTTTGCCTGCATGTTCTCACCCATGTCGTTGAGCCAGCAGGCTATCTTCCGGTACACCTCGTCACAGGCGGTCACAGTGATGGCCAGCATGATCTTAGGGATGAACCGGGCCAAGCGAGGTACCTCCTTGATCCCCATCACAAACTCCTGTGAGACAACAACAGCTGCCTAATATTGTTGCGATCCTGGCTAATATGAGCCACGCTACATTTCCACCAAGTGGGCTAACTCTATTGGCACAACGCATAAGGTGTTGACATTTCACGGCAGCGACCCGCTACAATCAATTCCACAGGTATATTTCCCTTCAAATCCTTTCTGCGGTTGAAGAAAATTCTCTTTTGTAGGATTGTTAAATTCCGTTAACCTGGGAATTTTGAGGAAGTTTTCCAGAAATCCCAGTTGGAAGCTTTCCTGGAAAGGAATAAGCACAAAATCCGCAATCCTCCAACCAGGAATTTTGGAAAACCTGGGAATTTTGGGAAAGCTCCCTAGACACTAGGAAGGCAGTTATGTAGGTAGAGCAGCAGTAGCCAGAAGGAGAAGTACTGACATACCTGCAGCTCGAAGCAGATGAGCATGGCCAGGAAGACAAAGCAGAGACAGAGGATACAGATGGGCAGGCTGACCAGCCACCTGAACAACCTCCTCCTCCACGGAGGGTAGTAGAACTCCTCACAGCCTGTTATGGGACTGCACCGCTTCACGCCCTACAGGGGGGAGGGGGCGAGAGAGGAGATGGAGGGGATGGGGCAGAAGGGAAAGGGTGAGAGAGAGGGTAAATGGTGGGAGTAGAAAGGTGGAGGGAAATGGAGAAGGAAGAGAAAAGCAAGAAAGAAGGTTTACACATGTTGTCCATCATTTTCTCTGTAAAGTATATTGAGAGTGTGTGTTGAATGGCGTGGTAGAATGACTCCAGAGAGGATGGCTGACGTTTTACGTGCTCCTAACCAACTGTGTTATTTAGTTTTTTTTGCGTTGTTTGTAACTTATTTTTGTAATTATTTTGTACTTAAAGTTGCCGTCTCTTATGACCGAAAATAACTTTTGGACATCAGAACAGCGATTACTCACCACAAGCTGGAAGAAGCTTTTTCCTTTAACAAGTCCGACGTGAAGGATACACTGCTTTCCCGGGAACAGGCCCACATCCCTTCATTTGCGTGAAGAGAAGACGGAGAAAAAGGGGCAGAGGTCGGGCTGCCTTCTGAGAATTCGTAGGCGAGCGAGTAAACCCCCACTGCCATCCATCCTATTGGCCAACGTGGCATTATTGGAAAATACAATCAATGACCTATGAGCAAGATTAAACTACCAACGGGACATTAAAAAACTGTAATATCTTATGTTTCACCGAGTTGTGGCTGTACGACGACTTGAAGAACAAACAGCTGGCGGGTTTTACACTGTATCGGCAGGATAGAACAGCAGCCTCTGGAAAGACAAGGGGTGGCCATCTATGTATATTTGTAAACAACAGCTGGTGCACGATATCTAAGGAAGTCTCAAGGTTTTGCTCGCCCGAGGTAGAGTATCTCATGATAAGCTGTAGACCACACTATCTACCCAGACAGTTTATCTGTATTTTTCGTAGCTGTCTACATACCACCACAGACCGATGCTGGCACTAAGACCGCACTCAATGAGCTGTATACCACCATAAGCAAACAGGAAAACGCTCATCCAGAGACGATGCTCCTAGTGACCAGAGACTTTAAAGACGGAAACTTATATCCGTTTTTACCAGCATGTTAAATGTGCAACCAGAGGGAAAAAAACTCTAGACCACCTTTACTCCACACACAGAGATGCGTACAAAGCTCTCCCTCGCCCTCCATTTGGGTGGCAGGGTAGCCTAGTGGTTAGAGCGTTGGACTAGTAACCGAAAGGTTGCAAGTTCAAATCCCTGAGCTGACAAGGTACATATCTGTCATTCTGCCCCTGAACAGGCAGTTAACCCACTGTTCCTAGGCTGTCATTGAAAATAAGAAGGTGTTCTTAACTGACTTGCCTAGTAAAAAAAGATAAAAATCTGACCATAATTCTATCCTCCTGCTTACAAGCAAAGATTTAAGCAGGAAGCACAAGTGACTCAGTCAATAAAAAAGTGGTCAGATGAAGCAGATGCTAAGCTATAGGACTGTTTTGCTAGCACAGACTGGAATATGTTCCAGGATTCTTCTGATGGGATTCAGGCTCTCTGCAACACATCAGTCACTGGCTTCATCAATAAGTGCATCGATGACGTCGTCCCCACAGTGACTGTATGTACATACCCCAACCAGAAGCCATGGATTACAGGCAACATCCATACTGAGCTAAAGGGTAGAGCTGCCGCTTTCAAGGAGCGGAATTATTTTTTTTTTTGTACCTTTATTTAACTAGGCAAGTCAGTTAAGAACAAATTCTCATTTACAATGACGGCCTACCCCGGCCAAACCTTCAATTTGCATACCGCCCTAACAGATTCACAAATGATGCAATCTCTATTGCACTCCACACGGCCCTTTCCCACCTGGACAAGAAGAACACTTATGTGGGAATGCTATTCATTGACTACAGCTCAGCATTCAACAACATAGTGCCCTCAAAGCTCATCACTATTCTAAGGACCCTGGGACTAAACACTCCCTCTGCAACTGGATCCTGGACTTCCTGACAGGCCGCCACCAGGTTGTAAAGGTAGGTAACAACACATCCGCCACGCTGATCCTCAACATGGAGGCCCCACAGGGGTGCATGCTCAGTCCCTTCCTGTACTCCCTGTTCACTCATGACTGCACGGCCAGGCACAACTCCAACACCATCATTAAGTTTGCTGATGACACAACAGTGGTAGGCCTGATCACTGACAATGATGAGACAGCCTATAGGGAGGGGGTCAGAGACCTCGCCGTGTGGTGTCAGGACAACAACCTCTCCCTCAACGTGATCAAGACAAAGGAGATGATTGTGGACTACAGGAAAAGGAGGACCAAGCACACCCCTATTCTCATCGACGGGGCTGTAATGGAGCAGGTTGAGAGCTTCAAGTTCCTTAGTGTCTACATCACCAGCAAACTAACATGGTCCAAGCACACCAAGACAGTCGTGAAGAGGGCACGACAAAACCTATTCCCCTTCAGGAGACAGAAAAAGATTTGGCATGGGTCCTCAGATCCTCAAAAGGTTCTACAGCTGCACCATCGAGAGCATCCTGACTGGTTGCATCACTGCCTGGTGAGGCAACTGCTCGGCCTCCGACAGCAAGGCACTACAAAGGATAGTGCATACGGCCCAGTACATCACTGGGGCAAAGCTTCCTGCCATCCAGGACCTCTATACCAGGTGGTGTCAGGGGAAGGCCCTAAAAATTGTCAGACTCCAGCCACCCTAGTCATAGACTGTTCTCTCTGCTACTGCACGGCAAGCGGTACCGGAGCGCCAAGTCTAGGTCCAAAAGGCTTCTCAACAGCTTCTACCCCCAAGCCATAAGACTCCTGAACAGCTAACCAAAGGCCTACCCAGACCCCTCTTTTACGCTGCTACTACTCTGTTATTGTCTATGCATAGTCACTTTAACTCTACCTACATGTACATATTACCTCAATTACCTCGACACCGGTGCCCCCACACATTGACTCTGTACCGGTACCCCCTGTATATAGCCTCGCTATTGTTATTTGACTGCTGCCGTTGAATTATTTCTTACTTTTATTTAAAAAAATGTACCTATCAATTTTTTACTTAAGAAGTTTTAAGAAAAATAAGTGTTAAAGCATTGTTGATTAAGGGCATATAAGTAAGCATTTCACTGTAAGGTCTACACCTGTTGTATTCGGCGTATGTGACAAATAAAATGTTTTTTTATTTGAAATGTTCTCATGTCCTCCTCACCATAAACTGTGTCCGTGGTTCCTCTAGGGACTCGTTAGGGGTATCCAGCGTTCCCCACTTATAGGCTAGCTCCGCCCCCCTCCTCTTCCACCTCTCCAGGAAGAGCGTGGCCCACACCACGTTGAACAGAGCAAACACTACACTGCAGATATCACGACTCGTCTGAGAGAAGAGAATACACAGGTGAATCTTTAAATAGGAAACATGTAACCTCTATAACACCAGTGTAAAAACTAAAGGAGGACTGGAGGAGAAGGAAAACATCTTAGAAAGAAATGGGATCATCATATCTGAGGTTACTTCCAAACACTTTGTGTCAACAGTTCGACATCTCACTCTGTGATTCAGTTGAAAAGGCTAACATTGATAGAGAACGGCATAAGTCCGTTAGAGAGCAGATGAGTGTATCACAATTAACATCTGTGTGTCTATGTCGTAAACGTGTTCCAGACAGTGCACTTGAAAAGTAAGTGGTAAGTAAGCCTTGGACAAGTAAGCCTTGTCCGAGCCAGAACTGCCCGTAGGGGCAGGAGCTTATAGTGCCTTCAGAAATTATTCATACCCCCAGACTACCATATTTTTTTGTTACAGCCTGAATTCAAAATTGATTATACACACAATACCCATAATGACAAAGTGAAAACCAGGGGTTGGAACCGGTTCAAGGAACAGAACAGAAAACCGGAAAAGAACGCAATTTTTCCAGTAATAGAAACGTAACCTGAAACGAAAGTGATCCATACTGTTCCGGAACAGAACCGTTACTTTTAAAGCATGGGAACCGTATAATAACATTGTTTTACGTTTCAGGCATTTTTTTCTAGTCCCACAACAAAATACAACAAAGCACCTATGCAAAGCCCTCACTCTGCCACTCAGAAACTTATACCAGTGTGTCACACCCTGATTTGTTTTACCTGTCCTTGTGATTGTCTCCAAACCCTCCAGGTGTTGCTGATTTCCCCCAGTGTATTTATCACTGTGTTTCCTGTCTCTCTGTGCCAGTTCGTCTTGTATGTTTCCAAGTCAGCCAGCGTTTTTCCCGTTCTCCTGATTTTTGCATTCTCCTTTTTCTAGTCCTCCCGGTTTTGACCCTTGCCTGTTTCTGGACTTTGTACCCGCCGGCCTGAAGATTCTGCCTGCCTTGACCACGAGCCTGTCTGCCACTCTGTACCTCCTGGACTCTGATCTGGTTTTGACCTTTTGCCTGTCCACGACCATTCTCTTGCCTACCCCTTTGAATTAATAAACATTGTAAGACTCCAATCATCTGCCTCCTGTGTCTGCATCTGGGTCTTGCCTTGTGCCTTGATAAGTGTCTGCCTGCAGGCTGAAAATCTTTGCCTGTGCGTGTTTAGGCTACCTGCTCCTCCCCCTTCCGAAGCATAGGCTACTGTACTGATGTTACAAGCTTGATTCAGAAGATAGGGAGAGAGATTTTTAATTAGTAGAGAATGCTTGTTAAGGATACTATAGATCTATTTATCACATTGGATTTATTAATAAAATGCTCTGTGATGCTCTGCACACACAAGCTTGTAAGCTAGCTAGCTCAAGCTTGTAAGCTAGCTAGCTCAAAGGACAGGTTCCTCCATAGAAGCCGCTCCTTCTAGGTATAATTCATATAATGCATGTCATAACAAGATGCCCAGCGCTTCAAGCCTCCTCCTCAATCCTCTCTCCGCACCTACAAAATGTAAGTCGCATATAGCAGCATAGGCTACACATGTCTGTCTATCACGTATGTAAACAAATATCTTGCCTGCTCTATCCGCACAGATTGGTGAAGTAATTTAATGAGCTAAATGTTGATTTCCCGGGTTAAAAAAGGAACGATATAAACTGGTACTTCTTTTGGGTCGAACCGGTTCAGAACTTTTATTTTGCCTGTCGGAACAATGGAACGAAACCCCCCAAAATAGTGGTTCTGTTCAGATCGAAACAATTGAAAATTAATTTTTGTTCCAAACCCTGCTGAAAACGTTAGATTTTTTTTGTGCACATTTATTGGAAATCAAATTTACATACGGTATGTATTCACACCTCAATACTTTGTAGAAGCACATTTGGCAGTGATTACAGCTGTGAGTCTTTCTGGGGGAGTCTTGAAGAGTTTTCCACACCTGGATTGTACAACATTTGCCAATTATTATTTTCAAAATTATTCAAGCTCTGTCAAATTGTTTGTTGATCATTGCTAGACCACCCTTTTCAGGTTTTGCCATAGATTTTCAAGTAGATTTAAGTCAAAACTGTAACTCGGCCACTCCAGAACATTCACTGTCTTCTTGGTAAGCAACTTCAGTGTTGATTTGGCCTTTTGTTTTAGGTTGTTTTCCTGCTGAAATGTGAATTAATCTCCCAGTGTCTGGTGGAAAGCAGAATGAACCAGGTTTTCCTCTAGGATTTTGCCTTAGCTTCATTACAATTCTTTTTTTATCCTAAAAACTCCCCAGTCCTTAACGATTACAACAATATCCATAAAATGATGCAACCACTACTATGCTTGAAAATATGGAGAGTGGTATTCAGTAATGTGTTGTATTGGATTTGCTTTACCCATTTTTTTGCATTATTACGTTAGTGCCTTGTTGCAAACAGGATGCATGTTTTGGAATATTTTTATTCTGTACAGACTTCCTTATTTTCACTCTATCATTTAGGTTGGTATTGTGGAGTAACTACAATGTTGTTGATTCATCCTCAGTTTTCTCCTATCACATCCATTAAACTCTGTAACTATTTTAAAGTCACCATTGGCCTCATGGTGAACGCCACTGGTTTCCTCTCCGGCAACTGAGTTAGGAAGGATGCATGTATCCTTGTTGTGACTCTGTGTATTGACACACCTTCCAAATTGTAATGAATAACTTTACCATGCTGAAAGGGATGTTAAATGTCTGCTGTTTTTTTTTTTTTACCAATCTCTTAATAAGCCCTTCTTTGCAAGGCATTGGAAAATGGTATTGTGTGAATCCATTTTAAATCAGGCTGTAACACAACAAAATGTGGAAAAAGTCAAGGGGTGTGAATACTTTCTGAACGCACTGTATCTCCTGTTCTGTAGTGAGGCAGCTTCATATACAAGTACACCCCGTGGACAGGATGCTAGAAAAGGCACTTGATAAGGCCCAGTGTGAAAGTCACCTGGTCAGACTCCGTCAGAATCCAGAGCACAAAGCCTATGACAGCAGGATACAGCATAGATGTGGTGTAGAACCCCAGCCAGGCAAAGTACATGGCTATCTTCACCCCAAAGTAATCATGAATATCATCTAGATACACCACAGAGAGACAGAGGGAGAGAGACAGTTAGCAATGAAACATTTATAATTCAACTCAACATACAATTCTCTGAGTGAAGAAACCTTTTCTGGTGAGTTTTGGCCTCGGTTGACCTTAAACGTAAGGTCACAAGAACCACATATACATCATGAAAGATTCACCCAGCACAGCCTGACTGCACTAACAATTCACTTCCAGCAAACACTAGTCTACCAAGACAGAGGAAAAGTACACAAACGGTTCTGTGTATGTGAGAGAGTTATTTGGGGAGAACGGGCTTGTGGTAATGGCTGGAGCGGAAAAAGTGAAATGGTATCAAATGCATCCAACACATGGTTTCCATGTGTTTAATGCCATTCCATTCACTCCATTCCAGCCATTATTATGAGCCGTCCTCCCCTCAGCAGCCTCCACTGGTACTGACCTAGTGGCTGTTTCTCACACACGGCCTGCACCCAGGACTTCATCAGCTGACTGAGGATCCTCTGCTCATGGAGTGGAAACACCTTCTGGATCACGCCCCGCACACTTAGCTCTGGGACTGGTGGAACACATACAAACATGAATTCTTATTTTCAAACGCACATAGAGTACAAAGCGGTACACATAGAAGCATGCAGGAGCACACACACACACACACACACACACACACACACACACACACACACACACACACACACACACACACACACACACACACACACACACACACAAAACACAGTATTCAGTATGTTATTGGGATTAACACAGTGCTGGGTATAAACAAGTTACACAACATTATTTACTTCACAGTGACTAACAAAGGCAAAACAAACAACAAATGCTGCTCACTGATTGGCTGTCCCTCCAGGAACTGTATGTTGTGAAGCACCTCTCCATTCTTGGCACGTAGATTGTCGAGCCAGTACTTGATGATGCTCTGCCTCTCCTGAGGAGAGATAGGGACCGACTGGTCAGACAGAATCAAATCTTCAGGTTCTCAGACAAGGTTATTTATCACACAAGTCTGTGCTGTGTGTGTGTGTGTGTTTGTGTTGACCTGTGATGTGAAGAAGCATAGTTCACTCTCAATGTTCTCATAGATGTAGTCTTCTTCACAGGAGAAGCTGCGTGTTCCTCCCCCAAACTCTGGCTTCACTGATTTCCTCAGACCCATCTCCTCTGCCCCACGCAACAGACTGAGAGACAGGGAGAGAGAGTAAGAGGGAGAGAGAGAGGGAAACACACACGCTTCCACAGGCCCACACAGCTGGAGCAGAGTTGGGTTGGAGAAACACACACTCACAAACCAACAGAGTGGCACAGAGTGACAGACAAGCAAACAGACAGGTGTTAGACACGCACACACACACTCACACACATGCAATGGAAAACAAGAACATACACACAAAGATTGGAATACATGGTCTAATGTGAATAAGACCTGTCCTGGCATGCCACGCATCTGATAAGAATTCCATATGACACATCCCATGATAGATGCACATGAAGGTACCAAATAACACTGAACAGAGCAGCAAAGGAAAGCCTAAGTAAACTCTGAATGACAGCATTCTTCAATGACAACAGTATCTATTCTAGGTTCTACTTCCTCTCCTCCTTTCCTATCCTCCTCTCTCTAGAGGCTGACTATGCAGTTGTGCTCTGTTCTCTCTGCTCTGTTCTCTGCAGAATGATAAGCCAAACTCACACAGCTACACACACGCACCTGAGTGCGGCCACACTTCTATTAGCTGGCACTTACCAGCACACATCTATCATACAGTTATGGCCCTCTAGGGTCTTGAATGAAACTGATTTACAATATAGTCCATAGTACTGAATTCAACAATGACTGAAACCGATCAACGATCTAAGAAGGATTATATCTATTTATAGGGTAACACAGACTGCATTTACTCAAATCCACTATTTCTTATCCAGATGAAGCCAGTATGTTTTAGAGAGGTATCCTGCTACTGCCAAGACTCTTTACGAGGGGTCGTGACTGAACACGTCCAAGCATCCAAGCTTCTATTCGATTAAAAGTTTATAGCCTATTTTCCTTTCAATTCAAGAAGTCTTTACCTGCGTGTAGTGTCCCGTTGTCATTGGCCACTGCTAACTTGGGATAAATAACCCAGTCTAATACTACTGAGAGGGATAGCCTAGCCAGTTGTACTCTATGCAGCTTGCTCTATGCTAATTTAGACAATAATATATCACCAGTAATGAAAAATTCAGCCCTGCTTGCGGGAAAAAACAGCGAACTCAGACCTAGAGTAGAGTGAATGGATTGATGAATGTTGCCATCTGCTAAAAGATAAGAACGATAATCGAGAATTTCAATGAGCATTTTTCTATGGCTGGCCATGCTTTCCACCTGGCTACCCCTACCCCGGCCAACAGCTCTGCACCCCCCGCAGCAACTTGCCCAAGCCCCCCCGCTTCTCCTTCACCCAAATCCAGATAGCTGATGTTCTGAATGAGTTGCAAAATCTAGATCCCTACAAATCAGCTGGGCTAGACAATTTGGACCCTCTCTTTCTAAAATTATCCGCCAAAATTGTTGCAACCCCTATTACTAGCCTGTTCAACCTCTCTTTCGTATCGTCTGAGATCCCTAAAGATTGGAAAGCTGCCGCGGCCATCCCCCTCTTCAAAGGGGGAGACACTCTAGACCCAAACTGTTACAGACCTATATCCATCCTGCCCTGCCTTTCTAAAGTCTTTGAAAGTCAAGTTAACAAACAGATCACCGACCATTTCGAATCCCACTGTACCTTCTCCACTAAGCAATCTGGTTTCCGAGCTGGTCATGGGTGCACCTCAGCCACGCTCAAGGTCCTAAATGATATCATAACCGCCATAGATAAAAGACAGTACTGTGCAGCCGTTTTCATCGACCCGGCCAAGGCTTTTGACTCTGTCAATCGCCGCATTCAGACTCAATAGCCTTGGTTTCTCAAATGACTGCCTCGCCTGGTTCACCAACTACTTCTCAGAGTTCAGTGTGTCAAATCGGAGGGCCTGTTGTCCGGACCTCTGGCAGTCTCTATGAGGGTGCCACAGGTTAAAATTCTCGGGCCGACTCTTTTCTCTGTATATATCAATGATACCGCTCTTGCTGCAGGTGATTCTCTGATCCACCTCTACGCAGATGACCCCATTCTGTATACATCTGTCCCTTCCTTGGAAATGGTGTTAACAAACCTCCAAACGAGCTTCAATGACATACAACACTCCTTCCGTGGCCTCCAACTGCTCTTAAATGCTAGTAAAACTAAATGCATGTTCTTCAACCAATTGCTGCCCGCACCCGCCCACCCGCCTAGCATCACTACTCTGGACGGTTCTGACTTAGAATATGTGGACAACTACAAATACCTAGGTGTCTGGTTAGACTGTAAATCGGCTTCCTACTTCGTAACAAAGCCTCCTTCACTCATGCTGCCAAACATACCCTTGTAAAACTGACTATCCTACCGATCCTTGACTTCGGCGATGTCATTTACAAAATAGCCTCCAATACTCTACTCAGCAAATTGGATGTAGTCTATCACAGTGCCATCAGTTTTGTCATCAAAGCCCCATATACTACCCACCACTGCGACCTGTATGCTCTCGTTGGCTGGCCCTAACTACATATTCGTCGCCAAACCCACTGGCTCCAGGTCATCTATAAGGTATTTTCTAGGTAAAGACCCGCCTTATCTCAGCTCACTGGTCTCCATAGCAACACCCACCCGTAGCACAGGTGCAGGTATATTATATCCAGCAGGTATATTTCACTGATCATCCCCAAAGCCAACACCTGCTTTGGCCCCCTTTCCTTCCAGTTCTCTGCTGCCAATGACTGGAACGAATTGCAAAAAATCACTGAAGCTGGAGACTTATATCTCCCTCACTAACTTTAAGCGCCAGCTGTCAGAGCAGCTTACCGATCACTGTACCGGTACACAGCCCATCTGTAAATAGCATATCCAACTACCTCATTCCCATATTGTTATTTCTTTTTTTGCTATTTTGCACCCAAGTATCTCTACTTGCACATCATCATCTGCACATCCATCACTCCAGTGTTAATGCTAAATTGTAATTATTTCGCCACTATGGTCTATTTATTGCCTTACCTCCCTAACCTTGCTACATTAGCACACACTGTACATAGATTTTTCGATTGTGTTTTTGACTGTACGTTTGTTTATCCCATGTGTAACTCTGTGTTGTTCTTTTTGTCGCACTGCTTTGCTTTATCTTGGCCAGGTCGCAGTTGTAAATGAGAACTTGTTCTCAACTGGCCTACCTGGTTAAATAATGGTGAAACAAACAAAAAACAAAAAAATAAGTGAACGTGTATCATTTTCTTTTAAACTTCTAACTCACGACTATTAGCATTTCCATATCACTTTCATGGTTCAACACAAGTTTGAATAGTTTTAGCAGCAGTAAAGGAGATTACATACATCGCGTTAATTTAGGTCATCCAATACACCTGAGAACGAGCGTGCAAGTATGTGTGACTGTGTGTATGTGAGATTGTGTATGTGAAATCATGCTGGTACAGCCATCTGCCTTGAGCATTTTTTCAGTAACGCACACTGACACACTTACAGACACCCCTCTCTCTCTCTCTCTCTTTCTCTCTACTCTGTTCACTTGTTAAGAGGTGAAAGCCACCCTTAAACTCTCAGGATAGGATAGTCAAGAGCCCTTTAAAACAGATGAGTCAGCACAGCAGTTAGTCAGCACAGCAGACATCATCTAACACAGAGTGAACTGCATTGTGGGGTAGTGTGGCTAATGCCCTCTGCGCTCTAAATCCCCAGGTATTTACCAAGAGAGGTAAGATGCAGCATAATAGTATCATGTACAGTGTTTAGAAAGAGTTGAAGCTATTGTAGAATGTACGTCCTTCCAACATTCAACAATGAAATTCTTGTAACTTTCCCCAAATTCCCTGGTTTTCCAGAAATCCAGGTTGGAGGATTCCCAGATTTCCTCCTTAAATTTCTCATTATTCCAGGAATGTTCCAACCAATATTGTGCAATCCTAGGTCCAGATCTCTTAGCAGTGGTTGTAATACACTCACATACAGCAAAGGGAGGCCACACTAGCATTGCTAACACACTAACTAACCTTCTGCTGTTGATATTGGAAATGTTATATTTATGATCAGTCAAGACACTAATTCAAATAGGTTTACTAAAGCCTCGGTAACTACCCTCTATCCCAGGATCCATTTAGATGCTAACAATAATAATTACAATTAATTCATACTGCAGCACACAATGTCATTGTCTATACTGTACATTATGTGGCCATGCCCCCCCGGGGTTCTTACTTCTCATAGGTTGCCGTGACGAAGAAGGCATGGACGCGCGTGCGTTTGTGATGTCGGATCTGGATGTTGAGTTCCGGAATGCCCACACGCAGGTGGTTCAGTAGCCATAGCAACGTGTGGTCATCTGTCTGGTCTGTCACAGGAAATAAATAGAATGGAGATTAAAACACATACAGTACATGCATGTTTTTAAAAAGACAATTAGTTGGTTACATCATCATAATAACAGTTTTAATGAAAATTCCAACCTTCAAGATATTAACAAGTTTTACTGTGAAATTTTTCAACATAAACCAACACAGAAACACTGTTTTTAATTAAACTCAGAGAGTAAATAACCCACACTAGCCTGGAGCGATGAGTGTGTGTTGTCTAATGAGCATTTTGTTCCAGTAATGACTGAGAAGAGTAGCACAGCATATCTATGTACTGGGATGGCTAATGTTGCTATTACATTATCACCATTCATAGTCAGGCCACAGAGACCAACATGAAAAATTACTTCTGTGTACTTCTGCTTTTCATTGTGCATGGATGGCCGTGCAAACGTGTAGGTAAACAAAAACAAAGAGACACCTGAGAAAGTCATGAGAATGTCACAGTTCTCAGTGGGCACGGTCTTCATCCAGGACTTATGAGACATTATGTACCTCCCAGCCTGCAGCAGCCGCTTCCCAAATAACTTATCTAGAGAGGAGAGAGAAAGAGAATCACAACGACAGTCACCTTTCAATAGTGAAGCAGAATGACAGATTAGGACACTTTTCTCGAACTGTCAGTCAGTGCTCCCCCCCACACACACACACATCATTTCCCTCTACCACACACATCATTTCCCTCTACCACACACACACACACACACACACACACACACAGTGCATTTGGAAAGGATTCAGACCCCTTGACTTGTTCCACTTTTGTTACATTATAGCCTTATTCCAAAATGGATCCAATTTTTTTTTCCCCTCATCACTCTACACACAATACCCAATATTGACAAGCGAATACAGTTTTTCTATGTTTTATGTTTTCAGAAACACATTATTTACATAAGTATTCAGACCATTTCCTATGAGACTCAAAAATTGAGCTCAGGTGTATCCTGTTTCCATTGATCATCCTTGAGATGTTTCTACAACTAGATTTTTTGTCAACCTGTGGTAAATTCAATTGATGGGACATGATTTGGAAAGGCACACACCTGTCTATACAAGGTCCCCTCTCTATCTGCCAGAATTAAATGTCACCCTCCTTCCCTCTGCAACATAAGAGCGAGTCGGACTTAACCCCTACCTGTCTGGGAGAGGGCGTACATTGTCAACATTGACTATCTCTCTCTCTATTACTGTGAATGTGTGTGCGTGTTCATGCACTTACATGCGTGCATGCATTTATTCCTATAAGTGTGCCTGCATGTGTGCGTGTGACCATACACACGCACACAATGACCAAACACATCTCCAGGGTGTGTAAGTGCTATTTGACCAAGAAGGAGAGTGATGGAGTGCTGCATCAGATGATCTGGCCTCCACAATCACCCGACCTTAACCCAATTGAGATGGTTTGGGATGAGTTGGACCGCAGAGTGAAGGAAAAGCAGCCAAAAAGTGCTCAACATATGTGGGAAATTCTTCAAAACGGTTGGAAAAGCATTGCAGGTGCAGCTGGTTGATAGAATTTATTTTATTTTATTTAACTAGGCAAGTCAGTAAAGAACAAATTATTATTTACAATGACGTCCACTGAACAGTATATAAATAGAAAAGGTGTGTACAGCAGTAACATAGGATGAGCCTTGAGTAGAATACAGTATATACATATTAAGTGGGTAAAACAGTATATAAGTACAATTAAAGTGACTAGTGTTCAGTGACTATGTACAGTTGAAGTCGTAAGTTTACATACACTTACAATGAGGGAAAAAAGTATTTGATCCCCTGCTGATTTTGTACATTTGCCCACTGACAAAGAAATTATCAGTCTATAATTTTAATGGTAGGTTTATTTGAACAGTGAGAGACAGAATAACAACAAAAAAATCCAGAAAAACACATGTGAAAAATGTTAGCAATTGATTTGCATTTTAATGAGGGAAATAAGTATTTGACCCCTCTGCAAAACAAGAGTTAGTACTTGGTGGCAAAACCCTTGTTGGCAATCACAGAGGTCAGACGTTTCTTGTAGTTGGCCACCAGGTTTGCACACATCTCAGGAGGGATTTTGTCCCACTCCTCTTTGCAGATCTTCTCCAAGTCATTAAGGTTAAGGCTGACGTTTGGCAACTCGAACCTTCAGCTCCCTCCACAGATTTTCTATGGGATTAAGGTTTGGACACTGGCTAGGCCACTCCAGAACCTTAATGTGCTTCTTCTTGAGCCACTCCTTTGTTGCCTTAGCCGTGTGTTTTGGGTCATTGTCATGCTGGAATACCCATCCACAACCCATTTTCAATGCCCTGGCTGAGGGAAGGAGGTTCTCACCCAGGATTTGACGGTACATGCCCCCGTCCATCGTCCCTTTGATGCGGTGAAGTTGTCCTGTCCCCTTAGCAGAAAAACACCCCCAAAGCATAATGTTTCCACCACCATGTTTGACGGTGGGGATGGTGTTCTTGGGTTCATAGGCAGCATTCCTCCTCCTCCAAACACAGCGAGTTCAGTTGATGCCAAAGAGTTCCATTTTGGTCTCATCTGACCACAACACTTTCACCCAGTTGTCCTCTGAATCATTCAGATGTTCATTGGCAAACTTCAGACAGGCATGTATATGTGCTTTCTTGAGATGGGGGACCTTGCGGGCGCTGCAGGATTTCAGTCCTTCACGGCGTAGTGTGTTACCAATTGTTTTCTTGGTGACTATGGTCCCAGCTGCCTTGAGATCATTGACAAGATCCTCCCGTGTAGTTCTGGGCTGATTCCTCACCGTTCTCATGATCATTGCAACTCCACGAGGTGAGATCTTGCATGGAGCCCCAGGCCGAGGGAGATTGACAGTTCTTTTGTATTTCTTCCATTTGCGAATAATCGCACCAACT
This sequence comes from Hucho hucho, assembly GCA_003317085.1. Taxonomy (NCBI): domain Eukaryota; kingdom Metazoa; phylum Chordata; class Actinopteri; order Salmoniformes; family Salmonidae; genus Hucho; species Hucho hucho. Next base: position 407,996 of record QNTS01000715.1, on the reverse strand, counting down.
GTTGTCACCTTCTCACCAAGCTGCTTGGTGATGGTCTTGTAGCCCATTCCAGCCTTGTGTAGGTCTACAATCTTGTCCCTGACATCCTTGGAGAGCTCTTTGATCTTGGCCATGGTGGAGAGTTTGGAATCTGATTGATTGATTGCTTCTGTGGACAGGTGTCTTTTATACAGGTAACAAGCTGAGATTAGGAGCACTCCCTTTAAGAGTGTGCTCCTAATCTCAGTTTGTTACCTGTATAAAAGACACCTGGGAGCCCGAAATCTTTCTGATTGAGAGGGCGTCAAATACTTATTTCCCTCATTAAAATGCAAATCAATTTATAACATTTTTCACATGCGTTTTTCTGGATTTTTTTTTTATGTGTCTCACTGTTCAAATAAACCTACCATTAAAATTATAGACTGATCATTTCTTTGTCATTGGGCAAACGTAAAAAATCAGCAGGGGATCAAATACTTTTTTCCCTTACTGTATGTTGGAGTCATTAAAACTTGTTTTTCAACCACTCCGCAAATTTCTTGTTAACAAACTATAATATTGGCAAGTCGGTTAGGACATCTACTTTGTGCATGACACAAGTAATTTTTCCAACAATTGTTTACAGACAGATTATTTCACATATAATTCACTGTGTCACGATTCCAGTGGGTCAGAAGTTTACATACACTAAGTTGACTGTGCCTTCAAACAGCTTGGAAAATTTCAGAAGATTATGTCATGGCTTTAGAAGCATCTGGTAAATTTGAGGTGTACCTGTGGATGTATTTCAAGGCCATACCTTCAAACTCTTTGCTTGACATCCTGGGAAAATCAAAAGAAACCAGCCAAGACATCAGAATTTGTTTTTGTAGAAATCCACAAATCTGATTCATCCTTGGGAGCAATTTCCAAACGCCTGAAGATACCACGTTCATCTGTACAAACAATATTACGCAAGTATAAACACCATGGGACCACGCAGCCGTCATACCGCTCAGGAAGGAGCCGCGTTCGGTCTCCTAGATATGAATGTCATTTGGTGCGAAAAGTGCAAATCAATCCTAGAACTACAGAAAAGCACCTTGTGAAGATGCTGGAGGAAACAGGTACAAAATATCTATTTCCACAGTACGAGTCCTATATCGACATAACCTGAAAGGCCGCTCAGCAAGGAAGAAGCCACTGCTCCAAAACCACCATAAAAAAGCCAGACTACGGTTTGCAACTGCACATGGGGACAAAGATTGTACTTTTTGGAGAAATGTCCTCTGGTCTGATGAAACTAAAATATAACTGTTTGGCCATTAGGACAATTGTCATGTTTGGAGGAAAAAGGCGAAAAACACCATCCCAACGTGAAGCAGGGGGGTGGCAGCATCATGTTGTGGGGGTGCTTTGCTACAGATGCGACTGGTGCACTTCACAAAATAGATGGCATCAAGAGGAAAGAAAATTATGTGGATATATTGAAGCAACATCTCAAGACATCAGTCAGGAAGTTAAAGCTTGGTCGCAAATGGGTCTTCCAAATGGACAATGATCTCAAGCATACTTCCAAAGTTGTTGCAAAATGGCTTAAGGACAACAAAGTTAAGGTATTGGAGTGGCCATCACAAAGCCCTGACCTCAATCCTATAGAAAATGTGTGGGCAGAACTTAAAAAGCATGTGCGAGCAAGGAGGCCTACAAACCTGACTCAGTTACACCCGCTCTGTCAGGAGGAACGGGCCAAAATTTACCCAACTTATTGTGGGAAGCTTGTGGAAGGCTACCCGAAACGTTTGACCCAAGTTAAACAATTTAAAGGCAATGCTACCAAATACTAATTGAGTGTATGTAAACTTCTGATCCACTGGGAATGTGATGAAAGAAATAAAAGCTGAAATAAATCATTCTCTCTAATATTATTCAGACATTTCACATTCTTAAAATAAAGTGGTGATCCTAACTGACCTAAGACAGGGAATTTGTACTAGAATTAAATATCAGGAATTGTGAAAAACTGAGTTTAAATGTATTTGGCTAAGGTGTATGTATACTTCCGACTTCAACTGTGCATAGGACAGCAGTCTCAAAGGTGCAAGGTAGAGTACCCGGGTGGTAGCCGGCTAGTAAAAGTTCAGGACAGGGTACTGGGCGGAGGAGATATATGCTGTTTTTCAGTCTCTTGTTCCCAGCTTTGATGCATCTGTAACTGTCTCCGTCTTCTTGATGGTAGTGTGGTGAACGAGCAGGCAGTGTGCCCCCGGTGATGCATTAGGCTGACCGCACCACCCTTTGGAGAGCTCTGCGGTTGCGGACGGTAAATTGCCATACCAGGTGGTGATGAGTCGGGCTGTTGCGCCTTCTTCACCACACTTTCTGTGTGGCTGGACCATTTCAGGTTGCCAGTGATGTGCACGCTGAGGAACTTGAAGCTTCTAACCCTCTCTACTGCGGCCTCATCAATGTGAATGGAGGCGTGCTCTCTCTATTGTATCCTGAAGTCCGCGATCAGATCCTTTCGTTTTGTTGACATTGAGGGAGAGGTTATTTTCCTGGCACCACTCCGCCAGGGCCATCACCTCCTCCCTGTAAGCTGTCTCATCAGTGTTGGTAATCAGGCCTACTACTGTTGTGTCTTCTGCAAACTTCATGATTGAGTTGGGAGGTGTGCGTGGCCAAAGTTACCTTCGCTGTCTTAGGTATAGGAACAATGGTGGACATCTTGAAGCAAGTGGGGACTACAGAATTGGGATAGGGAGAGATTGAATATACACTTCCATTCAAATTTTTGGGGTCACTTTGAAATGTCCTTGTTTGTTAAAGAAAAGTAAATTTTTTGTCCATTAAAATAACATCAAATTGATCATAAATACAGTGTAGACATTGTTAATGTTGCAAATGGCTATTGTAGCTGGAAACGGCAGATTTTTTATGGAATATCTACATAGGCGTACAGAGGCCCATTATCAGCAACCATCACTCCTGTGTTCCAATGGCACGTTGTGTTAGCTAATCCAAGTTTATCATTTTATTTTTTTTGCAATTATGTTAGCACAGCTGAAAACGGTTGTGCTGATTAAAGAAGCAATAAAACTGGCCTTCTTTAGACTAGTTGAGTGTCTGGAGCATCAGCATTTGTGGGTTCGATTACAGGCTCAAAAGGGCCAGAAACAAAGTAAAAAACAAAAAGACTTTCTTCTGAAACTCATCAGTCTATTCTTGTTCTGAGAAATGAAGGCTATTCCATGCGAGAAACTGAAGATCTCCTACAACGCTGTGTACTACTCCCTTCACAGAACAGTGCAAACTGACTCCAACCAGAATAGAAAGAGGAGTGGGAGGCCCTGGTGCACAACTGAGCAAGTGGACAAGTACATTAGTGTCTAGTTTGAGAAACAGACACCTCACAAGTCCTCAACTGGCAGCTTCATTAACTTCTTAGGGACCGGCTGCATAGGTGACGGTTTTGGAGAGTCTGGAGTGCCCAAAGTAAAATGCATGCCACTCAGGCCCAGAAAATAGGATATGCACATAATTAGTACTATTGAATAGGAAACACTCTGAAGGTTCTAAGAGTGTTAAAATAATGTGAGTATAACAGAATTGATATAGCAGGCGAAAACCCGAGGACAATCCATCCGGATTTGCAGTTTTTTTTGTAAATGAGCATCTTCTCCATTGTGCCTATTGCATACAACTTTATGTAGGACTGAGACTGCAGTACCTATGGCTTCCACTAGATTTCAACAGTCTATATACAAAGTCTGGGAATTCTAGGAGTGACCAGAACAGATAGGAACAGGAAATTGTCAGGCGACCACTTTTGTAAACAAGGTTTGACGCGCGCGAGATTGTGAACGCGCACCACTTTATTGTTCACGTTATCGTCCGGTTGAAATATTACAGCAAATATACCCAAAAGGATACCTAAGGATACATTAAAAATGATGTTTGATTTGTTTGTAGAAAGTGTATAAGTATAATTTGAACGTGTTCTCTTCACGGTTCAATGGGCAACTCAACGGTGGATTTTATGATCATAACGCGCCAACCAAACTGAGATTTATGGATATAATAAATGACTTTTTCTAACAAAAGAAGCATGGATTGTCTTCGTTGGACACTTGGCAGAAGTTCATCAAAGGTAGAAGTTCCCTCAGCAGAAGTTCATCAAAGGTAAGCGATTTTATATTAGCGATTTTATGCGTTTTGTGAGACCCGTGTTGGGTTATGGATTTATGCTAATGGTAGTGTATGTCCGTAACCAGCTCTGAAGACACTGCTTGGGATGCCGTCTGGGCCACCAGCCTTGCGAGGGTTAACACGCTTAATTGTCTTACTCACTTACTTCGGGGTGGCAGGTAGCCTAGTGGTTAGAGCATTGGGACAGTAACTGAAAGGTTGCTGGATCAAATCTCTGAGCTCACAAGGTAATCTGTTGTTCTGCTCCGTAACAAGGAAGTTAATTGACTTGCCTAGTTAAATAATAATTTAAGTAAAAAAAAACATCAGCCACAGAGAACGAGAGCTCACAGTCTTTAATTGCATTATGGAGGGCATAGCTGGTCTGTTTGTGCACGTCCATGTTCCTAGTCACCTCGTCGTGGTTAAATGCGGTGGTTTACCCTTTCAGTTTTGCACGAATACTGCCATCTATCTAAATGTTTTCGTTTGGATGAATTCAAATCATCACAGTTGGAACAACATCTTCTATGCACTTCCTTAAGAACTCAGTCACAGAGGCAGTGTATATGGCAATACTATTCTGAGGCAGCCCGGAACATTTTCCGGTCTGTGTGATCAAAATCTTGAAGCATAGATTCCGATTGGTCAGACCAACTTTGAACAGTCCTTACCACGGTACTTCCTTTTTAAATTTCTGTCTATAGGAGAGGAGGAGCAAAATGGAGACGTGATCTGATTTGCTGAAGGGAGGGCGCTGTAGCCGTCCTGGAAGGGGGAGTAACAATGGTCAAGAGTGCTCGATGAACGAGTAGCACAGGAGATGTGTTGATAAAACTTCGGTAGCGTTTTCCTCAGATTTCCTTTATTTAAGTCCCCAGCTACAATAAATGCTGCCTCAGGATATGCGGTTTTCAGTTTGTACGAATTCCAGTATAGTTCCTTGAGGGCCGTTGCGGTGTCAGCTTGTGGGGAGATAGACACGGCCGAGACGATGACCGAATAAAATTATCATCTCGGGAGGTAATGCGGTCGGCATTTGATGGTGAGGTATTCCAGATCAGGAGAACAAAAGGACTTGAGTTCCTTCCTGTACATTATCACAATCACAACATACAGTGGGGAAAAAAAGTATTTAGTCAGCCACCAATTGTGCAAGTTCTCTCACTTAAAAAGATGAGAGAGGCCTGTAATTTTCATCATAGGTACACTTCAACTATGACAAACAAAATGAGGAAAAAAAATCCAGAAAATCACATAGTAGGATTTTTAATGAATTTATTTGCAAATTATGGTGGAAAATAAGTATTTGGTCA